>JAJKFL010000014.1:41012199-41227199 GCA_021186555.1 Reticulitermes speratus | reverse complement strand
AAAATTTACTTACATTTCTCAGTTCCGTGATTGTTACAGCTGATTACCTTCCTATATGTTATTTCTTCGTTTATGTTTGACGATTTACTATTCAGAAATTTTCTTTGCATCTTTTCAATTCTGGTTTCGAAACTAAAAAAAACCACCCAATAAGTGGCGCAGGCCGTTAGTATAAATTCGTTTGCAGGTCGCTCGTCACACCTGCTGTAAAGTTATGCAGCGGAGGGTGTCGAGATGTCAGAACAATGGCTGTTGGGTCCAGCAGCGATCAATAGCGGAACGCAGAGCCAAATGGACCGTTCTTTTTTTATAAGAGTCAAGAGGTACTGAAGAAACACCTCTGGGAACAGCAAAGTAAATATCGCCGTACGGGTAGAGCATTTTGGTATTCAGAAGGTACAGTTATGGTGGTGCATAATTAAGCATTTTTCCACGAATGGGAATGATTTTTTCCTCACGGAACAACAGACCCTAGTGGGCGAGGGCGTCCTCATTATCGAGGCTCCACGATCACACTCAGACACACTACACTCGATAGGACTCCTCTGGACGAGTGATCAGCCCGACGCAGAGACCTCTACCTGACAACACAAAACACTCACAACGGACAGAGTAGAGGTAAAATTCCACTCGTCAATCTCAGCACCAGTTGAATGTGAGTGGTCTGTTTCACGCTCCGGTCATTTTCCACAAGAAACCCTTTCGACATTTAACTCTGGTGGGTCTCAGAATTCCCATAACACTGAGGAAGAGATAAACTCTCTTGTACTGCTTCCTCTGTCAAACACCTGCAGCCAAGTTATTACACGGAGGATTTGGAAAAAAAAAATGCGTGTTTTATGTTTAAAACAATCAAATTTTTAAATCCCAGTGCTTACTTCATGTACTAGGAGTACTAGGGTTGAAAAATTGTAGGTTGTTCCCATAGTGTGCATTTACGTGCTTTGTATGAATCTCAGAACAAACAGTACTTATTTCACTATACAGCATTAACTGATTGGTTTTTATAACGGAGACGGAGTGTGTTTACTGCGCGGTACGGACTGAATATTTATATATCAGTACGTTTAACATTCATAAATTCTACGTTCTGCCCACACAGTGTATTTATGTGTTTTGTGTGGATCTCAGAACAAACAGCGATTATTTCACTGTACAGCATTAACTGACTGGTTTGTATAACCGAGACGGAGTGTGTTTACTGCGCGGTACGGACTGAATATTTATATATCAATACGTTTAACATTCACAAATTCTACGTTCTGCCCACACAGTGTATTTATGTGTTTTGTGTGGATCTCAGAACAAACAGCGATTATTTCACTGTACAACATTAACTGACTGGTTTGTATAACCGAGACGGAGTGTGTTTACTGCGCGGTACGGACTGTATTTATGTGTTTTGTGTGGATCTCAGAACAAACAGCGATTATTTCACTGTACAACATTAACTGACTGGTTTGTATAACTGAGACGGAGTGTGTTTACTGCGCGGTACGGACTGTATTTATGTGTTTTGTGTGGATCTCAGAACAAACAGCGATTATTTCACTGTACAACATTAACTGACTGGTTTGTATAACTGAGACGGAGTGTGTTTACTGCGCGGTACGGACTGTATTTATGTGTTTTGTGTGGATCTCAGAACAAACAGCGATTATTTCACTGTACAACATTAACTGACTGGTTTGTATAACTGAGACGGAGTGTGTTTACTGCGCGGTACGGACTGTATTTATGTGTTTTGTGTGGATCTCAGAACAAACAGCGATTATTTCACTGTACAACATTAACTGACTGGTTTGTATAACTGAGACGGAGTGTGTTTACTGCGCGGTACGGACTGTATTTATGTGTTTTGTGTGGATCTCAGAACAAACAGCGATTATTTCACTGTACAGCATTAACTGACTGGTTTGTATAACTGAGACGGAGTGTGTTTACTGCGCGGTACGGACTGTATTTATGTGTTTTGTGTGGATCTCAGGACAAACAGCGATTATTTAACTGTACAGCATTAACTGACTGGTTTGTATAACTGAGACGGAGTGTGTTTACTGCGCGGTACGGACTGAATATTTAAATATATTTCAGGCCAATCTTACTTAGCCTTTAGAAAGTTACGCTCCCTTAAATTGATGTATGTGGCGAAGGAATTCGTTGTAAAATGTAAAGAGGCTGCACGTAAAAGTAGCGTGTAAGAGTTTCGTAATTCAATGGAGACTGAAATATGGAGTAAAAGTGGCCTGAAAATGAGGTTAAGAGACAGTAAATATAAAGGGAAAAAAAGAAGAAAAACAAGAGAAAGGTAATGCTTATTAAGAATAATATGGGAAAGCGTAAAAATAAACAAATAATGAAAGTAGGTACAGTGTATAAACGCGAGCAGAAAATGAGACAGAAGTTAGGAATGAAATATGAGAAAAATCTGAAGGAGGCAAACATTAAGTAGCAAAAGGGAAATACAAATAAAACAGAAAAGTAAAATATGACGATGATAATGGCCATGAATATGGAGGATACGAAGTACGAGGAATATTCAAAGTGGCTTGAATGGAGCAGTTAATAATGAAAATAAATCACTTGGGGGGGATAAAGACAGATTATGTGAAAGTGACATTAAAACAGTATTGGAATGTTTTACAAACCGACGCTACGTAATTTGGAAATGGATGCAAAGATTTCAGAGAAATTTGAAAGAATAAGCAACAATCTGTGGTCTTTTGGGTAATTACACGGCGTCGTGTGGTAATTATTTACCACACGACGCCGTGTAATCACCCAAAAGACCACAGATTACGTCAACATCGCGGCGGAAGCCTGAAATCAAGAATAAGCAACAAGTTCCACTGAAACGTCGGCAAACATCGACCAGTCTACATGAGTCTACAGAAGTCTACACGTCGTCACAAACACAAAGACCGTAATTATCTTAATGATGGCCTTCAGAAATTAAAGAATTCTGTTTTAAAAAGCTTGCAGTTGCCAATACTAGACAGTACTAGCGTCGGTGAAAGATGAAGATATGTATGGAGTACTGGTGGCATGATACTGACACGGCAAACAAGTAGTTTCGGAGACACCTGTCTTTGTCTACCAACAAACTTAAAGTAGCCTGGTTTCGATCCCGGGTCTCCACGGTGACAGGCTGGTGGCTAACTGCCTGACGTCATAAATTTACATCACAGCAAAACCGTGTTTCAAAAATGTCTTCAGAATATTATCCAAAGGCAAGCTGCTTTGTACCACTTTTGTACAATAATCTGCCCCCCACACCCCACCAACCGCGGATTTTCTTACAATGGAATTCGTGTTTACATGGTTTTCCTTCTGTATATAAAGTCTCTAACCGCTGCATAAAAATCGTGTATGAATTATCTTACAGCAAAATGTGCTTTCAAATCAGCTCCATTGATATTCCCTCCACGTCACGTATTGTATTCTTCCACGCTCCATTTTGCCAACATCTCCCCTCAACCCCCCGTCTCGCAGCCCAACGGTGCTCAAAATTTTTTTGTCGCGACGCACTTGAAGAATGATGTCCGGACACCCCTTCATGGGAACACCAAATTTTAATAAACTATATAATAAATATATATATACAGGGCATACACAAAATAATGGTGCGGTTTCAAAAGTGAATAAAAAATTTATGTCTCACATTACACGGGCACAACATACACCGTCAGCGGCGGCAACTGTCCAAGTTTCTCATGCGCTACCAGCAGTTCGCTTTATACGATATACAGGGCATACACAAAAGAATGGTGCGGTTTTAAAAGTGAATAAAAATTTATGTCTCACATTACACGGGCACAACATACACCGTCAGCGGCGGCAACTGTCCAAGTTTCTCATGCGCTACCAGCAGTTCGCTTCTCATGCTTACTGCGTGGCCGCGGGGCCAGTTTCAAAGATGGCGTTGCAGCAGGAGAAGGAGAAGACGTGCTGCTGCAAATGGAGACAAGAACCTTCTCCCTTGGCCACCCCGTTCGCCAGATCTTACACCGTGCGATTTATTTCTTTGGGGGTTCGTTAAAGACAGCGTTTATGTACCACCATTGCCCACGTTCATCCATGGAATTCGTGATCGGATAACGCATGCACTGCAGGCCATTACAGCGGACATGCTACACCGGGTCTGGGATGAGTTTGATTACCGTGTGGATGTGTGTCGTGTGACCCAGGGTGCACACATTGAAGGATTGTAATTACCAAATGAGAAACTTGGACAGTTGCCGCCGCTGACGGTGTAAGTTGTGCCCGTGTAAGGTGAGAAATACATTTTTTATTCACTTTTGATACCGCACCATTCTTTTGTGTATGCCCTGTATATGTAATAACCGTAACTGCACAAAGGCACACGACATGCCCCCGACGTTACAGTACGTCAGTTACAGTTCAGTTCTAAATATCGTAATGTTAAGGGACGAAAGGTCACGTCAGGGTTGAAATTAGAGCCACTGATACACGTGGGCCGCAAAGTTGTGGTTAATTTCACAATTACAGGAACGTACTTAATGCTAGGAAGATGGAATTTTTTTAAATATAAAAAGCATATGTTAAGTGGCATTTCTCTAGTAACAGGTCGTAAATTTATGCGATTCGCTTGTTTAATCCAATATATGAAAACATCGACCTGAATATTGTCTTATTCTATTACCACAGCCTGTATTTAAACCGTGTAGACTGCGACGTAGAGACAGACAGGGAGAGATTAACTTAAATTTCGGCAGTAAATGATCAAGAATGGCAGTAATCAAGATTATATATATATATATACATATATATATATATATATATATATATGTCGACCTCGGTGGACTAGTGGTTAGCGTGCTCGCCACTGGACCCAAAGTTTCACGGGTTCGATCCCGACCGAGGTCGATGGATTTTTAAGGGTGATAAAAATCAGGAGCACCAATTCGTCGTCGGTCCCATGTCGTAGATTTACGGCATGTAAAAGAACCTTACGGGCATAAGCCAAATTGCCTCCATTTCTCGCCTGCCTGATGGCTCTGGCGGGCACATCAGGATCGATAGAAACAGTAGCGCGGCCAGTTGACCAGTCACCAACTGTCATGAATGCGCATGACTTAGTAACCTCGAAAAGAGGAGGCCCGGGCCCATATAGGGCTGTTGAGCCATGGTTATTATATATATAATATATATATATATATATATATATAATATTTATATATATATATTATATATATAATATATATTATTATAATAATATTTATAATATATGACATTTTCACAGAAGAATATAATTTCCACACGCGCACGAGATGACATTAAATTGCTAGCTGCAAAACGCATATTAATTAATTTCTGTGTTTGTTTCACCAAACACCAATTATGTCACCCCCAGTCACTGTGCACATATCAACACAGGTTTCCTTCATCCCGGAAGCTTTGTTATCAACCGTGAAGGTGCACACTTCATCACGAAATACAAAACTGTATGTATTACCTCGCCGAACACAATTTTTTTTGGGGTGGGGTTCAGACTCAAATCCCATTAGTGACGCGTATTCCATTACCACGGTCTAGTTTTAATTTCCAATCAAGTCAGCTCCACTTCTCATGTTGATGGGACGGAATATGGTTGCAGATTTTCCGCACAGTTCTGTACATAGAACAGTGCAACTCCCAGGAGCTTTACTCAATCCAGGAACTGTCACGTGAACTTAAGTCCGTGCAGGACACGACATTGCATGAAACAAAAGACGGGTAGATTACGTCAGAATGTTATATCGTGGCCATGTGTGGGAGAAGAGAAATGCAGACAGCGTTTTGGTAACGAAACCTGAGGTAGACCAATTCTAAGACCTATGATTAAGTGAGTGGATAATATTAAAATGGATCTTAAAAACTAAGATGGGAGGAATAAACTGTGTTTATCTGGCTGAGGATAGGGCCAAGTGGCTGGATGTTGTGAACACGGCGATGAATTTTGGGTTTTATAAGATGTGGGGAATTCCTTTATTAACCGAGGAAATAGTGGATTATCAAGATTGTCTCTGCTCCATTTATTTAGTTAGTTGATAGTTAATTAGCTACGTAGTTTGTATGTTTTTAGTTAGCAAGTATCTCTAAGATCCAGCTGCGATTTCTCGTTGTCACCTCTTGTCATATCTAACTACATTGTGGAATATTAGATGCAATTCCAAGAGAATGCAAAATTTTTGTTTTTTCTATGGCTCGACAGCCCCTATGGGGCCTAGGCCTCCTCGTTTTTCGAGGCTTCACGATCACACTCAGACACACCACACTCGGTAGGACTCCTCTGGACGAGTGATCAGCCCGTCGCAGAGATCTCTGGCAACACAACACTCACAACAGACAGATATCCATGCCCCTGGCGGGATTCGAACCCACAATCCCAGCAAGCGACCGGCTGCAGACCCACGCCTTAGACCGCGCGGCTACTGGGAACGGCTGAGTACACCATTTTTTTAATGGCTTGACAGCCCCTTGGGGGCCTAGGCCACCTCATTGTCGAGGCTTCACGATCACACACTGTTTATGCCGGGATTAGACGGCGCGCGGCTCGTCCAGTGACGTGACGTCACTTGCTCGGTCAACAGATCGGAACATAATAGACAATCTGGCTACACGACGCGGCGCAGCTCGGCAAATGGCCGACCAGCGGCCTTGCTCGGGTAGGTTCGGCTCGGCGTGTGGAATAACGCGTCGTGTTGTTCTCCTGCGACTGGCTTGGCGCGTAGACTGCAAGCCCCGTGTAGCCGCAACAGCTTCCCGCGCCGAGTCCCTTTGAGGATCGTGAAAAAACCGCTTCTGCGGCAATCCAACGAGCCTCGCTCCCCCAATCACAAGCCGCGCCGCGCCAGGCCGGATACACGGCGCGTTTGAATACGATTCTTTGTCAGTGACGTCAGTTATGACGTAAAACGTGCCGAGCCACGCGCCGTCTAATCCCGGCTTTAGACACACCGCACTCGGTACGACTCCTCTGGACGAGTGATCAGCCCGTCTCAGAGACCTCTCAGAACACACAACACTCACAACAGACAGACATCCATGCCACCGGCGGGACTCGAACCCACAATCCCAGCAAGCGAGCGGCCGTAGACCCACGCCTTAGACCGCGCTGCCACTGGGATCGGCTGACTGCACCATTAGAAAACTTATCTAATAATTAATGAACCTACATGGCTCGGCGGACCGCCAACGTTAGAGGTTACGTGACAGTACTATATATATGGACACAGCTGTAAGCCATACAATGTAGGTTACCATCTATCCATATGTTTTCATGTGACCCCTTACAACGTAGGCCAGCCGAAGCACGCGGCATCCTTAATTCATACATACGTTTTCTAATAGTGTATTGTGTTGGTATTTCTTGCAAAATTATACGTCTGTACAGCGTGGAACAAAAGCGCAGTTGCTAATTCCATAATCTCACTTCCGGAATATCATGCCGCATAGTTCAGTACATACTGTCCAATGTTTCGCAGTAACCTGCTGCCGGCATCTTCAGGATACAAGACAAGCTTAGCTAATGCAGCATTTTTCCCCTAATGGCGCAACAGCCTCTTGGGGGCCTAGGCCAACTCATTATCGACACTTCACGATCATACTCAGACACACCACACTCGGTAGGACTCCTCTGGACGAGTGATCAGCCCGTCGCAGAGACCTCTACCTGACAACACACAACACTCACAACAGACAGACATCCATGCCCTCGGCGGGATTCGAACCCGCAATCCTAGTAAGTGAGCGGCCGCAGACCCACGCCTTAGACCGCACGGTCACTGGGATGGGCAGCTAATGCAGCATGTGATCAAAAACTGGTACAATGAACCAAACTCCATGGACATTATCTTCTACTGGAACGTAACTCTGCACAATCCGGTTGGCAGAATTATAACGACGTTTCGGAGAAACTTGCTCTGTCTTCAGTATATAGAGCGTACTACATGGCTTCAATTTGTAAAAGGATTCATTCCTCACATTTCTAGCAATGAAAATATCAAGTATAGTGAAGGAAATTCTATTTCAGGAGTCAGACCCTGAAGAAGGAGGCAGTAGATTCCGTCGAAACTTTCTTGTCCCTCTACCGACGCACACGGCGTCTAATTCCAAAATGTAGTAGACCTCATAATCACCGCCGTGACAGCCTCAAATTTAAAAATTTTCGATGCTTAATTTTAGACTGATAAAAGCGGATGATTGTAAATAATGAAAGGTCTGAGGAAGATCACGAACTAGGTAAGTCAGAACAGCCGGAATTAAATCCACGTGAATCATGACAACGAAATACGAGTAGTTACAATGCTTACAATAATAGCAAACCTCAAATTATCATCCTTTATAAAGTACACGCCACCATCTTTCACCACAATTCAAAACAAAGACCCTTTCATTAGCGAAATGCGACCAGGTCATGCAGCAGGCCAAACACCGTATCTAATGCCCGTGTTAAAAGCACACGTGAGGCCGTGCCATGGCGCAGGCGGTCAGCCACCGTCTTTCCAGCGCTGACGCCAAGATTCAATATCGGGCCGAAACATGTGGGGTTTAAGACGGACAAAGTGCCACTGGGAGAAGAAAATCTAACACTGGCTCTCCTCTGTTCTATCATCTCGCCAGTGCTCATATTAATTCGTCTAGAACCGACGCTATATACTTAGCAACTTATAACGTTAAGTGATCCACACAAGAGACTAAGTACCGTACATGGGACTTTGCCCATACAACTTCATTTAGTCGTAATTGCAGACATCGGTAATTATTTTCCGTGATTCGTCTTTTAAAGGGTAAGACAAGCTTCTCGAACCTGACAACCACCAACCAACCAAAGACCTAACTAAGGGACGTCACTTGCGCGGAACGCAAGTGACGTCCCTTAGTCTGTTTAGCCATTCCTGCGTTTTAACAAATCGCTGTGCTCAATAACAAACAAAAAACAATCCCATTACAGGCCTGGACAGGCCCTTAGGGTTCCAGGAGGTTCAGGCTCCCAGATTTATAGACAATCGGCACATGAAGGTGGTAAGGGTGTCAACCCTACGCACCGGCCGCCTTTACCCCCTAGGAAAGATTCCTGGTACTCATTTCTGTTGGAGGCTGAGTCGACCCCAGGGCCATAGTGCGACCGAAACGATTATGTCAGTGAAAAATTCCAGTGACACCATCGGGAATCGAACCCGCGACCTTCCGGCTTGTAGCGCAGTGCCTCAACCAACTGCGCCACTGCGTGCCCCCTTCAATAACAGACACCTTATACTATAACAGGGGATTACGCTTACGTTAACGTTTTATAGTCTCTGTTAAGGGCCGTGACTTTTTTTTTTACATGGTGAAGGCAGCAGGCTACCGTCCGTTATGTCATACAAATGATATGTCATACAAACGATATGTCATACAAACGATACATCATACAAAGGATATGTCATACAAACGATATGTCATACAAACGATATGTCATACAAACTATATGTCATACAAATGATATGTCATACAAACGATATATCATACAAAGGATATTCATGTAGTGGAAGATACAGTAAATAAAAGTTAGCATTTGCAAGGAATGAAACTTATTTTTACATAGCTAAATTTACCAATTTGTATGTAAAAATGTCAACTTGTGTAAATTTTTGTCAGCCACATTCCTGTATATTTGATGGTTTAAGATTTCTTACTTAGACATACATTTTTGTCTGTTTCTACTTGTGTATATACCTACATGCACGTGTGTATATACCTACATGCACGTGTCTATTTGGTCTCAATTTTTTAAACGCAAGTTTTAATTAAGCACATTCCAGTACTTATATACCTACGTCTATATTTATCTTAGTAACTGGCCTGATAAAGCGTGGGTCTACGGCCTCTCGCTTACTGGGATTGCGGGTTCGAATCCCGCCGAGAGCATGGATGTCTGTCTCTTGTGAGTGTTGAGTGTTGTCAGGTAGAGGTCTCTGCGTCGGGCTGATCACTCGTCTAGAGGAGTCCTACCGAGTGTGGTGTGTCTAAAGTGTGTGATCGTGAAGCGTCGAAAAATGATTAGGCCTATGCCCCCAAGGGGCTGTCGAGCCACTAAAAAAAAAAACTGGCCTGATGTTGGCCTGAGTGTTTTCGGATAAAACATGTTATCAGTTCCTCTATCAGTGATACAGTGATGGGCGTTGCGCAAACATAATTTGTCTCTATGTCTAGCTACAAAATTCATGGCATTATTATAATGCGACACATATAATTTTTCCGCGTCCTGCGCGAGGAAAAATGTAGAGAGAGAGGAAGGGGCGGAGCTAAGTGCAAAGGTAGAGGGCTCTGGCACCATGTTTGCCACATAGTCACTCTCTCTCAATGTTCACAGAGGTAACATCGTTTAAACGTATTACTAACGGAGCATATATTGGGAACAGTTTATTTCGACTTGGCAATAGCGCACTGTACCCAGACCTGGGCAATCAACGCAACGCTGCCACGTTGTTATAAAGTAAAGACAAATACCTCCCACTCCTATACGCTACTAAATAACCTTCTCAGGACGGTGGCTGAAAGGAAAATGACTGATGTAGCAACAACGGTGATGCTAAAAGGACAGAAAGGGAGTAGTGGGGGCTGACTGATTTTGGTCTCTGCGTCGCGGAAAAGATATTTGAGTCGAGTTCTAAATAATTTAAGCGAGGCATACTCGTATGAAGGCATACTCGTATGAAGGCATACTCGTATGAAGGTAGTTACTCCTTTCTTTAAAAGTAGCAGACCTTTCCAGTCTCGTCGACTCCAACGTTTGAGAACAAAAAGAACCATCAATATTTAATTATCGCCCTCCAGTGCGTGGATTCCAGCGAACCGGCGCCAACGTAATTAAAGTTTCGAATAGCTTCATATTTTCTCCAAGCTTTTTTCTCAACAGGAATTATTTTCTGCTCTGGCAGATATGCCAAGAAATGCAGAAAGGTAAATACTGTCAGTAGCCTCTGCACAAAACAATGCTACTAGTACAAAGCCGGTTGAATTTCACCCAGACAGGTAGAATATTCCTACACAGAGCTACGGTTTACACAGGCAACCCTTCCTATACACTATGTATCAGAGGAAACTGTAAAATTATAATTTCAGTGAATATACACGCTATGAATGCCGAGATCTCGAATGGTTGGTAGACAAGGAGGTGCTTCTCTTTAAAACTTTCGCGCTTTAGGTTTAACCCTTTAAACACGAAGCGTAAACTGTTTCATTTAAAGACCCAGTTCGTACCGCGCAGTAAACACCTTTCATCTCGTTTAACCTTTTAAAGCCTAATGGTTACTTGATACATCAACAGTTGTAACATTCAAAAATTCTACATTCTGCCCACAATGTATTTATGTGTATTGTATTTATATTACAGCAAACAGCGACTTTTGCCTTATATAACATAAATTGATTTGTTCTTTAACCTAGATAAAAAGTGTTTACTGCGCGGTACGAATCTTTAAATGATACAGTTTACCCTTCGTCTTTAAAGGGTTAAAAAAAACAAATCAATTTATCTTATATAAGGCAAAAGTCGGTGTCTGTTGTAATATAAATACAATACACATAAATACAGTGTGGGCAGAATGTAGAATTTTTGAATCTTAAAACTGTTGATGCATCAAGTAACCATTAGGCTTTAAAAGGTTAATATCCACGACAGTGACCACTGCAACTCGCGTAAAGAATTTGCCGTAATTTCCGGGACCATCCTTTGTAGAACGCATTTAAAACCCGGTGTTATCAGCTTTATCTAAGATATTATCCTTAAAGTTAAGCCTACAAAATATAACACATCCAATTACGACAGAAGCTGCATTCCTTCCACTAAAACTCCATAAAGGACAGGCGTAAGCTCACACGCAAAAGCACACACTAGATAAACTTTTGCACTGAACTGTATTCGCTTCGTGTACGAGTGGTCAACAAGGTGGAGATCGTTACTTTAAGCCTGTGCAAACTCCATGAATAAACTGAATGCGTCTGTTGTTGTTAAGGACCGTTTTATCCTCCTGCATGGGATAATGAAACACGTAACGCCACCTAACTTGTTTGATACAAAAGTTACTTCATCCGCTCACAATATCCACAACCTATACCCTAATTACTTAGTGTTTCACTAAATAAAATCCCATTACAGAACTTAATGAACTCTAAAATGAATTCTCCATACCTACAGGTAGCGTTTGTCAGTAAATTTCGAGGTTGAAACACCTATCAAAATTTGATTACATCTTGACTGCTTCGTGTCGACCGATATTTTTTAGCAATCAATGCCACCTAGCGGAAGTACTTATTACTTTAAGAAAGAAATGTTACAGGGAGACAGAATGACAAAGGAACCCTTGGGTTTTTGTGTGTACACGTATTTCCTTTTAAGCCATTATAACTGCTTGTTTTAATCTAATTATCGCATATCATTAATTAGTCCAATAATATTATGTTTCAGTGTGTCGTGATTCAAATAATTGGAATTTTGACGTAATTTCAAATTAAATTACAAAGTTCCGCTTTCATTATCATATCTGCTTCACCAAATCTATGTAACAAGTTACCTAACACCATGATATTCCCTGAGGTAACAAAGAAATTCACCGCATTTCGAAAAACACCATTATTCATTACCGTTCTTGCAATAAACACTGGCACTTATCCTGATCCAGTTTAATCCAACCCACAATTTCATATTCAGTTTTAATATTATCATTCCATCAACAACTAGCTCTGCCAGGTTATCAATTCCGTTTATGTTTCAGACTACAATCTCACAGGCACTCCTCTATAAAATTTGTGCTACATGTCCCAGCCCATTTCGCCCTAATTAGTTTCTTCACCTTAAAATCATTTGGCAACGAGTTAAAACTTTTAATCTATTAGTGAATAAAATTTCCGATAGTCGTGTTACTTTCTGTAAAGGTAAAGGTCACCCTGTAACATGCCACGTCTATGACAGATAAGGGAGTAGATATATAGGTATAATAATTCTTAACATCGGCGCCTGAGGGGGGGTAGGTGGGTAGCAGCTGACGCCGGCCGTTTTATCTCCGGAAAGAGCCCAAGTACCGATCTATACGAGGCTGGGCGGACCTCTGGGACGCTCTGGACGAGTATAGAGAACAGGAATTTTGTCAATAAAACTTTCTCTCGGGTTAGCAGCCGCGTCAGGGGGTTGAATGGCGAGTGGATCAGTGTTTCGAGAACCATCTCTGCCATCATCAGGGAACTGACTGACTCAGATGTTCGCCCGCGTCATGATACACTTTCCCGAATCCTTGGCTCGCTCCCACCGGCGTTCGAACCCCAGAACTCCCATCACATAGCAAGTCGCTATACCGACTGAGCTAACCCGCTCCGTTTTCTTTCTCATAGATCAGAATGTTTTCCTTATTGATTCGTGCTGAAACACCAAAAATCCAAGTTCGTCCCCCACAACGACAAATCCATATACGGATGCATATCTAACAATATATTAATATACATTTCTGCCCATAGACTGGAAGATCGACAAATTTTGGTTAGATTTCTGCTAGAGGCAGAAACTTGCATCCCCTCTGCATCACCCAGGTCACGTGTGTGCCCCACAAATCCCACTAGTCAACGAGTACCGGGGGCTTCTTCACATCGGGATTGCGTCCGGAGCATTCTGTTCATCACTGACATCCATCGTGGGCCGCGATAGCTCAGTCGGTATAACGACTCGCTACAGGCTGGACGGTCCGGGGATCGAATGCCGATCCAGTGGCCGCGCGGTCTAAGGCGTCGGTCTTCGGCCGCTCGGTTACTGGGATCGTGGGTTCGAATCCCACCGGGGCATGGATGTTTGTGTTGTGTTTGTTGTAAGGACGGTAGCATGGAACGTAAAGTGACATGAAGGACGAAAGGATTTAAACAGTACAAAAATGGATCAAAGGGGAAAAACCACGGACAGACAAAAAAGAAATCCCGGTGGGGGCGAGATTTTCAGCACCCGTCCAGACCGGCCCTGGGGTCCACCCAGCCTCCTGTACAATGGGTAACGGATCATTCCCGGGGGTAAAGCGGTCGGGGAGTGGCGTTGACCACCCATCCTCATCTAGCGCCGAGGTTAAAGAAATAGTAGAGCTATACCTCTACTCCCCCTCTGAGCCTTCATAGCCTGTACTAGGGTGAGCTTTACCTTTACCTTTAACTGACATCCATCTCACCAAAAATCACGTCACTCTGTAAGTTCGCTACCACACGTCTTCAAGTTGTGGTACTTAATTAAGCATAGAGACATCTCTTATGCATGTGTTCATGACAGTAGAAAGATGACACATTTCAGTGGTTACTTTACGTACCACTGATTTTAGCATTCAATAATTCTACAGTGAATTTGTATTTTGTATAGATCTCAGAAATACAGGGCATACACAAAAGAGTGGTGCGGTTCTAATAGTGTTCACTATTAAAACCGCACCATTCTTTTGTGTATGCACTGTATAGCTATCATCTTCAGCGGCTCTTTAGGACGTATAGAAGAACGTCTTATGTGAAGACAACGCCAGTCCGTCTGTCTCTGTGTCGTAATATCAAAAAAAAATTGTATGTTGCATTTTTATAAAATTCGGTACAGGATTTCATTATAAAATTCTTCCAGCAAGGGTAAATTTTATGAAAATATGATCACAGACAGAAATAATTTACTTAAATGTAAAATAATTTGTGTTCTTTTGTTCCACACTTCTTGACCTACGTGGATGAAATTCGATATACAGGGCATACATAAAAGAATGGTGCGGTTTTAATAGTGAACACTACTAAAACCGCACCATTCTTTTGTGTATGCCCTGTATATCGTAACATCAGTAATTGTTTCACGCTGTTGACACCGTGTATCTTCGTCATATTAAATTAAGTTACAGACCAACTTATGCACACTAAAACCATTTTTTATGTAGCTACATAAAAGCTACATAAAAAGTGGTTTTAGTGTGCATCAGTTGGTCTGTAACTTAACTTAATCAGTAATTATTATTTTCCTTAAAAATACGTGAAAGACTTCTATTATTAAGCGTGTAAACGAAATTTTGCCAGCAGACTAAACATTTTTTAACTAAACTTCACTATATAAGGCACAGGATATGCCAATAAAAATTTATTGAATCGTTTAAGATTTTCATAAAAATAGGCGCCATATAAGCCATACTTTACTTAGAGGTGTAAAATAAGTTATACCCGCATTTTTTCACATTTATTTCCAGACTTGTGTTAAATTCGTTCAAATTTATCTGTGAAAAATGAAGCTCAGAATTTATGAGTCTTATGCAAATCGGCCCAAGGAAGGCCGTACATTCCTTATGGATGCAAATGAAATTGCTTTTACGTGAGTAGCATGAAAACTTATAACTTCTGAAATGACAGATCGCCTTAATGAACACTTCATAAGATGTAAACAGAGTGTACCAACTTAATGAACACTTCATAAGATGTAAACAGAGTGTACCAACTTAATGAACACTTCATAAGATGCCAACAGAGTGTACCAACTGCAATCTTCTTATCAGAAAATTGCAACGCTAACATACACTTTTAACCAACAATGCATTACTCCAAAATACGAGACCAAAAATGGGGTTTCAATTGTAATTTTGGTTTTATCTGGTCAAATGGCCTGAGGATGACCAGATAATTGGTCGGAACATGTAGCCACATTTTGTGATATAATATTATATAATACAATCAGTTGTGTCGATGATATAAAATAAAGATTTTATGGATTGTGTTTACTGCGCGGTACAATATTAGTCTTAATTATGTTTCAGATTAGTCTTAGCCCTTAAAAGTTTAGAGAACTGTACTTGAGACTAAAGTCAAGTGGGGTTAAGAAAACTGAACTATGGTTTATTACAAACCTGAAGATCATTCTAGTGTCCTTTCCTTTAGTAAACCTAAGTATGACCTTCCTCCTGAATCACCCTGTATTTATCTTCCTTATGAAAATTCAAGGCTGAGGTCTTTAGTCCCAAGCTTCTCACTTCGAATGTGAGGTATGAATTTCAAGCCCGTTCATACGATAATTTTGGTGGACAAATTGGCATTGGAAAAGGTTTTACTCCTAGTATCTCAGTTTCTTCCTAGTATCTCAGTTTTCTTCCTAGTACCTCAGTTTTCCTCCTAGTACCTCAGTTTTCCTCATAGTAACTCAGTTTTCTTCCTAGTACCTCAGTTTTCCTCCTAGTATCTCAGTATTCCTCCTAGTACCTCAGTTTTCTTCCTGGTACTTCCGTTTTCCTCCTAGTACCTCAGTTTTCTTCCTAATACCTCAGTTTTCTTCCTAGTACCTCAGTTTTCCTCCTAGTACCTCAGTTTTCTTCCTAGTACCTCAGTTTTCTTCCTAGTACCTCAGTTCTCCTCCTAGTACCTCAGTTTTCCTCATAGTACCTCCGTTTTCTTCCTAGTACCTCAGTTTTCCTCCTAGTATCTCAGTCTTCCTCCTAGTACCTCAGTTTTCTTCCTGGTACCTCCGTTTTCCTCCTAGTACCTCAGTTTTCTTCCTAGTACCTCAGTTTTCTTCCTAGTACCTCAGTTTTCCTCCTAGTACCTCAGTTTTCTTCCTAGTACCTCAGTTTTCTTCCTAGTACCTCAGTTTTCCTCCTATTACCTCAGTTTTCCTCATAGTACCTCAGGTTTCTTCCTAGTACCTCAGTTTTCCTCCTAGTACCTCAGGTTTCCTCCCAGTACCTCATTCTTCCTCCTAGTACCTCAGGTTTCTTCCTAGTACCTCCGTTTTCCTCCTAGTACCTCAGTTTTCTTCCTAGTACCTCAGTTTTCTTCCTAGTACCTCAGTTTTCTTTCTAGTACCTCAGGTTTCTTCCTAGTACCTCCGATTTTCCTCCTAGTACCTCAGTTTTCCTCCTAGTACATCAGTTTTCTTCCTAGTACCTCCGTTTTCTTATTAGTACCTCCGTTTTCCTCCTAGTACCTTAGCTTTCTTCCTAGTACCTCCGTTTTCCTCCAAATACCTCAGTTTTCCTCCTAGTACCTCCGTTTTCCTCCTAGTACCTCAGTTTTCTTCCTAGTACCTCCGTTTTCCTCCTAGTACCTCAGTTTTCTTCCTAGTACCTCAGTTTTCTCCCTAGTACCTCAGTTTTCTTCCTAGTACCTCAGTTTTCTTCCTAGTACCTCCGTTTTCTTCCTAGTACCTCAGTTTCTTCGTAGTACCTCCGTTTTCCTCCTAGTACCTCAGTTTTCCTCCTAGTACCTCAGTTTTCTTCCTAGTACCTCCGTTTTCCTCCTAGTACCTCAGTTTTCCTCCTAGTACCTCCGTTTTCTTCCTAGTACCTCAGTTTTCTTCCTAGTACCTCCGTTTTCCTCCTAGTACCTCAGTTTTCCTCCTAGTACCTCAGTTTTCTTCCTAGTACCTCCGTTTTCTTCCTAGTACCTCAGTTTTCTTCCTAGTACCTCCGTTTTCCTCCTAGTACTTCAGTTTTCCTCCTAGTACCTCAGTTTTCTTCCTAGTACCTCCGTTTTCCTCCTAGTACCTCAGTTTTCCTCCTAGTACCTCAGTTTTCCTCCTAGTACCTCAGTTTTCCCCATTTTTACACCAATGCCGCACACTCATCTAAGTCTTAATGCTACTCTTATCAGTGTGACAAGCGCGTGAAGCCTGTGGAACTTCAAACAAACCAATACGCTTCCTGATATCGGAGGATCATTGGACAGAAATGTAATCTCACCTTCTCTCATAAGATAAGGAATGTATACGTTACCAACAAAGGTGTCACATTGCTCTTCGCCGTACTTTTACATCGCAGTGCCCTACAGATCGCACTTCCGATAGAAGGTCACTCACTTACCTGCAGGAAGAGAGAAAAACAAAATTAATTCACAGAATTTAGGAGATGTACCATAACGTAAATATTCTGGCACGATTACCCTGTTACCAACACCCCCATTTCTGTTACCAACCCACCATTTCTGTTACCAGCCCCCATTTCTAATTATAACATGAGGATTTTTTAGTACCTTTTACATAAAGTAATACTGACTAAATGTATTTAAAAAAGTGAAGCTCACCCTAGAACAGACCATGAAGGCCCAGAGGGAAAGTAGAGGTATAGCTCTACTCTTTCTTTAACCTCGGCGCTAGATGGGGGTGGGTGGTCAACTTCACGCCCCGGCTGCTTTACCCCAGGAATGACACGGTACCCATTGTACAAGAGGCTGGGTGGGCCCCAGGGCCGGTCTGGACGGGTGCTGAAAATCTCGCCCCCACCGGGATTCGATCCCCGGACCGTCCAGCTCGTAGCGAGTCGCTATACCGACTGAGCTATCGCGGCCCAAGACTAAATGTATTTAAAGAAACAAAAATGATAAAGATGTTTTAAGAGTAACTTTCAAAACTAAAAAAAAAGTACGACACATATCAACAAAACGTTCTTTAGGAATGTGCCAAAAAGGTTATTGGGTGATGAAATTAAATTTGATTTCGTAATTTATTAATTCTTCAAAGAAAGTATTAACCTGAATTACGTCAAAAATATTCAACCTCGTACCGCGCAGTAAACATATTCAACCTCGTACCGCGCAGTAAACATATTCAACCTCGTACCGCGCAGTAAACATATTCAACCTCGTACCGCGCAGTAAACATATTCAACCTCGTACCGCGCAGTAAACATATTCAACCTCGTACCGCGCAGTAAACATATTCAACCTCGTACCGCGCAGTAAACATATTCAACCTCGTACCGCGCAGTAAACATATTCAACCTCGTACCGCGCAGTAAACATATTCAACCTCGTACCGCGCAGTAAACATATTCAACCTCGTACCGCGCAGTAAAATATTCAACCTCGTACCGCGCAGTAAACATATTCAACCTCGTACCGCGCAGTAAACATATTCAACCTCGTACCGCGCAGTAAACATATTCAACCTCGTACCCTCGCGCAGTAAATATATTCAACCTCGTACCGCGCAGTAAACATAGTGAACCTCGTACCGCGCAGTAAACATATTCAACCTCGTACCGCGCAGTAAACATAGTGAACCTCGTACCGCGCAGTAAATATATTCAACCTCGTACCGCGCAGTAAACATATTCAAACTCGTACCGCGCAGTAAACATATTCAACCTCGTACCGCGCAGTAAATATATTCAACCTCGTTACCCGCGCAGTAAACATAGTGAACCTCGTACCGCGCAGTAAACATATTCAACCTCGTACCCGCGCAGTAAACATAGTGAACCTCGTACCGCGCAGTAAACATAGTGTACCTCGTACCGCGCAGTAAACATATTCAACCTCGTACCGCGCAGTAAACATATTCAACCTCGTACCGCGCAGTAAATTATTGAACCTCGTACCGCGCAGTAAACATAGTGTACCTCGTACCGCGCAGTAAACATATTCAACCTCGTACCGCGCAGTAAACATAGTGTACCTCGTACCGCGCAGTAAACATATTCAACCTCGTACCGCGCAGTAAATATATTGAACCTCGTACCGCGCAGTAAACATAGTGTACCTCGTACCGCGCAGTAAAATATTCAACCTCGTACCGCGCAGTAAACATAGTGTACCTCGTACCGCGCAGTAAACATATTCAACCTCGTACCGCGCAGTAAACATAGTGTACCTCGTACCGCGCAGTAAACATATTCAACCTCGTACCGCGCAGTAAACATATTCAACCTCGTACCGCGCAGTAAATATATTGAACCTCGTACCGCGCAGTAAACATAGTGTACCTCGTACCGCGCAGTAAACATATTCAACCTCGTACCGCGCAGTAAACATAGTGTAACCTCGTACCGCGCAGTAAACATATTCAACCTCGTACCGCGCAGTAAACATAGTGTACCTCGTACCGCGCAGTAAACATATTCAACCTCGTACCGCGCAGTAAATATATTGAACCTCGTACCGCGCAGTAAACATAGTGTACCTCGTACCGCGCAGTAAACATATTCAACCTCGTACCGCGCAGTAAATATATTGAACCTCGTACCGCGCAGTAAACATAGTGTACCTCGTACCGCGCAGTAAACATATTCAACCTCGTACCGCGCAGTAAACATATTCAACCTCGTACCGCGCAGTAAACATAGTGAACCTCGTACCGCGCAGTAAACATAGTGAACCTCGTACCGCGCAGTAAACATAGTGTAACCTCGTACCGCGCAGTAAACATATTCAACCTCGTACCGCGCAGTAAACATAGTGAACCTCGTACCGCGCAGTAAACATAGTGAACCTCGTACCGCGCAGTAAACATATTCAACCTCGTACCGCGCAGTAAACATAGTGAACCTCGTACCGCGCAGTAAACATATTAACCCTCGTACCGCGCAGTAAACATAGTGAACCCTCGTACCGCGCAGTAAACATATTCAACCTCGTACCGCGCAGTAAACATATTTAACCTCGTACCGCGCAGTAAACATATTCAACCTCGTACCGCGCAGTAAACATAGTAACCTCGTACCGCGCAGTAAACATAGTGAACCTCGTACCGCGCAGTAAACATAGTGACCTCGTACCGCGCAGTAAACATAGTGTACCTCGTACCGCGCAGTAAACATATTGTAACCTCGTCCGCGCAGTAAACATATTCAACCTCGTACCGCGCAGTAAACATAGTGAACCTCGTACCGCGCAGTAAACATAGTGAACCTCGTACCGCGCAGTAAACATAGTGTACCTCGTACCGCGCAGTAAACATAGTGACCTCGTACCGCGCAGTAAACATATTCAACCTCGTACCGCGCAGTAAACATATGAACCTCGTACCGCGCAGTAAACATAGTGAACCTCGTACCGCGCAGTAAACATAGTGAACCTCGTACCGCGCAGTAAACATAGTGACCTCGTACCGCGCAGTAAACATATTCAACCTCGTACCGCGCAGTAAACATATTGAACCTCGTACCGCGCAGTAAACATAGTGAACCTCGTACCGCGCAGTAAACATATTCAACCTCGTACCGCGCAGTAAACATAGTGACCTCGTACGCGCAGTAAACATATTGAACCTCGTACCGCGCAGTAAACATATTGAACCTCGTACCGCGCAGTAAACATAGTGAACCTCGTACCGCGCAGTAAACATATTCAACCTCGTACCGCGCAGTAAACATATTAACCTCGTACCGCGCAGTAAACATATTTGAACCTCGTACCGCGCAGTAAACATAGTGAACCTCGTACCGCGCAGTAAACATAGTGAACCTCGTACCGCGCAGTAAACATAGTGAACCTCGTACCGCGCAGTAAACATATTCAACCTCGTACCGCGCAGTAAACATAGTGAACCTCGTACCGCGCAGTATAAAACATAGTGAACCTCGTACCGCGCAGTAAACATAGTGAACCTCGTACCGCGCAGTAAACATAGTGAACCTCGTACCGCGCAGTAAACATATTCAACCTCGTACCGCGCAGTAAACATAGTGAACCTCGTACCGCGCAGTAAACATAGTGAACCTCGTACCGCGCAGTAAACATATTGAACCTCGTACCGCGCAGTAAACATAGTCGAACCTCGTACCGCGCAGTAAACATATTGAACCTCGTACCGCGCAGTAAACATAGTGAACCTCGTACCGCGCAGTAAACATATTCAACCTCGTACCGCGCAGTAAACATATTGAACCTCGTACCGCGCAGTAAACATAGTGAACCTCGTACCGCGCAGTAAACATATTGAACCTCGTACCGCGCAGTAAACATAGTGAACCTCGTACCGCGCAGTAAACATATTGAACCTCGTACCGCGCAGTAAACATATTGAACCTCGTACCGCGCAGTAAACATAGTGAACCTCGTACCGCGCAGTAAACATATTGAACCTCGTACCGCGCAGTAAACAAGTGAACCTCGTACCGCGCAGTAAACATATTGAACCTCGTACCGCGCAGTAAACATAGTGAACCTCGTACCGCGCAGTAAACATATTCAACCTCGTACCGCGCAGTAAACATATTCAACCTCGTACCGCGCAGTAAACATAGTGAACCTCGTACCGCGCAGTAAACATAGTGAACCTCGTACCGCGCAGTAAACATAGTGAACCTCGTACCGCGCAGTAAACATAGTGAACCTCGTACCGCGCAATAAACATATTGAACCTCGTACGCGCAGTAACATATTGAACCTCGTACCGCGCAGTAAACATAGTGAACCTCGTACCGCGCAGTAAACATATTGAACCTCGTACCGCGCAGTAAACATATTGAACCTCGTACCGCGCAGTAAACATAGTGAACCTCGTACCGCGCAGTAAACATATTCAACCTCGTACCGCGCAGTAAACATATGAACCTCGTACCGCGCAGTAAACATAGTGAACCTCGTACCGCGCAGTAAACATAGTGAACCTCGTACCGCGCAGTAAACATATGTGAACCTCGTACCGCGCAGTAAACATAGTGAACCTCGTACCGCGCAGTAAACATATGAACCTCGTACCGCGCAGTAAACATAGTGAACCTCGTACCGCGCAGTAAACATAGTGAACCTCGTACCGCGCAGTAAACATAGTGAACCTCGTACCGCGCAGTAAACATAGTGAACCTCGTACCGCGCAGTAAACATAGTGAACCTCGTACCGCGCAGTAAACATAGTGAACCTCGTACCGCGCAGTAAACATATTGAACCTCGTACCGCGCAGTAAACATAGTGAACCTCGTACCGCGCAGTAAACATAGTGAACCTCGTACCGCGCAGTAAACATATTGAACCTCGTACCGCGCAGTAAACATAGTGAACCTCGTACCGCGCAGTAAACATAGTGAACCTCGTACCGCGCAGTAAACATAGTGAACCTCGTACCGCGCAGTAAACATATTCAACCTCGTACCGCGCAGTAAACATAGTGAACCTCGTACCGCGCAGTTAAACATATGAACCTCGTACCGCGCAGTAAACATATGTGAACCTCGTACCGCGCAGTAAACATATTAACCTCGTACCGCGCAGTAAACATAGTGAACCTCGTACCGCGCAGTAAACATATTGAACTCTCGTTACCGGCGCAGTAAACATAGTGAACCTCGTACCGCGCAGTAAACATATTCAGCCTCGGATATAAAATCATTCAATAAATGTTGCGTACGTAAAGTGTCGCCTTTTTTGTGAAATTTACACGTAAACACATTCTGATTGCTGTGAGCTAAGCTTAGAATTTTTGAGTGTTAAGATTGGTGGTACGTAAAGTAACCAGTGGGCATTAAAGTGTTGAATTCGTTCAAAACAATTTTATATAAATATATGTCACACAGAGGTTGTGGAATGGCATCCTGTGGCTTGAAATCGTATTATCTTGAGGCAATAGCAGACTGAACACTGAAGAGGAATGGTAGCTTCCCCCCGCCATTCACCTATCAATATACAGACGTCCCCCGCTTATTCGACAGGTTAGGGACCAGAGCACTGTCGAAAACCGGAAATCGTCGAAATGCGGAACCCAATCTTTTTTTAGATTTTAAATGCATTTTGGCAGCCGAAAAACGTAAATAACGCAATATATATCACTTGCGAATGCGTGCGAAAGCTAAATAACACAATATATACATATATATACACAAACGTACAGTACAATGAAAAAACATGAAAAAATAGGTCGAAATAGCGGACCTCGCGTCGAATGTATGGGTTCTGGTTATAATTGAAAAGGGTCGAAAAGCTGGCCGTCGAAAAGCTGAGGACGCCTGTATATGAACAAATATGAAATTCCATCGATTTTCCCCTACCATCCATTTTGTCTACTCAGCCGCACAGGAAAGGGATTTGCGTTTTTGTTGTCTCTTTCCTGAACACGTCTGTACTTCCGTCACGCTTTTGTGACAGACCGTACCGGCACGTGAGACCACGTGCCTAATGGCAGAGATCTGTCCACACGAATGCTCATTACTCTTCATTCCCCACGTGTTCTGTGTACGATCTACTTTAAATGCATGCACAACGCCCTAACATGCCATTTATTTCCACTAGAGACGTCACATTCCTTGACGTGGAACAGTTTTAACATCTTTCACACAATTTAAAGCAGCACCGTACCGCTTAGTACGACAGTTTGAATAAAAACCGATGAAACACGCAGAGATACTTAGCCTATGGAAACAAGTCTGGTCTGTGGGACTTTATTTTCTTTAGAATGTGATGTTGTGTGGTTGGTTTTTCTTGCGTGGTGAAGGGCCCCGCAGCAGATGCTACGGACGCACCACAGCATTAAGGCTTTTTGTGCAACCCCTGTGATGAGGATGAGCAGTTTTTTTTACCAAGTTTTACAAGTAATGGAGCACCAGTGGAATGAAATTGACAGGGGAAAACTGACAACTCGGAGAAAAACCTGTCCCGGTGCCACTTTGTCCACCACAAATCCCACATTGACTGATTCGGGATCGAACCCGGGCCTCCGCGGTGAGAGGCCGGCGACTAACCGCCTGAGCCATGGCATGGCCGACTAGCTGATTTACAACAAATATATTTACATAAACAAGAGATTTTGGAAACGATATTTTGTATGCCATCTCGATTATTGCGTCTACCAATTATAACAAAAATCTCGACCCGTGAAGATGGGACCGACACGTTGTCCCGAAACGTCGGTAAATAATTACCTCACGACGCCGTGTAATCACCCAAAAGACCACAGATTACATCAACATCGCAGCGGAAGCGTGAAATCAAGGATAACAAAAACTGTCTGCTCCAGGAATTCTAACATAATTACACAATTTTGATATTGAAGGTAAGTTCTTCAGATTTAAATATAATGTTTTAATTTCACCTCAGTCAACTTTATAGCATTTCCGTTACTCTCAGACATTTAGCAGTATACTTTGTACTCAGACATACCTCGCTGGTGAGTCTGGTAAAGGTAGACACTTCACCGCGGGCGGTCCACAGTATCTACCCTCGTATTTGGCTCTCAGGATGTTAATAATATTATCTTAAAGTCACAGCGACGAGTGTCCTAACTCCCCGTGATATCAGGTGTTTGGAAAACCCTTCAGCCTTAGCGGGGGTTTTTTATTATACAGGGTGTTTCAAGACACTTCACGGCGGGCGGTCCACAGTATCTACCCTCGTATTTGGCTCTCAGGATGTTAATAATATTATCTTAAAGTCACAGCGACGATTGTCCTAACTCCCCGTGATATCAGGTGTTTGGAAAACCCTTCAGCCTTAGCGGGGGTTTTTTATTATACAGGGTGTTTCAAGACACTTCACCGCGGGCGGTCCACAGTATCTACCCTCGTATTTGGCTCTCAGGATGTTAATAATATTATCTTAAAGTCACAGCGACGATTGTCCTAACTCCCCTTGATATCAGGTGTTTGGAAAACCCTTCAGCCTTAGCGGGGGGGTTTTTATTATACAGGGTGTTTCAAAAAGAGCTTTACAAATTTGAAAAAGTATACAAACTTATACAGAGGACATACACAACGTTTCGAACTGTCATAATGTAGCAAAACGCATCGAGTTTTACCTCGGATAGTTACGGTTCAATGTGACTTCCATTGGTAATGCGGCAGACGTCCCACCTGTAGTCAATTTCTTGCCACACGCTACGTAGCATCTCTGGCGTCACTTCTGCAACTGCGGCAGTAATTCGAGTTCGGGGCTCAACGCCATTTGCAGGCAAAGGTGGTACGAAAACTCGATCTTTAACGAATCCCCATAAGAAAAAATCCAGGGGTGTAAGATCCGGAGAATGAGGTGGCCATGCCATCGGCGCCGCTCTACCAATCCACCGACCTGGGAAACGGGTGTCGAGGTACTCACGCACATCTCCAAGGTAATGAGGCGGTGTGCCGTCTTGCTGGAAGTGAATACGTCCTCTGTATGAAAGTCCTCTGTATAAATTTGTATACTCTTTCAAAGTTGTAAAGCTCTTTTTGAAACACCCTGTATATTTAAACAAAGTCTTCAGAAATAACATATTCTGTTCTATAGGTCATTTACTTCCGCATTCTTGTACGAGGTATAGAACAGACGGGAAAATATATCTTGTGACTAACTAAGCGTCTATGTGTTGGCTGGCCGGAATATGCATTATTTCCTGACTCCGGCTACAACAGTTTAATTAAAATAGTTTTGTAATCTATGGCGGACCACAACTATGATATATGTTCCATATCATTTTCACAAACGGAATAATATATTAATGCAAGAGCAGTACGAATATCGCAATACTGAACTTTGAATGATTCACGAAACGTTATCCACAGTCCAATGCGCAAGCATTAGGCAAAAGCAATACAGAAAAACCACGACACAGCTGACAGCCGTCACTTAAACAGTTACAAACAAAAAGGGTAAAAACTTACAGGAGCAAGAGGCTGGTTACAAGGTACAGAGCTCTATAGATAATTTTACAAAACTAATATTAAATTAAATGGACAAAACAATGTTAAATATGCTTTCAACATACATTTATAATTATAATATTTCTGCACAAACATAAAGACTGAAATGAGTTGTAAGAGCAACAATACAAAACCAGGTAGGATTTTACAACTATTACATTATTAAGAACCTGTTAATAAAGTCAAAAATATGACGCAAAGAACTTCAAAGCTAAAAACCCAGATCGAAGCGAAGCATAAAATTCTATATTACATTTTGTTGTTCCTCTTATATTAGTAATCCTGCTTAGAATTATCACAAGTGGAGAATATATATATATATATATATATATAAATTATAGAAACAAATAATTCTTTAATATAATTTGAAAAAGGAAATTCACAGGAGGCTACATAATAATAATAACCATGGCTCAACAGCCCTATATGGGCCAGGGCCTCCTCTAGCCTCCCTTTTGGCATTCGTGGCAGTTGGTGACTGGTCAGCTGGCAGCGCTAGTGTTCTATCAATCCTGATGTGCCAGCCAGAGCCATCTGGCTGGCACATCAGGAGACTTGAGTGAGAAATGGAGGCAATTTGGCTTACGCAACATTTCTATTCATGCCCGTAAGGTTCTTTTACATGCCGTAAATCTACGACATGGGACCGACTGCTTTACTTCCCCTCTGGATTTTTATCACCCTTAAAAATCCATCGACCTCGGTCGGGATCCAACCCGCGAACCTTGGGTCCAGTGGCGAGCACGCTAACCACTAGTCCACCGAGGTCGACAGCAGGAGGCTACATATCATGCTAAT
Organism: Reticulitermes speratus; assembly: GCA_021186555.1. Lineage (NCBI taxonomy): Eukaryota > Metazoa > Arthropoda > Insecta > Blattodea > Rhinotermitidae > Reticulitermes > Reticulitermes speratus. The sequence continues at coordinate 41,200,055 of JAJKFL010000014.1, read as the reverse complement.
GTTAATAACACAGCCAAGTCCAGCGGCAAGAAATTCATAATCTGCACTGCATATCTGAAACAACACGCAAATACAAACAACATGTCTACATTACGTTTATATCTATAAAGCCACCGCAGACAATCTCTGAAAATTAAATAAGTCAACAAATGTGCTTCTTTCATTCTGTGGAAGAATTTCTTAGGTTTAAAAATAGCTTATAATTTTATTACCTGCTGTGTATCATGCATTTACTCTAGGTATATAATTTAAACACTTCAGAGAAATGTGAATCCACACAAAATTATTACATTGTGCTAATTTTGTATATTTTCGATTTTCTGAGGAGAATATTTGGGCCTAAGAGGGACGGGGTAACAGGGAAGTGGAGAAGACTACATAACGAGGAACTTATTGATCTGTACTGATCACCAAATATTATTCGTGTGATCAAATCGAGAAGAATGAGGTGGGCGGGGTATGTAGCACGTATGGGTGAGGGGAGAGGTGCATACAGGATTTTGGTGGGGAGACCTGAGGGAAGGAGACCACTTGGAAGACCCAGGCGTAGATGGGAGGATAATATTAAAATGGATCTTCAAGAAGTGGGATGGGGGGGCATGGACTGGATTGATATGGCTCAGGATAGGGACAGGTGGCGGGCTCTTGTGAGTGCGGTAATGAACCTTCGAGTTCCATAAAACGCGGGGAATTTCTTGACTAGCTGAGGAACTGTTAGCTTCTCAAGAAGGACTCTGCTACATGGAGTTAGTTAGTTAGTTAGTTAGTTATATACACCTCTTTTCATGCGGCGTAAGACACAATGCTGGCAGAGCGTTGGGCTGCCGCTTATCGGACAAGCAAGAAAATAAACACCCTGTATAAAATTCCAGATAATTAAAGAGCAAGTAAATATAACAATATAAATACATAATATCATGGAATATAAATATACAGGGCATACACAAAAGAATGGTGCGGTTTCAAAAGATATTCACTTTTTATACCGCACCATTCTTTTATGTACGCCCTGTATAATAAGTGTGTTTTTACGTTTTAAGGCGCCCCGCATTATTTCCTGATGAATTTGCTTTCACTGACGTTAATCTGAAAAGTGGTTTACTGACACAGAGACACGAACCGATGTGATGTGGACATTAAGGACCTCTTTTGTTACTTAGTACAAGACGCTTAAAGATAAGATGTGGGACAGGAAGAAAGGAGAGAGAAAATAAGGCACTAGAGAAATAGAGTTTGAATAAAAGGAAGTGACAAAGAAAGTAATAAAGAAAGGAATCTAAATCACTGAATTACTTAAACACTGCCTGACTGACTTCCTAGTGGCCCTTCAATTGTTTCACAAGGAACAGACTTCATTGTGCAAACACTAACAATGACAACAAGAACAAAGAATTTGAAATGAATCGGTTTCTAGGACAAGAGCATTCTAAGTGTCTACCTACCAAACGGTCCCTTGAGGTACTAACGCAAGTATTTCGCCACTGCGTTAGAAATCGAATTTCAGTTGGCTCGGAGAGAGAATCGCGTTGTGGCAAATGTTCCGTCACTCGCGGACACTGTGACCCAGCTCACACCGGAAGGAGGAAATGGTCGTTAACACAGATCTACGTCACAAACGAATTCGACCTTCTATCGAAATCACTTTGTCGTGGAGAACGATTTCCTTCCTCGCTCTGATTGTTTCATGAGATGACCCGGATCGTCATGCAATTTGTCATTCCTTCAAGCGCGCTTCAGAATGTAGTGCTAACCATGCGCACTGCATCGGGCTAAGTTTCTTAGTACTGTAATAATAATAATAATAATAACCATGGCTCAACAGGCCTATATGGGATCGGGCCTCCTCTTGCCTCCTCTTTCCGAGGTTACTAAGTCGTGCGCATTCGTGACAGTTGGTGACTGGTCAACTGGCCGCGCTACTATTCTATCGATCCTGATGTGTCCGCCAGAGCCATCTTGGGTGAAAAATGGAGGCTTTGAATTTAGCTTACGTAACATTTTTATTCATGCCCGTAAGGTTCTTTTACATGCCGTAAATCTACGACATGGGACCGACGGCTTTACTTCCACTCCGAAGGAAGTGGGATCGAACCCGCGAACCTTGGGTCCAGTGGCGAGCACGCTAACCACTAGTCCACCGAGGTCGACTTTCTTAGTACTATAATAATAAAAAAAAAGCAATCCCATTACAGGCCCGGACAGGCCCTTAGGGTTCCAGAAGGTTGAGACTCCCAGATTTATAGACAATCGGCACATGAAGGTGGTAAGGTTGTCAGTCCTACGCACCGGCCGCCTTTACCACCCAGAAAATATTCCTGGTACTCATTTCTGTTAGAGGCTGAGTCGACCCCAGGGCCATAGTGCGACCGAAATGATTATGTCAATGAAAAATTCCAATGACACCATCGGGAATCGAACCCGCGACATTCCGGTTTGTAGCGCAGTGCCTCAAGCAACTGCGCCACCGCGTGCCCCACTGTAATAATAACGGTGTTGGTAATTCCAAGCTATGCACAGTGTTGAATGAACAAATAATAGTGAATTGAAACGTATAAATATAAGGTAAAGGTCTCCCTAGAACGGGCCATGAAGGCCCAGAGGGGGAGTAGAAGTATAGCTCTACTCTTTCTTTAACCCTGGCACTAGATGAGGGTGGCTGGTTAACTCCACGCCCCGGCCGCTTTACCCCCGGGAAAGAGACCCGTTACCCATTGTATAGGAGGTTGGGTGGGCCCAGGGTCAGTCTGGACGGCAGCGGAAAATCTCAACCCCGCTCGGATTCGATCCCCGGACCGTCCAGCCCGTAGCGAGTAGCTATACCGACTGAGCTATCCCGAATTTAAATGTATAATAATAATAATTCTTGGCTCTTGTATGGGCCTGGGCCTCCTCTTGCCTCCTCTTGTCGAGGTTACTAAGTCATGCGCATTCATGGCAGCTGGTGACCGGCCAGCTAGCCGCGCTTAGTGTTCTATCGATCCTGATGTGCACGCCAGAGCCATCTGGCAGGCAGTCAGGAGACTTGGATGAGAAATGGAGGCAATTTGGCTTACGCAACATTTTTATTCATGCCCGTAAGGTTCTTTTACATGCCGTAAATCTACGACATGGGACCGACGGCTTTACTTCCCCTCCGAAGGAAGTGGTGCTCCGGATTTTTATCATCCTTAAAAATCCATCGACCTCGGTCGGGATCGAACCCGCGAACCTTGGGTCCAGTGGCGAGCACGCTAACCACTAGTCCACCGAGGTCGACAATTTAAATGTATGCGGGGGGGAAAAATGTCCCTGCTGTAATTTAAAGCACTGTCTCCACATTTTTTAAAGAGAGAAGAAAACCACCAAATCACAGGTTAAAACGGTCGTGTCGTTTCCGAGAATCAAACAAAATCGCCTCTAGAATACAAGTAAGAAGCATTAAAGTTGGGCCAACTTGCTCGGAACTGTTTGACATAAACAGCATCTCATTACGTAATCATAATTTATAACTGACGCTGATTATTTATCAGAAGAAAAAAGCGATTTATTCCTTAACATCCTAAAGGGAGTGATTTTATAATGAAGATGTAGTGTGTTTTCTGTAAGAAAGGAACCAACTTTCAAAATTCTATCGACATGTAAATGATTAATTACTTGTTGAAAAATTAATAGCTGCTACTTTGACAATGTTTACAAACTCCGCAGTTTCATTACCCTCTTCATAACAACCTCTCATTAGATAATATTCAATGTTAATTTAAAACAATTTGCATCTCCCACAGCGATAAATTTAATATCTCGCTCAATATTATTCTTCCACGTATATTAAATTACCTTCGAGGATGTGGCTTCTCAACTTTTCAAATTAAATTTTTAAACATTTCTTATTTCCACCGCATTTCGTTCAGACACCCCTTCCCTCGTGATTTTTAAATAGTTTCGGAAATCAAAAATATGGATGGATACACACTTCCAAATTACGGAGTTATTTCATGCATTTTGTACAAAAGAACATAAAACTACTTATAATCTGTGGTCTTTTGGGTAATTACACGGCGTCGTGTGGTAATTATTTACCGACGTTTCGGGACAACGTGTCGGTCCCATCTTCATTGGTCAAGATTCCAAGATGAAAAGAAAGCTTGTGACAAGGAAACTTGGCAGCAAGGCGGGGTAGGGAGCCGTGCGATGTGACAATGGCCAATAGGCTGAGAGGGTGGGGGGTTTGGATGCAAGGTCACAATATGTTGTACTGCGGCAGGGTGAGAAATGGGAGAAATAAGTCTGGAATGCAGCGACACTAAAAGTGAAACGGCCGGAAATGAATGAAAGAAAAACTACTTTCAAGTTACTGGTGTAACGTAATTACGTAATGAAGTTTCGTCCATGATGAAAATATAAAATTAATTAGATCGTCGTTACGGATTTTTACAAAACTTGGAACAGGCCTACAACCACCATGCTTAAGTAAACTACAAGTTCAGATACGTTAAACTTATATTATCTGTGCTACAAACATAACACTCACTCATGGATCCCTTTAAATAGTTCTAACTCCACATCTCTGTGTGCTTGTGTACGAAGTCCAATCACTTTTCTCGACAAAAATCTGCGAATAAGAAGAAATTCAAGGCTCCTTCATACGTGGTGCGCAAAGATTAATTTATTCATACACCAGGCCCAAACTTTTCTCATGAAATGTTTTTTGTTAAGGTATGGATGTTTGTGGATGTTTTGTATTGTGTGTACGGTGTTCTAATGTGTGTACTTGTATTTACTGTATGTATTTTGTTTTGTAATTGTGTATAGTTTGTTTTGTATTGTTATTTTTATGTATATTTATATGTCCATTTGTATTGTGTGTACTAGTGTAAGGACTACTGCCACCGGGTGAAAACATTTGTATTGTGTGTATTAGTGTAAGGACTACTGCCACCGGGTGAAAACATTTGTATTGTGTGTACTAGTGTAAGGACTACTGCCACCGGATTAAAACTTTTGTATTGTGTGTACTAGTGTAAGGACTACTGCCACCGGGTGAAAACATTTGTATTGTGTGTACTGTGTAAGGACTACTGCCACCGGGTGAAAATATTTGTATTGTGTGTACTAGTGTAAGGACTACTGCCACAGGGTGAAAACATTTGTATTGTGTGTACTGTGTAAGGACTACTGCCACCGGGTGAAAACATTTGTATTGTGTGTACTAGTGTAAGGACTACTGCCACCGGGTGAAAACATTTGTATTGTGTGTACTAGTGTAAGGACTACTGCCACCGGGTGAAAACATTTGTATTGTGTGTACTAGTGTAAGGACTACTGCCACCGGGTGAAAACATTTGTATTGTGTGTACTAGTGTAAGGACTACTGCCACCGGGTGAAAACATTTGTATTGTGTGTACTAGTGTAAGGACTACTGCCACCGGGTGAAAACATTTGTATTGTGTGTACTGGTGTAAGGACTACTGCCACCGGGTGAAAACATTTGTATTGTGTGTACTATGTAAGGACTACTGCCACCGGGTGAAAACATTTGTATTGTGTGTACTAGTGTAAGGACTACTGCCACCGGGTGAAAACATTTGTATTGTGTGTACTGTGTAAGGACTACTGCCACCGGGTGAAAACATTTGTATTGTGTGTACTAGTGTAAGGACTACTGCCACCGTGTGAAAACATTTGTATTGTGTGTACTAGTGTAAGGACTACTGCCACCGGGTGAAAACATTTGTATTGTGTGTACTAGTGTAAGGACTACTGCCACCGGGTGAAAACATTTGTATTGTGTGTACTAGTGTAAGGACTACTGCCACCGTGTGAAAACATTTGTATTGTGTGTACTAGTGTAAGGACTACTGCCACCGGGTGAAAACATTTGTATTGTGTGTACTAGTGTAAGGACTACTGCCACCGTGTGAAAACATTTGTATTGTGTGTACTAGTGTAAGGACTACTGCCACCGGGTGAAAACATTTGTATTGTGTGTACTAGTGTAAGGACTACTGCCACCGGGTGAAAACATTTGTATTGTGTGTACTAGTGTAAGGACTACTGCCACCGGGTGAAAACATTTGTATTGTGTGTACTAGTGTAAGGACTACTGCCACCGGGTGAAAACATTTGTATTGTGTGTACTAGTGTAAGGACTACTGCCACCGGGTGAAAACATTTGTATTGTGTGTACTAGTGTAAGGACTACTGCCACCGGGTAAAAACATTTGTATTGTGTGTACTAGTGTAAGGACTACTGCCACCGGGTGAAAACATTTGTATTGTGTGTACTAGTGTAAGGACTACTGCCACCGGGTGAAAACATTTGTATTGTGTGTACTAGTGTAAGGACTACTGCCACCGGGTGAAAACATTTGTATTGTGTGAACTAGTGTAAGGACTACTGCCACCGTGTGAAAACATTTGTATTGTGTGTACTAGTGTAAGGACTACTGCCACCGGGTGAAAACATTTGTATTGTGTGTACTAGTGTAAGGACTACTGCCACCGGGTGAAAACATTTGTATTGTGTGTACTAGTGTAAGGACTACTGCCACCGTGTGAAAACATTTGTATTGTGTGTACTAGTGTAAGGACTACTGCCACCGGGTGAAAACATTTGTATGTGTGTACTAGTGTAAGGACTACTGCCACCGTGTGAAAACATTTGTATTGTGTGTACTAGTGTAAGGACTACTGCCACCGGGTGAAAACATTTGTATTGTGTGTACTAGTGTAAGGACTACTGCCACCGGGTGAAAACATTTGTATTGTGTGTACTAGTGTAAGGACTACTGCCACCGGGTGAAAACATTTGTATTGTGTGTACTAGTGTAAGGACTACTGCCACCGTGTGAAAACATTTGTATTGTGTGTACTAGTGTAAGGACTACTGCCACCGGGTGAAAACATTTGTATTGTGTGTACTAGTGTAAGGACTACTGCCACCGTGTGAAAACATTTGTATTGTGTGTACTAGTGTAAGGACTACTGCCACCGGGTGAAAACATTTGTATTGTGTGTACTAGTGTAAGGACTACTGCCACCGGGTGAAAACATTTGTATTGTGTGTACTAGTGTAAGGACTACTGCCACCGGGTGAAAACATTTGTATTGTGTGTACTAGTGTAAGGACTACTGCCACCGGGTGAAAACATTTGTATTGTGTGTACTAGTGTAAGGACTACTGCCACCGGGTGAAAACATTTGTATTGTGTGTACTAGTGTAAGGACTACTGCCACCGGGTAAAAACATTTGTATTGTGTGTACTAGTGTAAGGACTACTGCCACCGGGTGAAAACATTTGTATTGTGTGTACTAGTGTAAGGACTACTGCCACCGGGTGAAAACATTTGTATTGTGTGTACTAGTGTAAGGACTACTGCCACCGGGTGAAAACATTTGTATTGTGTGAACTAGTGTAAGGACTACTGCCACCGGATGAAAACATTTGTATTGTGTGTACTAGTGTAAGGACTACTGCCACCGGGTGAAAACATTTGTATTGTGTGTACTAGTGTAAGGACTACTGCCACCGGGTGAAAACATTTGTATTGTGTGTACTAGTGTAAGGACTACTGCCACCGGGTGAAAACATTTGTATTGTGTGTACTAGTGTAAGGACTACTGCCACCGGGTGAAAACATTTGTATTGTGTGTACTAGTGTAAGGACTACTGCCACCGGGTGAAAACATTTGTATTGTGTGTACTAGTGTAAGGACTACTGCCACCGGGTGAAAACATTTGTATTGTGTGTACTAGTGTAAGGACTACTGCCACCGGGTGAAAACATTTGTATTGTGTGTACTAGTGTAAGGACTACTGCCACCGGGTGAAAACATTTGTATTGTGTGAACTAGTGTAAGGACTACTGCCACCGGGTGAAAACCAAATTGCAGTAAATAATAATAATAATAATAATAATAATAATAACTCCACGAGAAAAAATAAAAATTTAATTCAGCGTGGTTCATGTTAAAAAAATCTCGTACTTGCCTAACTGATAAAGACATTCCTTTTGTTGGCCGCGCCAGCCAAATGATCACTGCAGCTATAAAAAGCTGGCCAACTTATCATATGTTAAGGCAAATGGATTCAGTGCACAATTCCACGCTCAAATTTTCCAACCTCCTACCTGCAACACGTGGGGTTTCCAGCTTACAGCTTTTGTTACGGCCTGATTATGGCTCTCTTATGAGCCGAAAATTGTTGCCAATAAAACGTCTGTTGAACAACTTTTTTGGTCCGTCTAAAGAATTAAATAAAAGATGTATACTTATGATCGATAAGCCAACGGGGATGTCTTACATTAAAAGAAATTCCAATGGTAAGTTCTCCCATAACAGGCCATGAAGGCCCAGAGAGGGGGTAGAGGTATAGCTGCACTCTTTCTTTAACCTCGGCAGTAGATGGGGGTGAGTGGTCAACGCCACGCCGCGGTCGCTTTGCCCCGGTAAAGAGACCCGGTACCCATTGTATAGGAGGCTGGGTGGGCCCCAGGGCCGGTCTGGACGGGTGCGAAATATCTCTCCCCCACCGGGATTCGATCCCCCGACCATCCAGCCCCTAGCGAGTCGCTATACTGACTACGCTATCACGGCCACTAAGAAATTACTAATTTAATTAATTACTAAATAAATTACGCCCTGATATTAAATAAGCATCACTGCACAAAAGTGCATGGCGGATATCTCCATACATTCATACTCTTCGCACTAAACTGAGGTTAGCTGTCATCTTCACGCCCTGGCCAATTTACTACAGATGACAGAGCCCCAACACCAAATGAATAAGGGATTGATTGAGCTGAAGTTTCGATGGGCTGGCTTTGGAGGGAACAAAATTTTCGCGTCTTCCTGTAATAAAACGCCACATTATTCAGTCGTCCAGCCCGTAGCGTAGTTATAGGGAATTAAATGAGTGACGTACATACAGACTGAACGACAGGCTAAAATGGCAAAACATAACAGGTAGCTTCATTAACAGGCAGATGTTTACAGGTCATTTGCTCTATTTTAGTCCAGTCATGTGACCACCATTACAAAATGTTACGAGAAGCAAAACAGAAAGTAATTCAAACGATAATATCGTCATGAAGTATAGAAACTATCAACTGAGCAACAGAAAAATGTGCATATATATAGAGAGTTTGCCTTTACTGCTCGTTCGACAGTAAATTTTTAAAATTGCAAAAATGGTGGATAAATGTGAACCCACAAATTCAGCAGGATGACATGGCTGAGTCATACGAATCGTGCAAGTAAGACTAGCACAGCGGTGTTTAAATCCTTTTGCCTATGCCTACAGTACACAAAATTCAGGTTTCGGAGTAAATGTACACACAAAACTCATGAAACTTTATGTTGACGCAATCAATTATCGACTTCTACGATATAGATGTGTTCACAAAAATCACCAACTAATGCACATAAACTTTTAAATAGTTTATTCTTAAAATACCCCTATACGTATTTCGGTGGTTTAAACCACCATCTTCAGGGGGTCGTGGAGATTAAAATGCATAGACTTATAGTTATTACATATATGGTTACATTCATATATGTAGAATATGAGTGGGCTAGTATTGCTCACTTCGTACAGTATGTAAAATTATGTAAAATTACTATAAAATGAATTAAAGGCTGTTAAAATGATTACATAGTTTGTAGTTTTCCTGAAAATTATTGGCAGTTTGGCCTTGTAGTAAGGTGGTCATCTGTGTGTGCTACGTAAGCTGCATGACGCCGGTGTTGTGCTGTAGCAGTACCAGTTATCACTCTGCAACAGCACAACACCGGCGTCATGCAGCTTACGTAGCACACACAGATGACCACCTTACTACAAGGCCAAACTGCCAATAATTTTCAGGAAAACTACAAACTATGTAATCATTTTAACAGCCTTTAATTCATTTTATAGTAATTTTACATAATTTTACATACTGTACGAAGTGAGCAATACTAGCCCACTCATATTCTACATATATGAATGTAACCATATATGTAATAACTATAAGTCTATGCATTTTAATCTCCACGACCCCCTGAAGATGGTGGTTTAAACCACCGAAATACGTATAGGGGTATTTTAAGAATAAACTATTGAAAAGTTTATGTGTATTAGTTGGTGATTTTTGAACACATCTCATTTGAAAATGCACGGTAGATACAACGTTAAGTTCTACGATATAGTTTTCTCTCGCGGTCAACCGTATGAAATGAAAATCCATTAAACTTTACGTTACTTGTACCGTACATTTTTAATTATATATATGTTATGCAGACAAATGTACACAGTTTTATGTTATTTAACACAATTTTTATTATTAAATGCTGCCCAACATGTTTCTAGCCTATATAAGGCTCATCTTCAGGGGCTCTTTTGTTGAAATTGTTGTAATTTCAACAAAAGAGCCCCTAAAGATGAGCCTTATATAGGCTAGAAACATGTTGGGCAACATTTAATAAAAATTGCGTTAAATAACATAAAACTGTGTACATTTGTCTGCATAACATATAGAAAATCCATTACTCAACACCATGTGAGTGTAAAGTCTTATATCCAATGCATTACTCTGTGTATAAGAAAGGCAATGCTTTCCTCTCCACGCCTTCAAAGCATATGAATAATGGAGGTATAGCTCCATTCATTCTTAACCTCTGTACTGGATTGAGGTGTGTCATTTTCTTGCCTCGGTCACTTTACGTGCGTCAAAAAAGCCACCCCAGTACCCACTGAATAAGAGGTTTGGGTGGGCCCCGTTAGGAAAAATATTTTAAATTAATTCCCTGACAGAGGGAGGGTGAAATTCCATAATTGGAACAAAATTAGGATTTGGGACTTCTAGACTCAGACGCTGTGGCGTTGGGTTCCCGACGTTTCGAAAGACACGATGCCTTTATCCTCCAGGTTCAAGCAGCCCGGGACAATATTACTGAAACGGTCTTATTAAATTAAATGGCCGGACCGCAAGTATGAATTTCCTGTTCTGGAATAAACGCACAGTTATCTCCACGCCCAACTCACATGCTCCTGCATTCTAGATCAGATCTAGTGACAACTTATCAATGATTAACCTTGAATCTAAATTTTGTTTCCAGCGCATTGTACGTACTTTCAATTATTTCAGCCTAGTCAAACAGCGCTCCATTTGGATGCAGTGAGAACTGCAATACATCAAAATGACATCAATATGATTGAATGCGTCCCAGGAGATAGACTGTACCGCAGAATGGACTGGGGCTATGCCTACAGTAATTAACTAATAGACTGAGTGTGTCCAACGGAGATAGACTGCCGCAGAATGGACTAAGGCTATGCCTACAGTAATTAACTAATAGACTGAGTGTGTCCAACGGAGATAGACTGCCGCAGAATGGACTAAGGCTATGCCTACAGTAATTAACTAATAGACTGAGTGTGTCCAACGGAGATAGACTGTACCGCAGAATGGACTGGGGCTATGCCTACAGTAATTAACTAATAGACTGAGTGTGTCCAACGGAGATAGACTGTGCCGCAGAATGGACTGGGGCTATGCCTACAGTAATTAACTAATAGACTGAGTGTGTCCAACGGAGATAGACTGCCGCAGAATGGACTAAGGCTATGCCTACAGTAATTAACTAATAGACTGAGTGTGTCCAACGGAGATAGACTGCCGCAGAATGGACTAAGGCTATGCCTACAGTAATTAACTAATAGACTGAGTGTGTCCAACGGAGATAGACTGCCGCAGAATGGACTAAGGCTATGCCTACAGTAATTAACTAATAGACTGAGTGTGTCCAACGGAGATAGACTGCCGCAGAATGGACTAAGGCTATGCCTACAGTAATTAACTAATAGACTGAGTGTGTCCAACGGAGATAGACTGCCGCAGAATGGACTAAGGCTATGCCTACAGTAATTAACTAATAGACTGAGTGTGTCCAACGGAGATAGACCGCCGCAGAATGGACTAAGGCTATGCCTACAGTAATTAACTAATAGACTGAGTGTGTCCAACGGAGATAGACTGCCGCAGAATGGACTAAGGCTATGCCTACAGTAATTAACTAATAGACTGAGTGTGTCCAACGGAGATAGACTGCCGCAGAATGGACTAAGGCTATGCCTACAGTAATTAACTAATAGACTGAGTGTGTCCAACGGAGATCAGCCCTTTATGGCCGGGTGTATAAACATACATGATGTCACTTGTAAAGTTCTCCCTATAACAGGCCACGAAGGCCCAGAGGGGGAGTAGAGATATAGCTCTACTCTTTCTTTAACCTCGGCGTTAGATGAGGGTGGGTGGTCAACTCCACGCCCCGGCCGCTTTACCCCGGGAAAGAGACCCGGTACCCATTTTATAGGAGGCTGGGTAGGCCCCAGGGCCGGTCTGGACGGCTGCGAAAAATCTCGCCCCCACCGGGATTCGATCCCCGGACCGTCCAGCACGTAGCGAGTCGCTATACCGACTGAGCTATCGCGGCCCTGATGTGAGTTGTACCTTAACTAACACCCTATAATGCACAACGACTGAACGAAGGGAAGTGAAACGTAACAAAGGGTAAAAGGGCACAAGAAAGGTACAAGACAGAAGTGAAAGGTACGTTATTGTTTTTTGGGGGGAAAGACAGAAAGAGCATCTTGTATAATGTTTCAAGACTTTTCCCTCTCGTCCTTCTGAAAAAAATAGTAGAAAAATAAACTCAATGTTATTCATTCCTTACATTTTATCTCTATATTTATAGTCAGACAAATGTATAATTTATTCACAATTAATGTAAATAAATTGTATATTTTTCTGACTCTAAATATAAAAATACATTAATTAGGATGGTAACAATCTGTAGGTTGAAGTAAGTGTGATGGAATTTTGATTTACTGTTTAATGCCAAAGTCTATTAATTTCGCGGAAAAAAAAAGTGTTTGGTGAAACTCAGAGCAAGAAGATTAATTTTGATTAATATAAAACGGGAAGGCTGAGAGAGAAGAATGCAATAGCCACTTGGAACTTTCCATCTATCTTAAATGTTGCTTGAAGACAGACGGAAACAAAGGCACCAATTCGCGTAACAAATATTCAACACTTTATTTCCTACATCATAGAAAACACACGGCACCTCTCTTCCATAACCCAACTCGTTAATGATCCTTGGTAAAAAAAAATCGCTCTTTCTTTTAAGGATCATATTACACACGTCGATAAACCGTGCTGTAAATATGCAGATATGTTTCGTGTTAGAGCTAGTTGTGTAATGGACAGAGGCCACCAGTAAAGGTAATGTACAGAGTATACACAAAAGAATGGTGCGGTTTCCATTCATATTCAATTGAAACCGCACCATTCTTTTGTGTATGCCCTGTATAAACGGTTTACAATACCGTAAGGATCTCTGATTATACAGGGTGATTCATGAGTTATAAACGTAAATGTAGGAGATGATTTCATCGGTTTTTGTGATAAAAAAGGTTCCGATTTTAAACGGTTACATAGATATGACCTTCTGAAACATATAATAATATATATTACTGGAACCATACGGAATACAATAACAAACAAATACGTTACCTGACACATTTAACGTCTAAATTTAACATCATGACATTTCCTGTAATTTACGTTAATCTGTACTGAAAGGAGGTTTTCGAAAATCCCGCGCTCAGCCGCAAAGTGCCTCGCCGGTTGTCAACAGCGCGCATTGATTGTTAGAAATTCCCCTGATTATTCCTGATGCGGTCTGCCGAAACCCAAATGCGACCGAGCCATGCGTCTCGCGTTTGAAGAAAGTTTCTTTCATCCAGCCCACGCATAATAATCCGATGGGCTTTGGTCTGGAAACCTGGGTTGCCATTTGTATGTACCACCAGTACCGATCCATTGCCAAGGGAGATGATCATTAAGGTAATTGCTAACAGCACGCGAAAAAATGAGGTGCTGCGTCATGTTTGAAGTACAAATAACTTGTTTATTGAAAGGCGTATGCTCCAAATGTTGGAGCAATTCCTCCTGCAGAAATCGTAGGCAAAACTCTGCTGTTAGGCGAATTTCGAAGATGAAACGACCAATCACAGGATCATCCAGAATTGCACACCGCACAGTGACACCTAAATGTAGTTGGAAGTCACTTTGCACAGCGGCGTGATGATTCTCATCTGACAGCACTTGAGAATTGTGTGTGTTACTGACAGAGAGACAACTGAGTTGCACTTCGTCAATAAACGGGACGTAATGAAGACACCGACGATTGCCACTGGGCCAGTTGCAAAATTCCTGCCTCTGAGCTAATCGCCAGGTCCGAGATGTTGCACACGCTGCACATGGTGTAGGGTACATGACCCTACATGCAGTGTTCTCCATACTCTGGTCTGTGGAACATCAAAACGCCCTGCAGTTCTTCGCGTACCAGCATGTGGACCGCGCTCTACCGTCTGAACAACGCGCTCGTGTTCAACGACGTCTTCATTAACCTCACGCTCAGCTGATACGCGAAAGCTGGGAATGCACCGCCATCACGCAATCTTTGGTAAACTGCAGTAAACACTCATCGGGTTGCCATTGTACGGTTTTGAAAACGTCACTGGTGTTCAGCTATGGCATAAACTGCATTGCTGTCACAAAAACCGTTCAGCTATGGAATACACTGCATTGCTGTCACAAAAACTGTTCAGCTATGGCTTAAACTGCATTGCTCTCAAAAAAAACCGTTCAGCTATAGCATAAACTGCATTGCTGTCACAAAAACCGTTCAGCTATGGCATAAACTGCATTGCTGTCAAAAAAAACCGTTCAGCTATGGCATAAACTGCATTGCTGTCACAAAAACCGTTCAGCTATGGCATAAACTGCATTGTTGTCACAAAAACCGTTCAGCTATGGCATAAACCGCATTGATGTCACAAAAACCGTTCAGCTATGGCATAAACTGCATTGCTGTCACAAAACCTTCGCAACTGTAAATGTGAGTGGCATCTTGAATGAAATACACACGGAGACAAGAATGCCCACTGGACTACACGCACTATAAGTACGTGGCTTCTACTTCACCCCACCCCACCCCCTCTACGAACCTACCATATTAATCGTGAAATACTCTTCTAACTGCAATAACTAACATCCGGGCTGCCCGAATCGGGTAGCAAGAAAGATGTGGAAGTTCATGAGACAATCCTAAACTTTGGTTATATTTCCCACCACTTAGGGTTAGAAACAAAGCTTGTCGAATGTCGCGTAATGGACAACGGACCCCACAAGTTGCACGCGCTGTTCAGAGAAGCGCGTTTACGAAAATTAACAAAGAGTCACAGCATCATAACCATTGAGACTAGGATCCATGTCGACAGGCATTTTCTTATCATAAAGACCTACGAAATCATCTCCTACAGTTACGTTCAAAACTGATGAATCACCCTGTATATAGTCGAAGAGTAAAGTTACTAAGGAACTGGAGAAATGTGGAATGAGACGTTAATATCACAATTAGATGTTTGTCTTAAGGGACTACGGAAAATTAAGGAGAGATCTTTAGGATGAATTTCGGTATTCCACCTAAGATTCGAACCTGTTTTCTCCCGAATGTACGTCAGAAATATTAACAGAAGCCAACTTCCTCTGTAAATCTTTTAAACATCTCTGACAACACTGCTTGCATAAACAAATAAAATTAAATACTTCAGAGCAGGAATACTAAAAGTAACATATATCCAGCGCTCTGAGGTACAGACACTTACGGAAAGCACAGGGTCATTTCCATATTCATATGATTCACGTTACCTCGGATAGGTCGTCCTAGATTGACATACGGATATTTAAATTAAGTTTAAACCAACCGATGCACACTAAAACCACTCTTTAAGTAGCTTTATTATAAAATTGTTAAAATTGGGGTACAATTTTAACAATTTTATAATAAAGCTACTTAAAGAGTGGTTTTAGTGTGCATCGGTTGGTTTAAACTTAATTTAATATGACGAAGATGCACGGTGGCAACAGTGTGAAATACGGATATTTGTTGCGTGGGCAGACAGGACTAGTGTCTTCTTACCTTAATACAGCACTTGCTGTAGAATACGTTCCGACCGAATAACAAATTTATAACAAAATCGCAGTACATATATCCCTGGGACATATTGAGGCGCTTCCTATACAGTCAACATAATTTGCCTTACATCTCCATATTATTTAACGGTGTAGAACTCAACATGTCAATTCCATGGCAGCGTCTGTAACTGCAGATTAAAGACGACGTTTTGGAGAAACATTTGTCTCCAACTTCAACGTTGAAGAAATCCATTCAAAATTTCACCTGAAGAAATTAGGGTGAAATACGTTTCGATTAACTTACACGGCGAGCTATAAGGGATGTGGCTAATTAAAATTAAGGGGATGGATATGGATGAGGGGTAGAGACTGCTCTGGACCAATGAGAGCTCTGGAGTGTTACGGTTGAGATACCACAAAGATACAGCGTGTTCCTCTAAAATAGTGGTTTCAGCTTACGCAACACTACACGGTGTTAAAGACACACAAGACTGTAATCCTGTAAGTCCCCATAGACAAAATCCGGTTATTTATGAAATTTAAAAGCTCGTTTAAGTTTATAGATTAAAAATATCCAAAATTATTTCCATTTAAATGCTCCAAGATTTCCAAAATAACTGATTTTTATGTTTTCCAGGATACGACAGTTTGTCGTTCTTTTCAAATCAGTCTCTATATCAGCATGAGACTTATTATTGGTGGAATGACATTGACAGGGGAAAACTATGGTACTCATTGAAAAACCTGTCCCAGTCCCACTTTTTCAAACAGAAGTCTCACAAAGATTCACGCGGTGTCTAAACCAGCCCTCCGCAGTGAGATGCCAGCGATTAACAACCTGAGTCATGGCACGACGTATAAAGAGTGAATTGAACTTAAATTTTATTTAAATATCCAGCTCGTACCGCGCAGGAAACACTTTCAGTCTCTGTTATAAAAACCAACCAATTAACTTTTGTACAGGGAAAAAATATCTGTTTGTTCTGAGACCGTTAAAACCAAACATGTATATTAACTCCGATGCAAAACGTACAAATTTTTCGATGTTAAATTTCGTGGCAAATAAAACAAACAAAGGGGTTTAAATGGTTAACTTTAGAGTCGCAAAATTCAGTGCTGTTATTTTAGGAAGTCTACTTTGTTGCCAACAAAGTGATGACAGCCCCCGGTAATAGCTTAGCATCCTTGTATGTCTTTTATGCTTTTAACAAGCGGCTGTTCTGTAAATACATTAGGGCTGTTTAACGCAACAAACTGTATCGGTGAATTTACTGCTGTTAACAGACGGAGGTTTATGTTATTGAAGTTGTGTCTGACCGAGGAATTTTATCCGAATTCCAGAAAGGCGTATATAACCTTCGATACTGACACGTATCTGAAATGTACTCACCTCCAAATCTCCCCCACCCCGCCACCCCCCAAAGTCACACATGTACACTTATAAAGTGCAAATTTATCTCTGCACAAGATATAAAGACCCTGCCTGGAAACGAACCTTAATTTCTGTAGTCTATTTGCTATATATTTTATGTAAATAAAAGGTAAAGCTCACCCTGTAACATTCCATGAAGGAACACAGGGGTGATAAAACTATAGCTCTTCTTTTTTTTTAACCTCGGTGTTAGATGAGGCTGGTTGATCAACGCCACGCCCCGGCCGCTTTACCCACGGGAAAAAGACTAGGTACCCATTGTACAGAAGGCTGGGTGGGTCTTGGGGTCGACCTGGACGGGTACGGAAAGTCTCGCCTCTAACTGGGCTTCGAATCCCGGACCGTCCAGCCCGTAGCGAGTTGCCATATAGACCACCATATCCCGGCCGCCTTATTATATATATATATATATATATATACGTGTATTTCAGTTTTGTTTCTGGGATATAATTACGATGGAAAAGAGCTTACAGATTTGTACCAACCACACATTATTGTCGGTGTTACATCACGATGAGATGGGCAGAACGTGTAGCACACACACAAGAAAAACAAGACAGTAATACGAAAATACTGATAGAAACTATATAAAATCGTGTTCCGACAAATGTACACCCTTTATTATCTGTTATTTAATAGAGTTTATATTAAAAATAGTCCAACATGTTTCGAACTATGTCACAGTTCATCTTCAGGGACTCAAGTGTTTATTACACCAGCTATAGACGTACGGTACTGATTAAAATATATAAGTTAGTAGATAAAATGTCGCTAACTGTGTTGAGTTGGTGGTAACTGTATCTGCTGCTTTGTGTTCACCGTTTGTTTGTTTGTTAGTGGTGTACTTTTGTCGAAACACGATTTTATATAATCAAGATAATGTACGGTACAAATATCATAAATTTACGGTACAAATAACATAAATGTACGGTACAAATATCATAAATGTACGGTACAAATATCATAAATTTTCGGTACAAATATCATAAATGTACCGTACAAATAACATAAATTTACGGTACAAATAACATAAATGTACGGTACAAATAACATAAATGTATGGTACAAATAACATAAATGTACGTTACAAATATCATAAATTTACGGTACAAATAACATAAATGTACGGTACAAATAACATAAATTTACGGTACAAATAACATAAATGTACGGTACAAATAACATAAATGTACGGTACAAATAACATAAATGTACGGTACAAATAACATAAATGTATGGTACAAATAACATAAATGTACGGTACAAATAACATAAATGTACGGTACAAATAACATAAATGTATGGTACAAATAACATAAATGTACGTTACAAATATCATAAATTTACGGTACAAATAACATAAATGTACGGTACAAATAACATAAATTTACGGTACAAATAACATAAATGTACGTTACAAATATCATAAATGTACGGTACAAATAACATAAATGTATGGTACAAATAACATAAATGTACGTTACAAATATCATAAATTTACGGTACAAATAACATAAATGTACGGTACAAATAACATAAATTTACGGTACAAATAACATAAATGTACGGTACAAATAACATAAATGTACGGTACAAATAACATAAATTTACGGTACAAATAACATAAATGTACGGTACAAATAACATAAATTTACGGTACAAATAACATAAATGTACGGTACAAATAACATAAATGTACGGTACAAATAACATAAATATACGGTACAAATAACATAAATGTACGGTACAAATAACATAAATTTACGGTACAAATAACATAAATGTACGGTACAAATAACATAAATGTACGGTACAAATAACATAAATGTACGGTACAAATAACATAAATGTACGGTACAAATAACATAAATGTACGGTACAAATAACATAAATGTACGGTACAAATAACATAAATGTACAGTACAAATAACATAAATGTACGGTACAAATAACATAAATGTACGGTACAAATAACATAAATGTACGGTACAAATAACATAAATGTACGGTACAAATAACATAAATGTACGGTACAAATATCATAAACTGGTAGAAACATTATAGGAATAATTCACTTAGTTCTTAGCTAGATAACGTGTACTTAATTTTTAACCCATTCAAGCCTGTCACACGTATTGTGAGTGAGTGAGTCACACTGAGGTATGTTTTCACAACGACAAAAATGACTCAAACATTACCGCTTCCGAGTTTTGTTCGGTAGGTCCCCGTTTCGAATCTCATACAGAACTCCGGCTGTCTTAACAGACAGGTTCCTAGATCTTCCGCTGAAAACACAAATTCCGGTACATTTCCTCAAATTAAGGCACGAAGAAGCCCTTTCATATTATTTTAAATTGACTGTTCACTAATTACTGTCATCCAAGGCCATATAACGTCAGCCAATGACAGCGGTGCTACATAAAACACAAACACAAACACTGTGTGACCCTGTATAGTGTATCTCCTGCACTCCCTGTATATCGTATCCAGCATACAGTTTATCCGCGAAAGCAAGTGGCGAACCTCTGTGAAGATTACCGTCTCCCGAAACGTGACTCCTTGTAGGCTGGTACAGATTTAGCGCTATCTCACTTCGGACGATCATAGCACACAGTGTAACATCCCAGAAGGCAATAATCTTTATTGCCAGCGCAGAAACGACTTTAAGTTGCGACACAGTGACTTTACGTTTTACAGCTTAACTTCCACGCTTAGTTAAGCTATAATGTCAAACATCGCACACGTAAGTCTTCAAATGGGCCGTGTCATGGCTCAGGCGGTTAGTCGCCGGCCTCTCACCGCGGAGGTACGGGTTCGATCCCGGATCAGTCCATGTGGGATTTGTGGTGGACAAAGTGGCACTGGGACAGGTTTTTCCCCCCCGAGTACTTCGGTTTTTCCCTGTCAATTTCATTCCACCGGTACTCCATTACACGGAAAAAAGAAAAGGCTAATTATCTTCATCACAGGGTTGCACAATAAGCCTCAAGGCTGCGGTGCGTCTGTAGTGTCTGCTGCGGGGCCCTTCGCCACAAAAAAAAAATTCTTCAAATTAATAACTGTGTGATTTCCCTGCAACATGTTTCGACCTAATTAAATCATATACATTTCTGGTAACGGCTTAATACAAACTTTATCACTAGTATCTAAATAGACTTTTTTCCATATTTATGTATTTCCTTGTTCAGGTGAATTCACAGATGTTTCTGAAACGTTTGTGGTGTTATATAGTGACAATGTGCAGAGTAACAATAAATATTAGCAATAAAACTTTATGTTTCAGCCACTTTAAGGTCGTTTTCTGGGATATTAATTCATAAAGGATACGATCAAGTTTCTTTCCCCCTATGGCTCGACAGCCATATATGGGCCTGGGCGTCCTTGTTTAGTCGACGCTTCACGATCACACACTTTAGACACACCACAGTCGGTAGGACTCCTCTGGACGAGTGATCAGCCCGTCGCAGAGACCTCTACCTGACAACACACAACACTCACAAGAGACAGACATCCATGCCCCCGGTGGGATTCGAACCCGCGATCCCAGTAAGCGAGCGGCCGAAGACCAACGCCTTAGACCGCACGGCCACTGGGATCGGCATAGGATCAAGTACCCTATTCAAAATAATAAGTTAAAAATAGCTAGACATTTTAATGACACTGATGTTTATTTCAGTACTACTCGTAGACATCAATGTTTCCTAAACAAGTCTCACTGAGGATCACGTCAAAAGAAGTAGGAATTTTTTGCAATGCAAATAAACAATTTTTTAATTCTGCTGGCTGTGTACGTCATGTGAAAGTGCGTCATTAATTGCACAGTCATTCCTGATTTATTTCCTTTTCCGCGCTGCCCCTCGTGAGTAAAACGAATGACATTCTCAAATTTTACAGACTACAAAACACTTCTCCAATTTTCCCATCGCCCCTGTGTAGTGTGGGTCTCCATATATCACTGGCTGTCACGTGTGGTGTCAGGGGGCGTAGCTGGACACCGATATTCCCCCTTCCCCTGATCACATAATTATGTTCAATGATGTTGATCGTCACCCCGCAGTTGTAAGTTCTCACCCGGGACATCACACCACTCTCAGTGAGTGACGTCATTCTCCTCACGGGGCTGGGGACTGACCGCTAACATAACCGTCTTTCTGGGTGTGACGGCGTGTAACGTGGTACATATATACAGAAGTTTCAGTCAAACCTTTGTTATTTTGGAGGCAGGCGGTTAATTCGAAACGTCTTTACAGATCTACCAGAATACACGGCATCACGGTACAAGAAACCATATCACACCTCGATTTCAGGCTTCCGTCGCGATGTAGATAAGATCTGTGCTCTTCTGGGGTATTACACGGCGTCGTGTGATAATTGTTTGCCGACGTTTCGGGACAACGTATCGGCCCCATCTTCACGGGTCAGGAGTCAAGAATCCTTGACCCGTGAAGACGGAACCGATACGTCGTTCCGAAACGTCGGTACAAAATTAGCACACGACGCCTCGTAATATCTCAGAGGAGCGCAGATCTCAAACCACACACAGTACACCACCGCTAAAGGCTGCCTAACAATACGCAATCCAAATGCAAATATTGCGCGAAACACGAAGCCCCTGCAGTCAGTCCAAAATTATGTGCCTTCTACATGGCCTCCCTTATTCCGCCCTAAAAACTGCGGGCTAATATGTCAAAATGGGTCGCGACCGCCTCCTTGCACATTTCAAAATGTTTACTTCACCTCCCAATATGGTTATAAAGCAGTCAGTTCCTAAATCCTGTTTGAATTAACTTCTGAATATTACAAAAAAAAACATTTAACACGTTCGTTCGTCTGACTACTTTGGGGTGCGTTTTAGAGTTCCGAAGCATGTTTTACATTTTACTCTTAATAACCCAACTATTAATGCAGAACAGAAATGAGTACCAGGAATATTTCCTGGGGGTTAAGGCGGTCGGTGTTTAGGACTGACAACCTTACCACCTTCATGTGCCGATTGTCTATAAATCTGGGAGCCTCAACCTCCTGGAACCCTAAGGGTCTGTCCAGGCCTGTAATGGGATTGCTTTACCTTTACCTTTAATATTAATGAAGATCATCATCATCACCGTCATCATCACCATCATCATCATCATCATCATCATCACCATCATCACCATCACCATTATCATCATCATCACCATCACCATCATCACCATCATCACCATCATCATCATCACCATCATCATCATCATCACCGTCATCATCATCATCATCATCATCATTATCATCATCAGCTCTACAGCCCTCGGTGGGCTTTGGTTTCCTTAATGAAGATTATCCCTAAGTTACATTCTTCACCAGATAGAATTAGGAAAGTCAAATGAAGAAGGATAAGAAGAACGCAGAATGTAGCATGCACGGGAGAACTGAGAAATGAATACGCGATTTTACAAGCATATCCACTCCCGGGGGGGACTTGGACGTATATGGGATAATGATATTAAAATCGATTACAAGAGTAGGACTCGATTCATGTAGCCTAGGAGAGAAACTGGTGAGGAGCTTCTTTCAACACTGTAACGACATTTTGACGTTCAGAAAAGTATTCATGTCGTTAAACATTCGACTAAGTGTACGTTACTTAAGATGTACGTTACTTAAGATGTACGTTACTTAAGATATACTGTGTTAGATAAAGTCAGTTTTTTTTCCAATGGCTCAACAGCCCCTTGGGGGCCTAGACCTCCTCATTATCGACGCTTCACGATCACACACTTTAGACACACCACAGTCGGTAGGACTCCTCTGGACGAGTGATCAGCCCGTCGCACAGACCTCTACCTGACAACACACAACACTCACAACAGACAGACTTCCATGCCTCCGGCGGGATTCTAACCCACAATCCCAGTAAGCGAGCGGCCGAAGACCCACGCCTTAGACCGCGCAGCCACTGGGATGGCAGATAAAGTCAGTTACTGCTAAGTAACAAATTAATGTCTTGGCAATTCAACACAGCCAATGCAGTCGCCACTACACACGACTCATAAGGTTTATCACCAAATATCAGACTCTCATACTGATAAAAGCGTCACAACCGATAAAAGACGTTTCGTATTTTAAAAATTTTACGTAACTCCAAAAAAATGTTTTCAGGAATTTATGCACCTTAAAACACTGAGAGCCTAAAATGAAAGTAGGTTCTAAATTCCTTGGATAGTGTAATAAAAACCATATTATTATTTTAATTTGTGTCTGATATTTAGATAGGGACAGGTGGCGGGCTCTTTTGAGTGCGGTAATGAACCTTCGGGTTCCATAAAACACGGGGAATTTCTTGACTAGCTGAGGACCTGTTAGCTTCTCAAGAAGGACTCTGATCCATGGAGTTAGTTAGTTAGTTAGTTAGTTAGTTAGTTAGTCTGATACTTATGTATGGTCCTGAAAGTGACTTGAAGGGAAAGGTCAAAAAGTGTCTTCTTAATTTTTTCTGAAATACATAAAGAAATTTGCGTTGACTAGTGAAATGTCTTTTTCACTTTACAATAACTACCAGCAAAATATCTTTAAATTTCCTCACATCTATCAATCTCTCTTCAAAACAAAATAGATAATGAATGTACACTTTCGCGTAACAATGTTTGCCACGGAAATGCAACAATACTTTTTGTTCTTATTATTTTTGGCGTAGATGTAGCTAATAACGATATAAAAGTGTTCGGTTTTGTCATTCAAAAGTAACAATGGGTTCCACTTTACACTGTTGTCGAGCTACGAATTATATCACGCCGCTGTTAACAACAGTAAGTACTAAATATTATGACTGTGTGTCTATATTCTTGCCTTATTTATCCTGCTTGCAAATCGAATCTTCTCTGCGCCGTATTATATTGTCATCTGTGGCCTGTCTCGCTGTACCATATTTTTCCACATTATCTCATAAACGGCACGATTTTCGGAAAAAAGTTATTGAACATAAAATGTGTGTTTTGATTTTCTCTACAACATTCAAATATTTCTCTTTCTCAGAAGAATTCAGCGAGATGTTATACACGTACACAGTTCTTCATGCAAATTAACCATTATTCTTGTCAGATTTTAATCAAAGTTGACTTTTATAGAGTGATTTTCGTAAAATCTTCAAATACCGAATTTCATGAAAATTCTTCCAATGGGAGCCGAGTTGTTCCATGCGGACAGACAGACAGACGGACGGACAGGCAGAGAGATATGACGAAGCTAATAGTCGCGTTTCGCAATTCCGCAAAAGCGCCTAAAATTGGAAAATTATTTCAATTTCAGCGGATAAATTATCGAATTTTTATCTTTTAAGATGTCTTGGTTTAGGTTACGAGCTCTGGTTATGTGCATGTAAATTGATGGCTGTGATATGATTAGACTACACATGAAAGCACATGCCTGGTCATTTATAATGTGCTTCAACTGAAGAACAAAGTGTCTGAAGCCATGTCATGTTGGAATATGGCCTGACCACACGTAGCATGATGGATGGTGACACCACATCGGGATATGTTCGATCGGGGGCCACGTAAATCATGGCTTTCCAATAGTTCAAAAAATTTTATTTATCCTTCCATGCAACCGACTGATTATAAAGAAATATCTGGAAGAAATTTACTTCACGTACCGCCAGGTTTAACGTTCGAAGTTTCTACGTTCTGCCCACACAGTGTATTTATGTGTTTTGTGTGGATCTCAGAACAAACAGCGATTATTTCACTGTACAACATTAACTGACTGGTTTGTATAACTGAGACGGAGTGTGTTTACTGCGCGGTACGGACTGTATTTATGTGTTTTATGTGGATCTCAGAACAAACAGCGATTATTTCACTGTACAACATTAACTGACTGGTTTGTATAACTGAGACGGAGTGTGTTTACTGCGCGGTACGGACTGTACTTATGTGTTTTGTGTGGATCTCAGAACAAACAGCGATTATTTCACTGTACAACATTAACTGACTGGTTTGTATAACTGAGACGGAGTGTGTTTACTGCGCGGTACGGACTGTATTTATGTGTTTTATGTGGATCTCAGAACAAACAGCGATTATTTCACTGTACAACATTAACTGACTGGTTTGTATAACTGAGACGGAGTGTGTTTACTGCGCGGTACGGACTGTATTTATGTGTTTTGTGTGGATCTCAGAACAAACAGCGATTATTTCACTGTACAACATTAACTGACTGCTTTGTATAACTGAGACGGAGTGTGTTTACTGCGCGGTACGGACTGTATTTATGTGTTTTGTGTGGATCTCAGAACAAACAGCGATTATTTCACTGTACAGCATTAACTGACTGGTTTGTATAACTGAGACGGAGTGTGTTTACTGCGCGGTACGGACTGTATTTATGTGTTTTGTGTGGATCTCAGATCAAACAGCGATTATTTCACTGTACAACATTAACTGACAGGTTTGTATAACTGAGACGGAGTGTGTTTACTGCGCGGTACGGACTGTATTTATGTGTTTTGTGTGGATCTCAGAACAAACAGCGATTATTTCACTGTACAGCATTAACTGACTGGTTTGTATAACTGAGACGGAGTGTGTTTACTGCGCGGTACGGACTGTATTTATGTGTTTTTGTGTGGATCTCAGAACAAACAGCGATTATTTCACTGTACAGCATTAACTGACTGGTTTGTATAACTGAGACGGAGTGTGTTTACTGCGCGGTACGGACTGTATGTGTTTTGTGTGGATCTCAGAACAAACAGCGATTATTTCACTGTACAGCATTAACTGACTAGTTTGTATAACTAAGACGGAGTGTGTTTACTGCGCGGTACGGACTGTATTTATGTGTTTTGTGTGGATCTCAGAACAAACAGCGATTATTTCGCTGTACAACATTAACTGACTGGTTTGTATAACTGAGACGGAGTGTGTTTACTGCGCGGTACGGACTGTATTTATGTGTTTTGTGTGGATCTCAGAACAAACAGCGATTATTTCGCTGTACAACATTAACTGACTGGTTTGTATAACTGAGACGGAGTGTGTTTACTGCGCGGTACGGACTGTATTTATGTGTTTTGTGTGGATCTCAGAACAAACAGCGATTATTTCACTGTACAACATTAACTGATTGGTTTGTATAACTGAGACGGAGTGTGTTTACTGCGCGGTAGAATTGGAATGTTGAATGCAATTCATGTTGATGTTAGTTGTTAAAAGAATGTAAGAGGCTTAAAGTCGGTCCAGGTCAAACAAGTTACTGTGTATAAACGACATAGTCTGCTGAACAAGGCCTGAACTGACGTGGGCCTTACACTGCTTCCTGAACTGTTCAAGCACTCTACGTAAATATCAACATAGACGATAAAACTGTAAATATGTAAATATGTTTATTTTACACAGGCTGAGGACGCCTAAAGCCTCTAAAAATGTAAATTTGGAAAGTAAAGAAGTAGCTAGTCATAAGTCCTAGGAAGGGCGTGACGTCAAGAACTGGCTGGCTACCTGATCGTCAGTTGTTACTTGACTCTCTCTCTTGAGGTTTTATGCCTTAGAATATGATGTCAGTCGTAGTGCTTACAGTAATGTTAGCATTCATATAAATGCATACTACTTACGTTGAAATATTCGGAATATGACAGTTTCATGGCGAGCAATGTTTATACGGAGATGGGAGACGGTTTAAAGTGGCTCCTTGACAGCGGTACCCCCCCCCCCCCCAGAGGTACAATATCAGCCTTTAAAGAGGCCACATAAAGAAGAAATAGCGACTACACTGAGGACATACGAACTGAATGAGAGATTTTGTTGGGAGTGTAATGAGAGGTTTTGTTGGGAGTGTAATGAGAGGTTTCGTTGGAAGTGTAATGAGAGATTTTGTTGGGAGTGTAATGAGAGATTTTGTTTGGAGTGTAATGAGAGGTTTTGTTGGGAGTGTAATGAGAGGTTTCGTTGGAAGTGTAATGAGAAGTTTTGTTGGGAGTGTAATGAGAAGTTTTGTTGGGAGTGTAATGAGAGGTTTCGTTGGAAGTGTAATGAGAGATTTTGTTGGGAGTGTAATGAGAGGTTTTGTTGGGAGTGTAATGAGAGGTTTCGTTGGAAGTGTAATGAGAAGTTTTGTTGGGAGTGTAATGAGAGGTTTCGTTGGAAGTGTAATGAGAAGTTTTGTTGGGAGTGTAATGAGAGGTTTCGTTGGAAGTGTAATGAGAGATTTTGTTGGGAGTGTAATGAGAGGTTTTGTTGGGAGTGTAATGAGAGGTTTCGTTGGAAGTGTAATGAGAAGTTTTGTTGGGAGTGTAATGAGAGATTTTGTTTGGAGTGTAATGAGAGGTTTTGTTGGGAGTGTAATGAGAGGTTTTGTTGGGAGTGTAATGAGAGGTTTTGTTGGGAGTGTAATGAGAAGTTTTGTTGGGAGTGTAATGAGAGGTTTTGTTGGGAGTGTAATGAGAAGTTTTTGTTGGGAGTGTAATGAGAGATTTTGTTGGGAGTGTAATGAGAAGTTTTGTTGGGAGTGTAATGAGAGATTTTGTTGGGAGTGTAATGAGAGGTTTTGTTTGGGAGTGTAATGAGAGGTTTTGTTGGGAGTGTAATGAGAGGTTTTGTTGGGAGTGTAATGAGAGGTTTTGTTGGGAGTGTAATGAGAGGTTTTGTTGGGAGTGTAATGAGAGGTTTTGTTGGGAGTGTAATGAGAGGTTTTGTTGGGAGTGTAATGAGAGGTTTTGTTGGGAGTGTAATGAGAAGTTTTGTTGGGAGTGTAATGAGAGATTTTGTTGGGAGTGTAATGAGAAGTTTTGTTGGGAGTGTAATGAGAGATTTTGTTGGGAGTGTAATGAGAGGTTTTGTTTGGGAGTGTAATGAGAGGTTTTGTTGGGAGTGTAATGAGAGGTTTTGTTGGGAGTGTAATGAGAGATTTTGTTGGGAGTGTAATGAGAGGTTTTGTTGGGAGTGTAATGAGAGGTTTTGTTGGGAGTGTAATGAGAGGTTTTGTTGGGAGTGTAATGAGAGGTTTTGTTGGGAGTGTAATGAGAGGTTTTGTTGGGAGTGTAATGAGAGATTTTGTTGGGAGTGTAATGAGAGGTTTTGTTTGGGAGTGTAATGAGAGGTTTTGTTGGGAGTGTAATGAGAGGTTTTGTTGGGAGTGTAATGAGAGGTTTTGTTGGGAGTGTAATGAGAGGTTTTGTTGGGAGTGTAATGAGAGGTTTTGTTGGGAGTGTAATGAGAGGTTTTGTTGGGAGTGTAATGAGAGGTTTTGTTGGGAGTGTAATGAGAAGTTTTGTTGGGAGTGTAATGAGAGATTTTGTTGGGAGTGTAATGAGAGGTTTTGTTGGGAGTGTAATGAGAGGTTTTGTTGGGAGTGTAATGAGGTTTTGTTGGAAGTGTAATGAGAGGTTTTGTTGGGAGTGTAATGAGAGGTTTTGTTGGGAGTGTAATGAGAGGTTTTGTTGGGAGTGTAATGAGAGGTTTTGTTGGGAGTGTAATGAGAGGTTTCGTTGGGAGTGTAATGAGAAGTTTTGTTGGGAGTGTAATGAGAGATTTTGTTGGGAGTGTAATGAGAGGTTTTGTTGGGAGTGTAATGAGAGATTTTGTTGACGACGCTTGTGACGAAATTTGAAGTTTAAAATATCTTTATTTCTTTGTTTATGTCTTTTATTTCTGTCCTTCTCCTACTTTCTTTATCTCTTACTTACATTTTTTCAACTGTTTTCTCGCCCTTTCTTTGTGCCACGTGTTATTCCTTCATTTCGGCCGGCTGCACACTTCGTCTTACTTATATCTTAATTTTATTCTTTTAAATCATTCTTTATTGTATCACTTCTTCAAGACGCTCTCTTTCCCACGTCTAAAATTATGTTGCGACGCTACGTGGCGCTCAGTGTTACCGGGTTCTGTACTTCGTACACTGTATAGCATTCGAAACTGAACGCCGTTTCTCCGAAGCTCGAAACGTTTCCACTGTCAGGTGGAAATATGTGGACTCGCCTGCTTAGTTGTGCCCCACACAACAAGCTAATCGCAGTGTCTAAACAACCCGATAAAATAGCTATTCACTTCTTTCCCTGAAGATGGACACACCTACATCTCCGAATTTATGTTTTATTCAGAATAACAAACAAGAGAATTCCAGTAATAACAATCTTCTTCTCCTCGCTCTAAATCAGCGGTATTCAACCTTTTTTGTTCACGTACCCCCACATATAATTTCTCTTCAACTTTGTACCCCCAAAGTTGTTGGTACATAATTCAAGTTATACACAGTCTATAATCTACATCTAAAATATGTTAAATAAATTACATCCAAAATAATATATTAAATAATAAGTTTTAAATGAGAAAAAGGAGAGTCAAGCTATTAAATAACAAATATATTATTGCCTATCGTATAAAAATTAATAAAGGAACAAATGTATTTTAGCAAAGCAAAATTATATGCACTGTGTGGAATAAAATGAAACTAGCCGTCCAGATAAGAATCGCATAAAGGAGAGAGAGAGGGGGGAGAAATGGCGCTCCCAAATCGCATGTCCTTACGTCCGGGTATCTTGTGGCTAACCCTAAATCTGACCCTGATTATTCAGTGTTATTATGAAATAATACATTTATTTTTTTTTTATTTTACTTACCCTCTAAGATGTCTTCGCGTACCCCGGGGGTACGCGTACCCCAGGTTGAATATCACTGCTCTAGAACACACTTCGGATATTACGTTTCTTTAATTTCGCTGACCCTAGCTTGTACAACGGTGTCCAGCCTCTTAGTTTCCTAACTCCATATTTTCTCTCATCTCCTCTACAAATCATTACCGCTATCTTCTATACTATAATCGAGTAAAGAAGTAAAGTAATCCCATTACAGGCCTGGACAGGCCCTTGGGGCTGCAACAGATTGAGGCTCCAAGAATTTCCAGACAATCGACACATGAAGATGGCAAGGTTGTCAGTCCCTACGCACAGGCCGCCTTTACCCTGCAGGAAATATTCCTGGTACTCATTTCTGTTAAAGGCTGAGTCGACCCCAGGGCCATAGTGCGACCGGAAGGATTATGTCAATAAAAAATGCCGCGACCTTCCGGCTTGTAGCGCAGTGGCTCAACCGACTGCGCCACCGCGTAAACTGACTGTATCTAGAATGTAGGAGCGACAGATTAGTAAAGACTTGTATGAGAAAGAAGACGTCGATATGCTGCCGCCTCGACTGATCTGTCAAATTATACAACCTGGCTGAAACGTCGCTATACTTACTGCAAGAACAGGAACAAAAACAATAATAACAATAATTTTCCATAATACATATAAGCAGATATAAACAACAGACATGTGACCTTCCTCCCCATACCTATACGTTAAACGTCGCCAATTAGCATCGCATAAGTCACGCAACCTAAACAGCAACCACGTGGAAGCATTGGTAAAAGAAATCCCACGAATAACGTCATATGAAAATCAAGAATTAGATAAGTAACAAACTGCAAATTTATTATATAATAAATTATAGTAATTATAACCAAATACAGTTTTTCTGTCGGAACACATGCATACATTTAACACAAACACATGCATACATTTAACACAAACACATGCATACATTTAACACAAACACATGCATACATTTAACACAAACACATGCATACATTTAACACAAACACATGCATACATTTAACACAAACACATGCATACATTTAACACAAACACATGCACACATTTAACACAAACACATGCACACATTTAACACAAACACATGCACACATTTAACACAAACACATGCAAACATGTAACATGCACACAAACACATGCACACATGTAACAAAAATATATTCACATATGTAACATGCACACATGTAACACAAATATATTCACATATGTAACATGCACACGTGTAACACAAATATATTCACATATGTAACATGCAAACATGTAACATGCACACATGTAACACAAATATATTCACATATGTAACATGCAAACATGTAACATGCACACATGTAACACAAATATATTCACATATGTAACATGCAAACATGTAACATGTAACACAAATACATGCATACATGTAACATGCACGCATGAACACATGTAACACAAATATATGCACACATGTAACACAAACACATGAACATATGTAACATGCAAACATGTAACAAGCACACAAACACATGCACACATGTAACACAAACACATGCACAGATGGAACACATACACAAGAATGAGCATGTCCAACTCCACCGCAATCTAATACCAGGACATGAACCTAGGAAGGCTTCACACTAAACACAAAATGAAGTAGGCTACTTGCATGGTGTTTGCGGAAACTCAAGAAGTGAAGACAGAAACTCCACAACACCCACAGCCAAAATATTTATAGTTCCGAGACACATGGCCGTGCCATGGCTCAGGCGGTTAGTCGCCAGCCTCTCACCGCGGAGGCCCGGGTTCGATCCCGGGGTCAGACCATGTGGGATTTGTGGTGGACAAAGTGTCACTGCGACAGGTTTTTTCCCGCTTACTTCGGTTTTCCCCTGTCAATTTCAATCCACCTGTGCTCCATTACACGGAAAAACGGAGAAAAAACTGCTCATCTTCATCACAGGGTTGCACAATAAGCCTCAAGGCTGCGGTGCGTCCGTAGCATCTGCTGCGGGGCCCTTCACCACAAAAAAAGAAGTCCGAGACACAAATTCAGGAACAGCTTGCTAAGTCAGAGTTTTTACACGAAACGAAGGATTGAGGTAGCTGCAGGTAATATGAAAGGGTAGGTAAGTGTGAGGGAAAGTAAGAAAAATGGGAGAGAGGTTTAAGTAGGACGGCTGCTGACCGCAAAGTGCCGGCGCGTATGAAATTCTGAGCAGAGTGCAGAAGGCAAAGAGCCGAACGTGCCTCAGTGTTAGGTCATATGTACATTACTTGCTACTGGTGTACACAAGAGCTGCTGTGTCTACTGCAACATGAGAACTGAATATTTAAATACAGCACAGGTTAATCTCAGCTATTTATGGGCCGTGCCATGACTCAGGCGGTTATTCCCCGGCCTCTAACCGCAGGCGATAGAGTTCGATACCAGGCCAGTCCATGTGAGATTTGCGATGGATAGTGGCACTGGAACAGGTTTTGACGTAAAACGTCTTACATTTCGGTACACATAGGTGGGTCACCTCGGCGCTGTTTTGACGTAAAACGTCTTACATTTCGGTACACATAGGTGGGTCACTTCGGCGCTGTTTTGACGTAAAACGTCTTACATTTCGGTACACATAGGTGGGTCACCTCGGCGCTGTTTTGACGTAAAACGTCTTACATTTTAGTACACATAGGTGGGTCACCTCGGCGCTGTTTTGACGTAAAAGTCTTACATTTCGGTACACATAGGTGGGTCACCTCGGCGCTGTTTTGACTTAAAACATCTTACATTTTGGTACACATAGGTGGGTCACCTCGGCGCTGTTTTGACGTAAAACGTCTTACATTTCGTTAAACATAGGTGGGTCACCTCGGCGCTGTTTTGACGTAAAACGTCTTACATTTCGGTACACATAGGTGGGTCACCTCGGCGCTGTTTTGAATTAAAACATCTTACATTTTGGTACACATAGGTGGGTCACCTCGGCGCTGTTTTGACGTAAAACGTCTTACATTTCGGTACACATAGGTGGGTCACCCCGGCGCTGTTTTGACGTAAAACGTCTTACATTTCGGTACACATAGGTGGGTCACCTCGGCGCTGTTTTGACGTAAAAGTCTTACATTTCGGTACACATAGGTGGGTCACCTCGGCGCTGTTTTGACGTAAAACGTCTTACATTTCGGTACACATAGGTGGGTCACCTCGGCGCTGTTTTGACGTAAAAGTCTTACATTTCGGTACACATAGGTGGGTCACCCCGGCGCTGTTTTGACGTAAAAGTCTTACATTTCGGTACACATAGGTGGGTCACCCCGGCGCTGTTTTGACGTAAAACGTCTTACATTTCGGTACACATAGGTGGGTCACCCCGGCGCTGTTTTGACGTAAAACGTCTTACATTTCGGTACACATAGGTGGGTCACCTCGGCGCTGTTTTGACGTAAAACGTCTTACATTTCGGTACACATAGGTGGGTCACCTCGGCGCTGTTTTGACGTAAAAGTCTTACATTTCGGTACACATAGGTTGGTCACCTCGGCGCTGTTTTGACGTAAACGTCTTACATTTCGGTACATATAGGTGGGTCACCTCGGCGCTGTTTTGACGTAAAAGTCTTACATTTCGGTACATATAGGTGGGTCACCTCGGCGCTCGCGGTGTCAGACTTTCGCGTTACCTACGTTTCTTCACAGTGCTCCGCGCCTACTTCGACTACAGCAGTGAACGATACATAGTTTGAAAGGTAAGCAATATGCCTACACGCTAAAAAAAGAATCATCAAAAAGTCTTGAAATCTGCCAAAATGGCGGCCATGTCAAAATCACCTACGATTTTCACACTCTCACCATCTAACGTCTTACATTTCGGTACACACAGGTGGGTCACCTCGGCGCTGTTTTTTACAGGTTCACGATGCCGAGACTAACTAACGCACAAAAGCAAGAAAACTACCGAAAACGGAAGAAGGAGGCAGAGGAGGGTTCACAGAGGCCGAAAATAATTCGAAAAACCGCAGCGGAGTATCGCCAACATTCAACTTGTCGGCGTGACGTTTTACGTACAATTTGCTGTTCAGTCGTAGCTTGAAACACCGAAGGTTTTTTCCTCCAAATAAGCCGCCACTGCCATTACACCGATATACCACACTGATATATATCTACATGTTACTCTTACCAAGACGACAAAGCGAGCGAAGCCAGCGAAAATTCCGAAAAAATAAAACTATTCAATATAGTTTTCTCGGGCGCACAGCCGCGTCAATTCGTTTGAATACAACGTTTCGGGGACTAGCTCCGTCCCCATCCTCAGGCAAAACTGAAATCAGTTTTGCCTGAGGATGGGGACGGAGCTAGTCCCCGAAACGTTGTATTCAAACGACTTGACGCGGCTGTGCGCCCGAGAAAACTATATTGAATCATGTCGCCGCGAAAGTTAAAAAAAAAAAGAATCTATTATTTTTCGAAAATTTGGGAGCATTCACAAAGAAGTAATCTCACGTAAGTCATTTATAGATTTAGGGTTCAGTAAGGCCGACGTAAAGGCCTACATTTCTAGTGAAAAAGACTAGATCTCGTGGCAAATAGAAAGTGTGGATCGTAACATAGAACATAGGGAAGTAATGGGTTTCTGGACTTCGTCCATCGTCCGGAAATTTAAAATAAATAGATAACACGACGTTTCGGAAACTGGATCTGCTTCCATTCTCAGGTGAAGTCCAGAAACCCATTAGTTCTCAATGTTACCTACCATCGTCAGAACCTTTTAGAACTTATAGTACATAGACTTTACAAAATCGTTCCTTATTTGCCAATTTCCATAAACTTTAAAGGCACGCACCCAATATAATTCCATTTACACACATAGGTATAGCACGAACTTTCCTGAGCCGATTTCAAAGAAACCCACAAATGCTGAATGGTATTATTAGGGATATTCTATGCCGAATTTCGTCTAAATCCATATCTTTCAACCATATATATATATATATATATATATATATATATATATATATATATACATGTAACAGTATAGACATTACTCTGACATATATCGACATGAATATACCACCTTCACGGAGTACATATACCAAACTTAAAACCATCTAAGTTGATAACATCGTAGTATATATTTCATAACATATACAGTGTGTTCTGCATTTAAATTGACAAAATAACATTTGTAAATTTCATAATACATAACGTGTGTGTTCCGCAGCTGATATCAATTGTGCGTGTACGCGTTTTCCAAATGTTATGGTTACATGTACATAAATATCAATGAATATTATTATAGACTACTGTATATATATATACACTATGCCTATCCCAGTAGCCGTGCGGTCTAAGGCGTGGGTCTGCGGCTGTTCGCTTACTGGGATTGCGGGTTCGAATCCTACCGGGGGCATGGATGTCTGTCTCTTGTGAGTGTTGTGTGTTGTCAGGTAGAGGTCTCTGCGACGGGCTGGTCACTCATCACCCAAAAGAGCGCAGATATCATCTACATCGCGGCGGATGCCCGAAATCACGTACAGGGTGGTATTTAACAAAGCTTGTTCATTTGTTATCCTTACGTAGCATTGAAGATATATCAATGAATATGTAAGGAGCATTGGTGGAATGATGCTGACGGGGGCAATGAGGTATTCAGAGTAAAGACAGTCTCAGTGTCAATCTGTGGGCAATAAGTCACACACGAAGTGGCGGTTTGAAGCCGGGCCTTCGGGTTTGAACGGTAAAAGACAAATATGGACGGTTCCTTTTCCTTACAGGACTAGATGAAGTGATCAGCCGACATACTAAGTTATCGTACTGTTCTTTTGACATTAATTAAGGCATTGTTAATTGAGATATTACACAACTGGCTAAAGAGGTTAAAATTATTTCCAATTATTTTAACGCATTTAACTCAGAAGCACATTAAGTACCGGGATAACACAAAATTTGCATCGAGCGTCTACTGGGTTTTAAAAAGTTGATCTAATACAGATGAACTTGGTTTAAGGAAGTAAGGAAGAAGCATGGGGCACAGCCGCGTTGCTCCATTCATTCTTAACTTCGGAATTAGAAAAAGAGTGGTTATCTTCACGACTCATTTATCCCCCAAAAAGAACCCAAAGTTTAAATTCATTGGGGTGCATTTTGCGCCCAAGAGCCGGTCTGAATATGGTGGAGAAGAGAAAACCCCCCTTCTG
The DNA here is from genome assembly GCA_021186555.1 of Reticulitermes speratus. Lineage (NCBI taxonomy): Eukaryota > Metazoa > Arthropoda > Insecta > Blattodea > Rhinotermitidae > Reticulitermes > Reticulitermes speratus. The sequence goes on along the minus strand of JAJKFL010000014.1, from coordinate 41,163,846 downwards.
GCTGCCTGGAGTCGAACCATCTAAAAACGTTTCCTTAAATGTCCACGCCATAGTCTTGTCACTATAACAACTGAGCTACCCGGCCACACAGTATAAAAGTTGAGCAAAAAATGAAACTTCTAGAGACAGTAAAATGCGATGTATTCAGAAGCTAGACACGTGAAAGGATAAGCGAAAAGAAAAAAAAATGGGTCTAAATGCGTTGAATTAGAGATGGGAAAGTAGGTCAAAGAATTGAAGCTGACAGAAAGAAGAAATTGCAGAGAGGAAGGAAAGGGATTGGATAACAAAATGGTAGAAGCAACAGTTTGAAAACTACAATCTGCTGGCTCCAGATCGCTGTGAAGAAGCTGAAAATAAAAGAGACTGCCCATAATCCAGAAGGACGTTACGAACTTGTCCACTGTAGAAGCTGCTTAGGTACCTGATTGGCACTAAATTATAATCACACATATCAAATTAAAATTTATATATCTTTGTGGAATTATAAAGTTTCTTAGAATCGCAGGCCCTTATACACAGGTTGTTTGACATCATGGTAATGAAAATAACACTTCAAGGCCCGTTGGTTACTGTATCAACAACCAAGTTCAACGTTAAAAAAATCCACGTTCTGCCCACACAGTGTATTTATGTGTTTTGTGTGGATCTCAGAACAAACAGCGATTATTTCACTGTACAGCATTAACTGACTGGTTTGTATAACTGAGACGGAGTGTGTTTACTGCGCGGTACGGACTGTATTTATGTGTTTTGTGTGGATCTCAGAACAAACAGCGATTATTTCACTGTACAGCATTAACTGACTGGTTTGTATAACTGAGACGGAGTGTGTTTACTGCGCGGTACGGACTGTATTTATGTGTTTTGTGTGGATCTCAGAACAAACAGCGATTATTTCACTGTACAGCATTAACTGACTGGTTTGTATAACTGAGACGGAGTGTGTTTACTGCGCGGTACGGACTGTATTTATGTGTTTTGTGTGGATCTCAGAACAAACAGCGATTATTTCACTGTACAGCATTAACTGACTGGTTTGTATAACTGAGACGGAGTGTGTTTACTGCGCGGTACGGACTGTATTTATGTGTTTTGTGTGGATCTCAGAACAAACAGCGATTATTTCACTGTACAGCATTAACTGACTGGTTTGTATAACTGAGACGGAGTGTGTTTACTGCGCGGTACGGACTGTATTTATGTGTTTTGTGTGGATCTCAGAACAAACAGCGATTATTTCACTGTACAGCATTAACTGACTAGTTTGTATAACTGAGACGGAGGTGTTTACTGCGCGGTACGGACTGTATTTATGTGTTTTGTGTGGATCTCAGAACAAACAGCGATTATTTCACTGTACAGCATTAACTGACTGGTTTGTATAACTGAGACGGAGGTGTTTACTGCGCGGTACGGACTGTATTTATGTTTTGTGTGGATATCAGAACAAACAGCGATTATTTCACTGTACAGCATTAACTGACTGGTTTGTATAACTGAGACGGAGTGTGTTTACTGCGCGGTACGGACTGTATTTATGTGTTTTGTGTGGATCTCAGAACCAACAGCGATTATTTCGCTGTACAACATTAACTGACTGGTTTGTATAACTGAGACGGAGTGTGTTTACTGCGCGGTACGGACTGTATTTATGTGTTTTGTGTGGATCTCAGAACAAACTGCTATTATTTCACTGTACAGCATTAACTGATTTGTATAACAGAGAAGTAGTGTGTTTACTGCGTGGTACGAGCTCAGTATTTACATATAATTCAGGTTACATATAATCATCCAAACAACTGCTAAGACAACTGGGCCACTAAAATGCAACGTGTAAAAAATGTACAATAGTTTTGTATGCGATTGGGATTGTCAACGTATTTCATATGTCATGTATATAATTTAAATATGTAACAAAGCAAAGCATATGTGTTAAGGAAAATGAGGAAGATTTCCATCTTTCCTTTGTAGAACTGACAGCTAAATTTCAGAATATATCTTAAAGGTCCTGCGACCGGCCATCTTGACACAGATTTCCGTGGTCATATTCCCTCTTCAAGCAAATACTTAGATGGGTCCAGTGATCCACGTTCCTACTGCACGCCTCTCACGAAGCTGATTTCAATTCATCAAAATTAATTCCCTTGCTTTAAAGTTAGGCAAAATATTTTTCTAATTTTGTGTTTGATCGTTAGCCAGAAATCAAAATTCCGCAACCCTTAATTTAAGCTGCTACTTTTCGCTAAACTAGCACTTTAATTTTCATACTACAGTAGACCCTCGGTTAACCGAACTTCGCTTAAACGAAACTCGGGTTAACCGAAACGCCTTTTTTTTGTAGGCGAGATGATGTTGAAGAAAGCGAGAAGTCGTCACCGGCCGACTTGTTATTGATAAAGCGGTGGATGGACACTGCAGCCAAAAAACTTTGTGAAAAGAAAAGTTCAAACTAAAATCAGATTTTTTTTTCGTACAAATCTGTAGTTTTGTATTGTATCTGTAAATATCATACACTTTGTATTGTTGTATTGTATCTATAAATATCGTACACTTTGTATTGTTGTATTGTATCTGTAAATATCGTACACTTTGTAGTGTTGTATTGTATCTGTAAATATCGTACACTTTGTAGTGTTGTATTGTATCTGTAAATATCGTACACTTTGTATTGTATTGTATCTGTAAATATCGTAAACTTTGTATTTTTGTATTGTATCTGTAAATATCGTACACTTTGTATTGTTGTATTGTATCTGTAAATATCATACACTTTGTATTGTTGTATTGTATCTGTAAATATCATACACTTTGTATTGTTGTATTGTATCTGTAAATATCATACACTTTGTATTGTTGTATTGTATTGTAAATATCATACACTTTATTGTGCTATAAATGTTATTAACATAAGACGTGTTTCTCACTAAATGTTATTTTTATTGCACCTTATAACGTCCAGCCGAATTTCCGAATTATCCGAAATTTTGCTTATCCGAAATTGGGTCCGCCCCCCTTTATTTCGGATAATCGAGGTGCTACTGTACGTCTACCAGAGTGACGAAATGGTCAGTTGTGAGGACCTTCGAAGACAGTCACTCTCTCGCGCCCATAAAAAAATAAAATTATAAATATTCCCTAATTTCTCCTTCGCCTTTCTTTCTCCTCCTCCTACTCCTCTACTATATATTTCGTCTTCTCAGAATAACTACACGGAGAATTCATACACAAACGATCGAAGCCAAGTCCTTCAGAATATGTATGAGAGCCACTCCTAATTCAGAAAGGGCTTTTAAGGGCTAACATTAAATTGATCTTCCATAAAACTCTCGTTACGTGTATACTCGTACTACACAGTGGCTTCCCCACCTGCGATATGCGGCACACGGCTATCATTAAAAACAGCGGCGGTTGCCAAAGCAAGGCTCTGCACACAGTTGCCGAATTTCCACGTTGCGCACTGACACGCGAATGGCGTATGGATTTCAAAAATTCCGTACGTGTACAATTTTGTCACAAAATTACCCAAGCAGAAGTCAAACAAAATCATATATGTGCAGGTGAAGTATAAAAAAATGTACAGCAATCCTTGTACAGATTTGGACAGGCCTGTACAGCAATCCTTGTACAAACTTGGACAGGCTTGTTCAGCAATCCTTGTACAGACTTGGACAGGCCTGTACAGAAATCCTTGTACAGACTTGGACAGGCCTGTACAGCAATCTTTGTATAGACTTGGACAGGCCTGTACAGCAATCCTTGTACAGACTTGGACAGGCCTGTACAGCAATCTTTGTACAGGCTTGGACAGGCCTGTACAGCAATCTTTGTACAGACTTGGACAGGCCTGTACAGCAATCCTTGTACAGACTTGGACAGGCCTGTACAGCAATTCTTGTACAGACTTGGACAGCCCTGTACAGAAATCCCTGTACAGGCTTGGACAGGCCTGTACAGCAATTCTTGTACAGGCTTGGACACGCCTGTACAGAAATCCCTGTACAGACTTAGACAGGCCTGTACAGCAATTCTTGTACAGGCTTGGACACGCCTGTACAGAAATCCCTGTACAGACTTGGACAGGCCTGTACAGCAATTCTTGTACAGGCTTGGACACGCCTGTACAGAAATCCCTGTACAGACTTGAACAGGCCTGTACAGCAATTCTTGTACAGACTTGGACACGCCTGTACAGAAATCCCTGTACAGACTTGGACAGGCCTGTACAGCAATTCTTGTACAGGCTTGGACACGCCTGTACAGAAATCCCTGTACAGACTTGGACAGGCCTGTACAGCAATTCTTGTACAGGCTTGGACACGCCTGTACAGAAATCCCTGTACAGACTTGAACAGGCCTGTACAGCAATTCTTGTACAGACTTGGACACGCCTGTACAGAAATCCCTGTACAGACTTGGACAGGCCCCTAGGATTCCAGGAGGTTGAGGCTTCCAGAATTTCTAGACAATGGGCACTTTAGGGTGGTAAGGTTGTCAGCCCTACGCACTGGCCGCATTTACCCCTCCCCCAGGATAGAGACCTGGTACTAATATCTGTTAAAAGGGTAATCGACTCCAGGGCCATCGTGCGACCGGAAGGATTAGGTCAAGGAATAATCCCAATGACCCCATCGAGAATCGAACCCGTAACTTTGCGGTTTGTACAGAAGAAGTATAAGAAGTTTGAAATTGATTACAATAAATCTCACTCCGACAAATGTAAACTGTTTGTGTTATACAACACAATTTTTATTAAAAAATGTCCGACATATTTCGAACCAATTTATGGTTCATCTTCAGGGGCTCACCTTTCTCAAATTACATCAGCTATACATTCACGGTACACATTAAAATGCAAGTTAAAATAAATAAATGTCGGCAACTGTGTAGTATTTTTGAATAACTGTGTTGTATTTTGAATAACTGTGTTGTATTTTGAATACCTGTATAGTATTTTGAATAACTGTGTAGTATTTTTGAATAACTGTGTAGTATTTTGAATAACTGTGTAGTATTTTTGAATAACTGTGTAGTATTTTTGAATAACTGTGTTGTATTTTGAATAACTGTGTTGTATTTTGAATAACTGTATAGTATTTTGAATAACTGTGTAGTATTTTTGAATAACTGTGTAGTATTTTGAATAACTGTGTAGTATTTTTGAATAACTGTGTAGTATTTTTGAATAACTGTGTTGTATTTTGAATAACTGTGTTGTATTTTGAATACCTGTATAGTATTTTGAATAACTGTGTAGTATTTTTGAATAACTGCGTAGTATTTTGAATAACTGTGTAGTATTTTTGAATAACTGTGTAGTATTTTTGAATAACTGTGTTGTATTTTGAATAACTGTGTTGTATTTTGAATAACTGTATAGTATTTTGAATAACTGTGTAGTATTTTTGAATAACTGTGTTGTATTTTGAATAACTGTATAGTATTTTGAATAACTGTGTAGTATTTTGAATAACTGTGTAGTATTTTTGAATAACTGTGTTGTATATTGAATAACTGTGTAGTATTTTTGAATAACTGTGTAGTATTTTTGAATAACTGTGTAGTATTTTTGAATAACTGTATAGTATTTTTGAATAACTGTGTAGTATTTTTGAATAACTGTGTTGTATTTTGAATAACTGTATAGTATTTTGAATAACTGTGTAGTATTTTTGAATAACTGTGTTGTATTTTGAATAACTGTATAGTATTTTGAATAACTGTGTAGTATTTTTTAATAACTGTGTAGTATTTTTGAATAACTGTGTAGTATTTTTGAAAAACTGTATAGTATTTTGAATAACTGTGTTGTATTTTGAATAACTGTATAGTATTTTGAATAACTGTGTTGTATTTTGAATAACTGTATAGTATTTTGAAAAACTGTGTAGTGTTTTTGAATAACTGTGTAGTATTTTTGAATAACTGTGTAGTATTTTTGAATAACTGTGTAGTATTTTGAATAACTGTGTTGTATTTTGAATAACTGTATAGTATTTTGAATAACTGTGTAGTATTTTTGAATAACTGTGTAGTATTTTTGAATAACTGTGTAGTATTTTTGAATAACTGTGTAGTATTTTTGAATAACTGTGTAGTATTTTGAATAACTGTATAGTATTTTGAATAACTGTGTAGTATTTTTGAATAACTGTGTAGTATTTTGAATAACTGTGTAGTATTTTTGAATTCTGTGTCAGTTATTCAAAAACACTACACAGTTGAATAACTGTGTAGTGTTTTTGAATAACTGTATAGTATTTTGAATAACTGTGTAGTATTTTTGAATAACTGTATAGTATTTTGAATAACTGTGTAGTATTTTTGAATAACTGTGTAGCATTTTGAATAACTATGTAGTATTTTTGAATTCTGTGTCAGTTATTCAAAAACACTACACAGTTGAATAACTGTGTAGTGTTTTTGAATACTACACAGTAAGACAGATTACAGAATGAATTAATCAACGGTTATTTTTACCACAAATAAACGTTACAAGCTTCAAAAAAGCAAAAATTATATAAATTTTACAGAAAAAACGGTCCACATTCACCACAGTCGGCAAGTGTTGTTTTGGTCCTGAAGCACTGCATAGGATCTGCTGCTTCTCTAACTAACTGCGCATCCATAGGCCACGCTATAGGCTAGGGAGCGGATGAAAGCAATCGGCTTTACCAACCCAGCTTTCCCCTTAATTAGACTGGATAACGAAGGGTTCACTATAACAAGATCACAAGTTGTGCACTGTGTGACGTGCTGCACGTACTTTGACGGTGCGTTCTTTACTTCCGCACTTAATTAGGTTTCATGGTACATGCACCAATGTCATTACATATTTACGCCCAAAACAAAATTTCGACAAATCCTTCGCCGACTGTCACAAAATATAGGTCTAAAAACAGTACAATAGACAACTTGTGTCGAATTTCATCGATATCGGACAATAAATGGGGACTACAGTAGGTTTTACGGCGCCAATTATGATAAAACTCAAAATACTCAGTGCAAATTTTTGTGGGTATTTCATTGTCGAATTTTATCCAAATCGGGAAAATAAGTTAGAAAATAAAGTACGATTTTACTGACGCACTTAGATAAAGTATGTCTTTCAGTGGAGAGAAAATTAATGAAATTCATAATTGCTGAACTGCATTCCGTCCGTCCGACCGACCGCATTGAACAACTCGGCTCCCACTGGACGGATTTTCATGAAATTTGATATCGAATTATTTTTTGAAACTCTGTCTAGACAATTCAAGTATCATTAAAATCTGACAAGAATAACGAGTCCTTTACATGAAGACCTATGTACATTTATGATAATATCTCGCTGAATTCGTCTTAGAATGACAAATGTTTCAGACAAAAGTTGTAGAGAAAATCAAAACACACATTTTATGTTCAATAACTTTTTTCCAAAAATCGTGCCGTTTATGAGATAATGTTGAAAAATATGGTACAACCAGACAGACCACAGATGACAATATAATACGGCGCATGCGCTTTGCATGCTGGATAAATAAGGTTACAGACACACACTCAGAATATGTAATACTTATTGCTTTTCCACAGCAGCAATTGTTACGCGAACGCGCCTCAATGTTACGTTATACATATATTGCCTGTATTGTTTTGCCTCTTTTTCGTGTTTGAGTTGAATTGTTGCCACGTGTTCAATATAAACAAATATATATAAGGAATATAAAAAATAAAAAAATGCATCGATCTCAGGCTTCCGCCGCGATCTTCATGAGATCTGCGCAGATCTAAAAAAAAAATATACATAGTTATGCCGAATTAGTATTTAGGTGTAACACAATGGATTATCCCCTTTAAAGTTTGCAAAAGCCCCATCCACTACTCCTGTACTTGTACGCCTCTCAGACGATAGGCCGCTCTAATCTCTCTGCCTTTTCGTCAAAGATTTTAAGAAAATCGTCTGTCAGGATACAGGATACCTGGTCAAGAACCGAACTCGAAACACCATAAAAATGAAGCAAGGTTGTTACCTCATTATACGATACGTAGGGTAACATTTAAAAAAAATTGAATATGACCTAATTTAGATCGAAACACGATGCTAAATTAAACACATAAAATCTATTGTCTAATAAAGATATTGACTTGTTTAATCATATCATCGACATACAACGGGATATCTCACGTAAAACTGACATTTTATGTGTAATTTACTTTAAAAATTTTAGTTATAAATAAACCATCAAGGCCCAGTCGTTTATTATATATGCCACCATGTTTAACAAGCAATAAATACACTTTCTGTCCACCGAGTACATTTATGTAAGGATCTCAGTTATCATATATCAATTATGTATTTTGCCATGCGTCAGTAACTGAATGGCTTTTGTAACTCAGACGCAGTGTTTACTGTGCGGAACGAGCTGAACTATGAACTAAGATTCAGGTTAATCTTAGTCAATAATGACCTTGGTACTATCATTCATGAACCAAAGTCTAATCTGGCTTAGGCCATCGACATATAACCTTTACCTCCTTCCTCTCAGTTCTCAAGACGACAGTTTGTTCCGTCTGCACAGACGCACAGACCCTTAGCACACAGAGCACGTGACGTCGTGGTGGCAGTCACAGCCACAGCTCTGACGTTAAACGAACGGTGCTGTCTTTGAGAAAGCTGCTGGCAGAGAACCTCATTTATGTCGAAGATGCATCTGAAGTGGTTTACCGCCAAAACCAAAGGAAAGTTCCTTACTACAGACACCGTACAGCATTAGCTGGGCAGTCATGCCAATTACATACGTAGGGGGTTGGTTTGCGGAATAGCGAAATATGTAAAGTAAGCAATGCAGACACTCAAAGCAAATAACTTGTACTGGAAGTTCCACTTGACACCAGCTGTGTTATAGCTCTCTACTGAATCCTTTAAGACCCAATGGTTACTTTATGTACCACCAGGTTCAACATTAAAATACTACAAGTTCTTCCCACAGAGATTATTTATGGGTTTTGTGTGGATCTCAGAACAAACAGCGATTATTTCACTGTACAGCATTAACTGACTGGTTTGTATAACTGAGACGGAGTGTGTTTACTGCGCGGTACGGACTGTATTTATGTGTTTTGTGTGGATCTCAGAACAAACAGCGATTATTTCACTGTACAGCATTAACTGACTGGTTTGTATAACTGAGACGGAGTGTGTTTACTGCGCGGTACGGACTGTATTTATGTGTTTTGTGTGGATCTCAGAGCAAACAGCGATTATTTCACTGTACAGCATTAACTGACTGGTTTGTATAACTGAGACGTAGTGTGTTTACTGCGTGGTACGGACTGTATTTATGTGTTTTGTGTGGATCTCAGAGCAAACAGCGATTATTTCACTGTACAGCATTAACTGACTGGTTTGTATAACTGAGACGGAGTGTGTTTACTGCGCGGTACGGACTGTATTTATGTGTTTTGTGTGGATCTCAGAGCAAACAGCGATTATTTCACTGTACAACATTAACTGACTGGTTTGTATAATTGAGACGGAGTGTGTTTACTGCGCGGTACGGACTGTATTTATGTGTTTTGTGTGGATCTCAGAGCAAACAGCGATTATTTCACTGTACAGCATTAACTGACTGGTTTGTATAACTGAGACGTAGTGTGTTTACTGCGTGGTACGGACTGTATTTATGTGTTTTGTGTGGATCTCAGAGCAAACAGCGATTATTTCACTGTACAACATTAACTGACTGGTTTGTATAACTGAGACGGAGTGTGTTTACTGCGTGGTACGGACTGTATTTATGTGTTTTGTGTGGATCTCAGAGCAAACAGCGATTATTTCACTGTACAGCATTAACTGACTGGTTTGTATAACTGAGACGGAGTGTGTTTACTGCGCGGTACGGACTGTATTTATGTGTTTTGTGTGGATCTCAGAGCAAACAGCGATTATTTCACTGTACAACATTAACTGACTGGTTTGTATAATTGAGACGGAGTGTGTTTACTGCGCGGTACGGACTGTATTTATGTGTTTTGTGTGGATCTCAGAGCAAACAGCGATTATTTCACTGTACAGCATTAACTGACTGGTTTGTATAACTGAGACGGAGTGTGTTTACTGCGCGGTACGGACCGAATATTTATATATCAATACGTTTATCATTCACAAATTCTACGTTCTGCCCACACAGTGTATTTATGTGTTTTGTGTGGATCTCAGAACAAACAGCGATTATTTCACTGTACAACATTAACTGACTGGTTTGTATAACTGAGACGGAGTGTGTTTACTGCGCGGTACGGACTGAATATTTTAATATAATTTAGGAAGTCTTTACAGGATTCAAGATGACAAACACTAAGTCTATATTGCACATAGAAATTCTAGGTTTAATGTTGTTGGCTACAAAGAATTTCCTCTTTTCTTAAGTCTAAATTCGTGTCACGGCAAAGTCCCTACATTCTTACCATATTACACGGCTTTACATTCCGGAATACAGGGAGGTATGCAGGTCTACGTTACAACAGAATCTGAAGCCCGTCTAATGCAAACGATAGTGTACATCTAATGCAGACATTAAAGTAATTATACAGAAAGACATGAAAATTAAATTTTAATCCTACCAATATGTAAGGTATAGATGGCTGTTAAAGCGATGTGTTAGAACTGTTGTAGGAATTTTTAACGCTATTCGAATTCTTTTTTTTTCAATAGCTCGACAGCCCCTTGGGGGCCTAGGCCGTCTCATTTTTCGAGGCTTCACGATCACACTTTTAGACACACCACACTCAGTAGGACTCCTCTGGACGAGTGATCAGCTCATCGCAGAGACCTCTACCTGACAACACACAACACTCACAACAGACAGATATCCATGTCCTAGGCGGGATTCGAACCCACAATCCCAGGAAGCGAGCGGCCGCAGACCCACGTCTTAGACCGCGCGGCCACTGGGATCGGCTTCGAATTGTCATTAATAAACTATATTAATTAGATAAATGAATTTTAGTACAATAATTACGCATTTTTTTTTAATTTTAGCTCTTGGTAATATAGATAAGATAGATATAGATAGATATAGACAAGATAAGTATATGCCAGACTAAGGACTGTTAATTCTGTAAGTTGTTTACCAATGGCATTGTCAAGCTTATATATACATATATGTATGTGTATATGTATCACCTAAAGTACATGGGTAGTTAAAGTAATCGGTTGAATAAAACTTTTGCTTCTTATTATTGTATCGTATAATATATTTGGTTTAAAATATCATTAAAACATAATTTTAATAGCAGTAATGTACAAAACTGAACAAAACAAAGCGAATTAAAAGATTTCACAGTAAGAACTGACGTAGATACAAGCTGATATGTTTATAATGCGGACTGAAAGGTAACTTATAAGAACTTAATGGTCTTACAAAGAGATTCTAATTACGGATCTGTCCGTTTATAGTTTAATTACTTTCTCTTATACAATTTTTTTCATTATTCCTTTTTTTTTTACGAAGGACTCAAAACGCCACAGCTACACGTAACAATCTACAACAAAACAAAAGATTTTCAACTCCTTTTCAAGACACATTACAGTGCAGTGGATTACTGTTCTTCACATGCTTTATACAATTCAAAATATATAAATAAATCTTGAAATGTTTACCACTGTCTTGTTAGATGTGTCTCCTCTAGTCTTGTACAAATTTCCTGATTTTTCAGGGTTACCACTGAAGGTGCAGAGAACAGTTTTCTCAGAAACGTCGAAAAATTTATACCATATTAAACGTCATTACATTACTTAAGAGGGTAATCTTCATAGCCATTTCTCTGATGATTCCAAATCTTGCAAGTAGGTTACAGGTGCGAGTAGTGTAACTTGCATGGCGTGTTCGCTTCTTGTTGTTGAATTGTTTAAATAATTGTTAAGGTTAATATAAAACGTGTATAGGGCGTGTTTTTTGTTTTCTCTAAAACTTTCGCGCTTTTTGACAGCGTGAAAGGTTTTTAATAAACGGTGTGCAGAGAGAAATGTGCCTGACAAGTTATACGTAACACAAAAATATATCAACTACACGTTCCGGCCCAATAAACATATTGGACGACCCCACCCTTGCTAAATACCTTTCGGTTCCCCTTATGGAGCCCCTGTAAAAAAATGCTCCTTTTCCAGAGCCTTCTATTACATGTCTTAAGGCGGGATTAGACGGCGCGTGGCTCGTCCAGTGACGTGACGTCACTTGCTCGGCCAACAGATCGGAACAGAAAAGACAATCTGGCTACACGACGCGGCGCAGCTCGGCAAATGGCGGACCAGCGGCCTTGCTCGGGTAGGTTCGGCTCGGCTTGTGGAATAAGTCATGTTGTTCTATGAACTTAAAAATGTCCTCGTTTGACCACTCCATTCTAGCCAATACCAATTGTGGGACAGAAACTTTCACTCTTCGCGCTCCCCGACAGCAGAAAACAGAGACCAGACCTAAGTGTATACAGGTTGGACGAGACTGGCTTGGCGCGTAGACTGCAAGCGCCGTGTAGCCGCAACAGCTGCCCGCGCCGAGTCTCTTTGAGGATCGTGAAAACACCGCTTCTGAGGCGATCCAACGAGCCTCGCTCCCCCAATCACAAGCCGCGCCGCGCCAGGCCGGATACACGGCGCGTTTGAATACGATTCTTTGTCAATGACGTCAGTTATGAAGTAAAACGAGCCGAGCCACGCGCCGTCTAATCCCGGTTATGAAGTAAAACGAGCCGAGCCACGCGCCGTCTAATCCCGGTTATGAAGTAAAACGAGCCGAGCCACGCGCCGTCTAATCCCGGCTTTAGAGTCCTCAGTGTGGGAGCCCTCGCTCCAAGTTCCCCTCACGGAGCCTCTGTAAAGAGAGAGATGCTCCCTTTCCAAAGCCTTCCCAGACATGTCTAAATACATTATAAGTTAATTATTCTTAAAACTGAAAGTTACGACATCTGACAGCCCTTTTCGGAAGACACTAGGTTTCTCTCCTTTTCTAGTTGCCTCCCGCCGTTTTGTAGACCAATATGGGCGCCTGCGTAGCGACTACAAGTTGGAGGAGCAAAGATCTTCCTTCATTTGTTTTGGAGCTGACTTCGTTTGAGGTGGATATCGCTGTCGCCCTCACTGCACGGTTGAAATCGAAACAGTTGTTAGCGTTTTCTCGTTTCTCTAACTACTTCACACACACTCGCAGCTGTACATTCGACAGAGACAAACGGTGACGTCATTCGCTCTACACATAAATACACATTTGGAAACACAGTTGCTTCTTAAGGTTCTCTCAACTAAAAGCTTAACACTGCAGATTCAAGCTTTGCACTTAGACAGACATGGACACCTTATTCACACGTTCCTCGTATACATTAAACTTCAACTCACTGTATTACTTGTTTCGTAAATTAATAAACTATGCAATGGTGAATTCTAAATTAATGTTTATTAATCAACGTTTTCTATATCACTGGACCTCCAACTTAGCTAGGGCTACCAGTTATACACAGGGTGTAATTCCTTCGGCTGTCCCTGAAGCTTACGGCACTAATTCAGCTCAGCTACCCGCGTCGCGTTAGAACTGAAATATTCACAGTTGCTTTCAAATCAATTAGAGGCTTTCACTGTTACCAAATCTTTTCAAAATACATAAAATAATGAAGGTCAATTAATTCCTTTCTGTGAAGTGATTAGTGTATAAAGAAATTTAAAACAAATAAAGGAAAGCTTTCTCTGAAACAAAGAATTTTATTTGGACTTTGATGTATACGTGGCACAGGTGTCGTACATGGCACAGGTGTCGTACATGGCACAGTTGTCGTACATGGCACAGGTGTCGTACATTGCACAGGTGTCGTACATGACACAGGTGTCGTACATGGCACATGTGTCGTACATTGCACAGGTGTCGTACATGGCACAGGTGTCGTACATGGCACATGTGTCGTACATGGCACAGGTGTCGTACATGTCACAGGTGTCGTACATGGCACAGGTGTCGTACATGGCACACATCAGACTTTCAAGTGATCACCATTGACATTTACGCATTTTTTCCGCTTTTGGTGCAAAATTTATATCCCGGCGTACTGTAAATCAGTGGGAAGCGATTGTATGCAGGAAGTGACAGCTTGATTCACGTCGGCGTCTGTTACAAATTCCCTGCCAACGAGGTGCGTCTTAAGGTGTCCGAAGAAATATAAGTCACTGGTATGGGGTCTGTAGTAAGGGCAGTCCATAAGCTCCCAGCCGTAACGCCGCAGATAATCACAAATCCGATCAGCAAGGTGCGACCCAGTGATTTTCATCTGTGTGTACCTGGCTGGCAAGGAATTTGTAACAGACGCCGACGTGAATCAAGGTGTAACTTCCACGCCGCAGACACTTGACACAGATTTCTTCTACGCCGGGATAAAAGTCATGGTGTCAGGGTGGGACAAATACTTACACGTCTGTGATGGCTACGTGGAGGTCTGTTGTGTACCATCTGCTAAGCATGTCCCAGATATATATGGAAGTCAGAATAAATTTGTTGGCATAAAGTGTTTGTTGTCTCACTTTTTCAAAATTTCGCGTAAGTGCAAGTTTCAAATTTAAGTGAGATGTAATATCACTCCGGAGTTTAATTACATGACGATATATTGAGCAAATACTAAGACATGCTAAACATGTCTTTTACGCCCTACTGTAAATAGTTAAATTACGTCATGGCAATCTTTGGCAAGTTATTACAGTTTATAATTACAACAATAAGTCCATCAATTCTCCAGTTATTTCATGTGGTACGATAAATAAATACACATTTACTTAGTGAGTCCCAATCGTACATATATATATATATATATAAGTTAAAGCAATCCTTGTATGGGCCTGGACAGGCCCTGGGGTTTCCAGGAGGATGAGGCTCCCAGATTTCAAGGCGATCGTCACATGAAGGTGGTAAGGTTGTCAGCCCTACGCAACGGCCGCCTTTACTCCCCAGGAAATATCATCGTACTCATTTCTGGTACAGGCTGAGTCGACCTCAGGGTCATAGTGCGGCGGCAAGGATTATGTTAATGCCAATGACACCATCCGAAATCGAACCCGCGACCTTCCGGTTTGTATCGAATTGCCGCAAACAAGTGCCACCGCATTCCCAATATATATAGACTGTATTACAAAGTCATCTTGTTTCTTTGCTCCACACGCCCTTACGTTAGATGCAACATTACTATAATTAATATACAATGCAGCAAGGTTCTTAGTCTGTCGGCACGTTACAACGTTACACAATACACCTCCTGTCACTTCCTCCAACCATGTTATCTACGTTCGGTTTCCCAAATTAAATTTTATCTTACATAAATTTTACCCAAATCACTTAACTGTAAAATCCTATTACAATTTACTAGTTCTTTATATGCTACCTCCTCGTTTATACTTCGCCGTTTCAAGTACACACCAGGAGTAAAACAAACTCCAAAACAATAAGACCCAATACACATACAAGCTTCATGTCAACATAAAACAAACTCCAAAACAATGAGACCCAATACACATACAAGCTTCATGTCAACATAAAACAAACTCTAAAACAATGAGACCCAATACACATACAGGCTTCATGTCAACATAAAACAAACTCCAAAACAATGAGACCCAATACACATACACGCTTCATGTCAACATAAAACAAACTCTAAAACAATGAGACCCAATACACATACAAGCTTCATGTCAACATAAAACAAACTCCAAAACAATAAGACCCAATACACATACACGCTTCATGTCAACATAAAACAAACTCCAAAACAATAAGACCCAATACACATACAAGCTTCATGTCAACATAAAACAAACTCTAAAACAATGAGACCCAATACACATACAGGCTTCATGTCAACATAAAACAAACTCCAAAACAATGAGACCCAATACACATACACGCTTCATGTCAACATAAAACAAACTCTAAAACAATGAGACCCAATACACATACAAGCTTCATGTCAACATAAAACAAACTCCAAAACAATAAGACCCAATACACATACACGCTTCATGTCAACATAAAACAAACTCCAAAACAATAAGACCCAATACACATACACGCTTCATGTCAACATAAAACAAACTCCAAAACAATAAGACCCAATATACATACACGCTTCATGTCAACATAAAACAAACTCCAAAACAATAAGACCCAATACACATACACGCTTCATGTCAACATAAAACAAACTCCAAAACAATAAGACCCAATACACATACACGCTTCATGTCAACATAAAACAAACTCCAAAACAATAAGACCCAATACACATACACGCTTCATGTCAACATAAAACAAACTCCAAAACAATAAGACCCAATACACATACACGCTTCATGTCAACATAAAACAAACTCCAAAACAATAAGACCCAATACACATACACGCTTCATGTCAACATAAAACAAACTCCAAAACAATAAGACTCAATACACATACACGCTTCATGTCAACATAAAACAAACTCCAAAACAATAAGACCCAATATACATACACGCTTCATGTCAACATAAAACAAACTCCAAAACAATAAGACCCAATACACATACACGCTTCATGTCAACATAAAACAAACTCCAAAACAATAAGACCCAATACACATACACGCTTCATGTCAACATAAAACAAACTCCAAAACAATAAGACTCAATACACATACACGCTTCATGTCAACATAAAACAAACTCCAAAACAATAAGACCCAATACACATACACGCTTCATGTCAACATAAAACAAACTCCAAAACAATAAGACCCAATATACATACACGCTTCATGTCAACATAAAACTAACTCCAAAACAATAAGACCCAATACACATACACGCTTCATGTCAACATAAAACAAACTCCAAAACAATAAGACCCAATATACATACACGCTTCATGTCAACATAAAACAAACTCCAAAACAATAAGACCCAATATACATACACGCTTCATGTCAACATAAAACAAACTCCAAAACAATAAGACCCAATACACATACACGCTTCATGTCAACATAAAACTAACTCCAAAACAATAAGACCCAATACACATACACGCTTCATGTCAACATAAAACTAACTCCAAAACAATAAGACCCAATACACATACACGCTTCATGTCAACATAAAACAAACTCCAAAACAATAAGACCCAATACACATACACGCTTCATGTCAACATAAAACAAACTCCAAAACAATAAGACCCAATATACATACACGCTTCATGTCAACATAAAACAAACTCCAAAACAATAAGACCCAATACACATACACGCTTCATGTCAACATAAAACTAACTCCAAAACAATAAGACCCAATATACGTACACGCTTCATGTCAACATACCGACGGACACGTCACACATGCCATCACTCGCCACACTAAATAGACGCCGATACTTACGATCACAACTAACAACAATACCGACAGTTTTGACACAAAAATAATTTAATGTTTGTTTTTAAATTTTAAATTATATGAATTTTATTGATATGCTTTGTGTAGCAATAAGACTGAGATCTGAATCTGATCCTTAAATAACGTTTTCAATTGTGATTTTGAATTTATGTTGTTCGAATGGCGTTAAGATGACCACATAATTGGTCGAAACAAATTAGTCACTCATTTATATAACATACAAGTAATATAATATAAAATAATTAGTCACAAATTACACAACAACAAAATGCTCTATTTTTTTATTATTTAACCCCTACATATATAATAGCAGACAAAAATGGATGTAAAGTAAATGTAGACTACGAGCCCCTGAAGATGGCCTTGTAAGGGTTGAAACATATGTAGGGGTTAAAGAATAAAAAGTGAAAATATAGTGCATTTTGTTGGTGTGTAATTTGTGAGTTGTTAAACAATGAACGGTGAAGATAATATAAAGAAAATAAAATAATTAATTATATTATTGGTAAATAGTAACTGTTTATAATTTACGCAGCACAACGCGATGTCTAACTTTAATCTTAATTCACCGTACATTTCTGTAATCAGCATTAAGTCACCAACAAATACACAAAACCGTCAATAAAGGTATAAATCAACCTTTTATCATTATTAAATTACCCTACATACGTTTCGGCTTGCAAGAAGCCATCATCAGAGGTTTACAGTTGTACTTATCAAATGCTGTGCCCAGTGAAACACCTAGAGGTGCAGTGAAAAAACCTTGAACGTTTGAAAAACAGTGAACTGTGTAATTTTACTATACCTTTTAATTCTATACTTTTATCGTTTATGCTTTTAACATATGATACAAACTGTTTTACGACTACCTGAAACGAACAGTGAAGTTATATTGCGAGTGTCGATGACAGAACTTAGCACAGCATTTGATAAGTACTATTGTAAACCCCTGATGATGGCTTCTTGCAAGCCGAAAATTATGTAGGGTAATTTAATAATGATCAAAGGTTAATTTATCTCACCACGGAGGCCCGGGTTCGATTCCAGGTCAAGTCCATGTGAGATTTGTGGTGGACAAAGTGGCACTGGGACAGGTTTTTCTCCGAGTTGTCGGTTTTCCCCTGTCAATTTCATTCCACTGGTGCTCCATTACTTGTAAAACTTGGTAAAAAAACTGCTCATCTTCATCATAGGGTTGCACAATAAGCCTTAAGGCTGCGGTGCGTCCGTAGCATCAGCTGCGGGGCCCTTCACCAAAAAAAAAAAAAAAAAAAAAGGGTTAATTGTTACCTTTATTGGCGGTTTTGTGTATTTGTTGGTGACTTATTGTTGCGGTGTCTAACATAAAATAACCAAGAACAACTATTTAAAACGGCAATTAAAATAAGGCAAACCTCATTGTTTGTGGGCTCAGGATGTAACCAAACTGCACACTGTGCTCTGGTGTGAGAGCCGTACAGCTTACGCAAGCCAGCAACAGAAGGCAATTTACATAGTAACTGAGCACGCATCACCAGATACTCCATCCTCAACACTCGACAGCCGAAGGCAGGCTTCACGGGTGGCTGCAAATGCAAAGCCTTTTGAGCGGCTTCCAACTGTTTCAGAAGGTTAAGAATTTAACGAGACGTGCCCTAAGCG
Organism: Reticulitermes speratus; assembly: GCA_021186555.1. Taxonomy (NCBI): domain Eukaryota; kingdom Metazoa; phylum Arthropoda; class Insecta; order Blattodea; family Rhinotermitidae; genus Reticulitermes; species Reticulitermes speratus. Next base: position 41,144,774 of record JAJKFL010000014.1, on the reverse strand, counting down.
ATTTCTGTAGTCAGGAACTTGTCTTGAAGAGAAATGTAAGTTTGGTTACCGTTTTAAACTCGGTCAGCTTATGAATGATGACATAGAATGTAATTCGAATGGACAGTCTGAGCACAACATCCCTATTAGCTCATCAGAAGTTTAGAATATCAGACGGAATATCCAGACTTGGTAACGTGAGGAGAGAGCTGTCTGGGAATCTATCTACGTCACGTTAACAATATTTTGGATGTTTAAAATTGTATTAACTTAAAAGTTTTGCCTTATAAAGTGCTATTCGACGAAAATATACCCAGTAATCATAAAGGCACCGATCGCAGTGGCCGCGCGGTCTAAGGCGTGGATCTGCGGCCGCTCGCTTACTGGGATTGTGGGTTCGAATCCCGCCTAGGGCATGGATGTCTGTCTGTTGTGAGTGTTGTGTGTTGTCAGATAGAGGTCTCTGCGACGGGCTGGTCACTCGTACAGATGAGTCCTACTGAGTGTGGTGTGTCTAAAACGTGTGTGATCGTGAAATCTCGAAAAAATGAGGCGTCCTAGGCCCCCAAGGGGCTGTCGAGCCATCGAAAAAAGAACATAATGGCAGAAGTAATACATTAAGTAAGCAAGGATACAAGATCAGGAATATAAACACGGCTCTGGGAAGGTAAGAGCTTCAGCCGAAATAGCACCCTTCAAAGCCTACTGGTTACTTTATATACCACCAGAATCAACATTCAAAAAGTCAACATCCTGCACACAGGGATTATTTCACATTTTCTTATGGATTTCAGAACAAAAAATTGATTATTATCCTAAGTACAATACTTTTGCAAGATAAATTTTGTTTCCTTTAATCATTTTAAAACTACAGTTAACCTGAATTATATAAACATTCAGTTCGTACCGCACAGTAAACACATTTCGCCTCGGTTATAAAAACCAACAATGATATGTTTATGTTACCTGTAAGGCAGGCCACTCTGTATTGTGACAATTTACCACACATATAATACTCGTTTCCCTTCAGAATCAATCACAAATATTTTAATCTGTATTTTAGTCTTTAATACGTATTTTAAACCATATATTGCTTTCAAAATCTAAAACTTTATATCTATGCATTGGTTCTAATATTTCTGTAATATTTCGATGTATCTATCCTTTGTAATGCACCTCCCTCAAGTTGGCCACATGAGTGACCGAAACACGTAGCAGGTATACGGTGTGTATAATATACTGTCATACACTTATGTGTATTTGTTGGTTCAGTTATTATATCTAACTGCTTAATGCACGGTTATGGATCATTCAAAATTAGCACGAAGAAATCTGTACTCGACGTTTTCAGAGCAACTTCGTACCTTCAAAGCACAGTAGTCACTTAATGCAACATATTGCTTTAACACTTGAAAACTCCGCGCTCTGTGTTTCGTTGATTCTGACAATATACATCTATTATTTCCTAATTAATATTAAATGCTTGGCCCATCTCATGGAGACAAAATGTGCGATATTTGATGCTATAACTGTGACACTGCTGAGATATCTGATGCTATAACTGTGGCACTGCTGAGATATCTGATGCTATAACTGTGACACTGCTGAGATATATGATGCTATAACTGTGGCACTGCTGAGATATCTGATGCTATAACTGTGAAACTGCTGAGATATCTGATGCTATAACTGTGGCACTGCTGAGATATCTGATGCTATAACTGTGGCACTGCTGAGATATCTGATGCTATAACTGTGACACTGCTGAGATATATGATGCTATAACTGTGGCACTGCTGAGATATCTGATGCTATAACTGTGAAACTGCTGAGATATCTGATGCTATAACTGTGGCACTGCTGAGATATCTGATGCTATAACTGTGGCACTACTGAGATATCTGATGCTATAACTGTGGCACTACTGAGATATCTGATGCTATACCTGTGGCACTGCTGAGATATCTGATGCTATAACTGTGACACTGCTGAGATATCTGATGCTATAACTGTGAAACTGCTGAGATATCTGATGCTATAACTGTGGCACTGCTGAGATATCTGATGCTATAACTGTGGCACTACTGAGATATCTGATGCTATAACTGTGGCACTACTGAGATATCTGATGCTATACCTGTGGCACTGCTGAGATATCTGATGCTATAACTGTGAAACTGCTGAGATATCTGATGCTATAACTGTGGCACTGCTGAGATATCTGATGCTATAACTGTGGCACTGCTGAGATATCTGATGCTATAACTGTGGCACTGCTGAGATATCTGATGCTATAACTGTGGCACTGCTGAGATATCTGATGCTATAACTGTGACACTGCTGAGATATCTGATGCTATAACTGTGGCACTGCTGAGATATCTGATGCTATAACTGTGGCACTGCTGAGATATCTGATGCTATAACTGTGGCACTGCTGAGATATCTGATGCTATAACTGTGACACTGCTGAGATATCTGATGCTATAACTGTGGCACTGCTGAGATATCTGATGCTATAACTGTGGCACTGCTGAGATATCTGATGCTATAACTGTGGCACTGCTGAGATATATGATGCTATAACTGTGGCACTGCTGAGATATAAGATGCTATAACTGTGGAACTGCTGAGATATTTGATGCTATAACTGTGGCACTGCTGAGATATCTGATGCTATAACTGTGGCACTGCTGAGATAACTGATGCTATAACTGTGGCACTGCTGAGATATATGATGCTATAACTGTGGCACTGCTGAGATATATGATGCTATAACTGTGATACTGCTGAGATATCTGATGCTATAACTGTGGCACTGCTGAGATATCAGTTGTCTGGGATGTGAAGCGTGTCGCTGCGTTAGTATTTACCTACGTTTCGAAGTAAGGACGTGCCTTCTTCTTCAGGGGCCTTACAACCGTCAAGAAGCTCTAATCCAGCAATTCAGCTGAAGACCTGAATCCTCGAGAAAAACTGTGTTTGTGTAACTCTTATACAATATTTAAAAAAATTGTATGCTTCCAAGACACTAACTTCAAGGTTCTTCCCAAATATAACACGTATAACGATCATATTATGCTTCTAAAATAAAAGCCGAACATTTCCTGTATATATGCAGTGCAAATTGCTTTGTTAGGCAGAAAGACGACGTATTACTTTATCTACTGTAGTATATAAGCGTGACAATATGACACGTTCTGTAGTTTATATGAGACGGCGCAACTACCGCGATATAAAGCGGTTCTTAGACTCTCGCATCCCAGATTCACGGATAAACTAAACAAAATAGTTCTGCGGCCACCACGATCTCCCGACCTCACTTTTGCTGACTTCTACGTACAAGCAACGTAAAGACATAGTTTACTGGAAGAAAATAAAAGGGCGTAATGAGTTTTGGTATTTAATTGAAGCGGCTGGAGGTTTTCAGGTTACCAGCGGGGAATAGCTGGCGTTAAGGTCCAAGTTATGCGCCCGACATAAAGTAAAGCATATCCAGCAGCTGTTACAAAAGTTTTGTCAATGTTAAGACGTCATCATGTTTAAATCTGACAAAACTATTAAACAGACGCAATGAAGATACGTCACTGGTCTCATTTCACTTCTCCACCCCTTAAGGTAACAAAACGGCTGCGACTCCATGTCTAAAATCGTGGAATATTTTGCGTTTACTTTAGTAGCAAAATGTTAACCTTACATTTATTTATGCGCCCAAGAATCATCTCGCTCGATCCTAGAATACAGTGAACTTTCATACGCTGTTTAAAATTTTGAACCAAATAATGTCCACAGCCAATAATAAAAACACTGTGGACGTGCGAACTTTTGAGGTGGGACAGCGCCGATGCGAAAATTTGCGCCCTTCTATCACACAACAACCGTGCACGTTCCCGTGATATTCATGGGCCTACAGTCGGAGTATGACTCACTCATTCACTCATTCACACCAAGGATACTAACCTTTTCAAGCCTGTTGGTTACTACCAGATCACCGGGTTTAGCATTAAAAAATTCTATGTTCTACCCACACAATGTACACGTGTTTTTTTTATGGAATCCAAAACAAACAGCGTCAACTAATCGTTTTTTATAACACAGACATTGTTTACTGCGCGGTACGAAACTAATCCTTAAGTGAAATTCAGATTAGTCTTCAGTTTTCACACGCAGAGTTAGACGTGTTTGGTAAAGTTGTTAGAGAAAGTCTGCTTCTAAAAGATTTGCTAATTCTTGAAGCAGAATGCAGTCTCGAAGCCAATTCAAGTGTAATCGCCAAGTCCCTTCAAGAGGAGCTCAGCTCATTCAATTAGGACCCGACTGGCGAGCGGCAATCCGATTGTCTTGCCCCAGTTATTTCTCATACATTCTGTTAACGTGTCCTCTACTCCTTCAGAGTTTCCAGCTTGCGTTAGTTCCGGCCGGATAATACATCCACTGAGACAATACCGTGTGTCATCCTCTTCAGTCGGAATGCAAACACCGACTTGTTCAATTCAACTGAGACAGAGAAGGCTGAATGCTAGGAAGATAACTTTAAGACTGTCTTGCATGTGATGCCTACGTCATAGGACAGCAGGAAGCTGACTACGTAAATACCTGACTGAAATGACTTAATGAATAAATCAATATATTTCGTTGTTGTAAAGAGACGTTTTGGCCGATCCCAGTGGCCGCGCGGTCTAAGGCGTGGGTCTACGGCCGCTCGTTTACTGGGATTGCGGGTTCGAATCCCGCCTAGGACATGGATGTCTGTCTCTTGTTAGTGTTGTGTGTTGTCAGGTAGAGGTCTCTGCGACGGGCTGATCACTCGTCCAGAGGAGTCCTACCGAGTGTGGTGTGTCTAAAAAGTGTGATCGTGAAGCGTCGATAATGAGGCGGCCTAGGCCCCCAAGGGGCTGTCGAGCCATTGGAAAAAAAAAAAAAGAAAAGTTTTCCTGCTTCTTAGTCTTCAGGTCCTGGATTCAATTCCCGTCCATAAACCAGCTATCGTGGTTGAAGCTTTTCGTGAATTTTCTGACGTCTGCAACACAAATTCTGATTTAATATCTCAATTTAGCCTACTATCACTTCCTTCGCATATCCCAGTGGCCGCGAGGTCTAAGGCGTGGGTCTACGGCCGCTCACTTACTGGGATTTTGGGTTCGAATCCCGCCTGGGACATGGATGTCTGTCTGTTGTGAGTGTTGTGTGTTGTCAGGTAGAGGTCTCTGCGACGGGCTGATCACTCGTCCAGAGGAGTCCTACCGAGTGTGTTGTGTCTGAGTGTGATCGTGAAGCGTCGATAATGAGGAGGTCCTGGCACATTAGGGGCTGTTGCGCCACTGGAAAAAAATCACTTCCTTCTATGTCCCTTCCAATCCACTCTTCACTAACCATCCTATCATTGAGTCACTGGCGGTATATAAACTATAAATACAAATGAATATTTGGCGAACTTTTGTCTGATTGGCTGAATCACTGATGGAATGAATGAGTGCAGCAGGAAGCTGATTGATCAAAGAAGGAACTGTATTAATGATTGGCTGGTTCAATAACAGGCAGCCGACTCACTAACCAGCTACAGACACGCCCTGATTTATGCAATAGTTACTTAGCGGAAAATCCGACGCAAGTAGAATTTTGTGCTAGGCGAAAGTGAGCGTACGTACGTGTGTACGTATGTACGTGTGTACGTATGTACGTATGTACGTACGTACGTGTGGTCAGCTAAACATGTAGATGTATACAAGGCAGTCCATTTGCAGTCCAAACACACTGTAATATGATAGGCCACAGCATGTGTTATCGCCCAGCAATATTCTTCCGCTGCCTTCGTCTCATTAAAACTTGGTCATGTGTTTTAAAAAGTTATTTTTTTTTTTTTACTTTTTAAAAATAGCTTTACCTTAAATTGCTTAATTCTGGGACTGTCTATACCTAAAAAATGTTCTAAACCCAAATTTCTAACGTTGTTAACATTACTCAGAGCTAACTTCTCTAACGCTCACTTTAACACATAACAAGCACAGTACATGGAATACTCTGTTCGAACACAAATGTTTGTTAAGTAGAATATTCATATCTAGCTACATGTTTCGTCTGTTTCTTCAGTAATTATCAGGCTAATATAAATTATATAGAAAGAAGTACACTAATTGTATAGAAAGAAGTACACTAATTACATAGAAAGAAGTACACTAATTGTATAGAACGAAGTACACTGTATAGAAAGGAGTACACTAATTACAAAGAAAGAAGTACACTAATTGTGTAGAAAGAAGTATACTAATTGCATAGAAAGAAGTACACTAATTACATAGAAAGAAGTAAACTAATTGTATAGAACGAAGTACACTGTATAGAAAGGAGTACACTAATTACAAAGAAAGAAGTACACTAATTGTGTAGAAAGAAGTATACTAATTGCATAGAAAGAAGTACACTAATTACATAGAAAGAAGTAAACTAATTGTATAGAACGAAGTACACTGTATAGAAAGGAGTACACTAATTACAAAGAAAGAAGTACACTAATTGTGTAGAAAGAAGTATACTAATTGCATAGAAAGAAGTACACTAATTACATAGAAAGAAGTGCACTAATTGTATAGAATGAAGTACACTGTATAGAAAGAAGTACACTAATTGATAGAAAGACATACACTAATTGCAATGCCGTAACTTTTAAATACGTGGGATCCTATTTTTTTTTAATTAGGAATTTTATGGAAAAAATTTATTGGAATTACTTCAGAAGACTCTTCCTTTATCTAGACTTTAAAATACATAGTAACACAGTACTTGCACAATCATTGACACACAAACACACATATACATATATATCCGCTAAAACAAATTGCTAAATTATGGCAGTTAACTGCTTAATTTGATTGTAACTCGTAAATACACATAGACTAGAGCCTCGAAGAGACCACACGGCTGGCGAATCGGCTTCCCGCACACTTCTGCTACTGCGCGAATCACTCTCAGCTCAGCCAAGCTCTGTCTTTCGTACAGTGACACGGATATGGGGTTTAAATTACGACTGAGCCAACGGAAAACAAGAAATACGAAGATTGCAAGGGGAGTAAGACAAGGATGCTCTCTGTCACCGATTCTCTTCAACTTATACAGCGAGTACCTTACCAACGAAGCTGTTTGGAGAAGGGTTTGGAGACTTCAAAATAGGACAAGTAATTGGCACTGTGAAATATGTAGATGACCTTGTGCTACTGGCTAGGGAAGAAAAGGTGCTACAGGGTGTGGTTGATAGACTGAGTGAAATTGGAAGATGCTATGGAATGGAAATGAATGTGGGAAAAACTGAGGTAATGAGAATCTCAAGGCAACTATATCCAATGAAAATTATGATAGATCAAAAACAATTGGAGAATGTGGAATATTTCAATTATTTGGGTAGCATGATAACAAATGATGCAAGGTGTACACGTGAAATTAAACACAGAATTGTCATGGCAAAAGCAGCTTTCAACAAGAAGATTCTCTTCACCAGCAAACTGGACTTAAATTTAAGTAAGAAACTAGTAAAGTGCTACATTTGGAGCGTAGCTTTGTGTGGTGCTGAAACGTGGACACTTGGGAAAGTAGATCGGAAGTATCTGGAAAGTTTTGATATGTGGTGCTGGAGAAGAATGGAGAAGATCAGTTGGACCGATCGTGTGAGAAATGAAGAAGTATTACATAGAGTGAAGGAGGAGAGGAATATCGTACATACAATAAAAAGAAGAAAGGCTAACTGGATTGGTCACATCTTGCGTAGAAACTGCCTTCTGAAACATGTGATTGAAGGAAAGTTAGAGGGAAGGATAGAAGTGACGGGAAGACGAGGGAGAGGACGTAAGCAGCTACTGGATGACCTTAAAGAAAAGAAAAGATACTGGAAATTGAATGAGGAAGCACTAGATCGCACCCTGCGGAGAACTCGCTTTGGAAGAGGCTACGGACCTGTCTTAAGGCAGACTGTAGAATGAATGAATGAATGAATGAATGAATGAACCACCAAATATCATAAGTATGTAAAGTATTTTATGCTTTCAAAAATGGCTAACATACTACAAAAAATAAACTTTAATTCTCTTTATGCTTCTTGAAGTTATGTTAAATTTTTATTGCTGGTATTCCACAAGGTTTTACAAAGAGACACCTTACTTTGAAAATGGATTCTGAAGTTCGCGAAGGTTTCCTCAGTCCAAATGCAGGTATTACAGTTGCCTGCATAACCTTTTTTTAATGTTTCATGAAGCCAATAAGCATTCTGTTAGTACTTCCCAGATGTATAATTCCATTGCAATTTCAGAGACTCAGACGGCCCGATAATTTGTATACTGAGGCTTGTAGCTGGCAGCATGTAATTCTCTTCAAAGTAGTTTGTATTTGGACGAATATATTAAGACCTTTTGTGTCTGTGTGAAGTCTATACGTAATGCGACATTTCGGAATGTTGCATATCGCGAAACGTACAGCAGTAAACAGCTTACTTACTGCTTTTGGCGCAGGGCAAGGAAGCAATCTGGTAAGGAAACAATCTGGTAAGGAAGCAATCTGGTAAGGAAACAATCTGGTAAGGAAGCAATCGGGTAAGGAAGCAATCTGGTAAGGAATCATTCTGGTAAGGAAGCAATCTGGTAAGGAAGCATTCTGGTAAGGAAACAATCTGATAAGGAAGCAATCTGGTAAGGAAACAATCTGATAAGGAAGGAATCGGGTAAGGAAGCAATCTGGTAAGGAAGCAATCTGGTAAGGAAGCATTCTGGTAAGGAAACAATCTGATAAGGAAGGAATCGGGTAAGGAAGCAATCTGGTAAGGAAACAATCTGATAAGAAAGGAATCGGGTAAGGAAGCAATCTGGTAAGGAAGCAATCTGGTAAGGAAGCATTCTGGTAAGGAAACAATCTGATAAGGAAGCAATCTGGTAAGGAAACAATCTGATAAGGAAGCAATCGGGTAAGGAAGCAATCTGGTAAGGAAGCAATCTGGTAAGGAAGCATTCTGGTAAGGAAGCAATCTGGTAAGGAAGCATTCTGGTAAGGAAACAATCTGATAAGGAAGCAATCTGGTAAGGAAACAATCTGATAAGGAAGGAATCGGGTAAGGAAGCAATCTGGTAAGGAAGCAATCTGGTAATGAAGCATTCTGGTAAGGAAGCAATCTGGTAAGGAAGCATTCTGGTAAGGAAACAATCTGATAAGGAAGCAATCGGGTAAGGAAGCAATCTGGTAAGGAAGCAATCTGGTAAGGAAGCAATCTGGTAAGGAAGCAATCTGATAAGGAAGCAATCGGGTAAGGAAGCAATCTGGTAAGGAAGTAATCTGGTAAGGAAGCAATCGGGTAAGGAAGCAATCTGGTAAGGAAGCATTCTGGTAAGGAAGCAATCTGGCAAGGAAGCAATCTGGTAAGGAAGCAATTTGGTAAGGAAGCAATCGGGTAAGAAAGCAATCTGGTAAGGAAGCAATCTAGTAAGGAGGGAATCTGGTAAGGAGGGAATCTGGTAAGGAAGCAATCTGGTAAGGAAGCAATCTGGTAAGGAATCAATCTGGTAAGGAATCAATCTGGTAAGGAAACAATCTGGTAAGGACTCAATCTTGTAAGGAGGGAATCTGGTAAGGAAGCAATCTGGTAAGGAGGGAAACACGTCGCAGAAGCGACCAAAATTTCCCATTGGTTTGAAATGCGGCCACAGTGCCTGAAGCAAACGAAATGTATTACCAACAGAATAACGGCTTTTGGGAGGTGAGCCTAGCAGCGACCACGCCGTGCCGACTGCAGCAATGTACAGTGTCAGGGAGCTCAGCTAGCGAGTAATCTGGTCACTACTACAAATGTTAATATATGTACCCAAAACCCAGTTAACCGGCAAAAATGGCGAAGGGTGACTGAGAACAAGTAACCAGCGTAACACCGGAAAACTGGTGTGTCTATATATATATATATATATATATATATATATATATGTGTGTGTGTGTGTGTGTGTGTGTGTGTGTGTATGTTCTGTGGCGCAACAACCCAACTGGGACCTAGGCCGCCTCATTTTTGGGGTTTCTAGATCATACACAATTAGACACACACACACACATGGTATGACTCCTCTGAACGAGTGATCAGCTCGTCGCAGAGGCCGACATCTACACAACAAACACAAGAGACGAACATCCGTGTTCTCAGAGGGATTCGAACCCGCGACCCCAGCAATCGAGCGGACGCAAACCTATGCCTTAGACCGCACGGCCTCCGGCATCGGCATAAATATATGGAAGTTTTGTAAATCGACGTTGTTATTACCTTCTGGCTGCCTTTACTGTTTTTCGAGCAACCGCCGGCTAATAGATAATGACTGAGAGAATAGTTCCACTTACACAGAGTACAATACAAACCAACACACAGATTCACTTTGAATAAGCATCTGACAAGCATATGGCAGCCCGCAGTTTGGCACAGCTGTGAAGCCTTGCAATTATATCTTGAAAGCGCCCGGAGCTGTGAAATTTATACTGACCGAGACTTCTCGTAGTATTTCTCAGAATCCAGTAAAATTCGAACTAAATCACATCCACTCCCTCCCAAACTCTTTCCATTTAACCACTTTTCAACTGCTATATCTCGAGGATTTCAGGGCGACAAAATACAACAACATCATCTGCAACTGACAGCCGCGTCGCGTCGCGTCACTTTAACACACCAGAATTTCAGAAACAGATCTCGTCAACATTATCTGCGTCCTGATTTTAAGTTATTATACAGCTAAGTCGTAACATTTGAAGCTTATCGCCTGACAAACTGCCATAATCGTAAAATAAGCTTCAAGAAAACAGCTTTAATTTCGAAGGAAACATAAATATAAATGTACGTAATTAAGTTTACAAAATGTAATTAAATACAGTGAAAGAAATTTCTTATGTTAGATATTTTAATTAAGGAGAAGTTTTTTTTTCACGTTTATTAAACTCAAGTCTGTTTCATATAACCAGTAGCAGGCTGTGGTTTAAAATTCCTCGTATTTCTCTTGAACTCCCGTTTCGCCAATTCAGCGTCACAGTACGAAATCCCTCAAACATTTTTCACAGAACACAAAAGTTAAAACACACAGTGCAATCCTCTCCAGTTGCCTGGACACAGAAATATGATATTGTAGATGAGAAGCTATTCACAGCGCAAAGCATTTTCCAACGTCAAATTTAATATCGCAGGTCCTGACTCACGGCAACCTGTCACTATCTGGACAAATTCTGTCATATCACAGTCATCAATACAAGCTTTGTCTTTCCGTTTTAGTGTTCGTTATCTACGATTTCACTTTTAAAGTAACATACAGTAACACAATAAGGAAAGAGAAATTGTTTTCTTTTGACACCGTACAATCTGGCACCAACGCTCCATTCCGCTTCAGTGTAGAAGTAGAAGGAGGCATTCATTCATTCTGTAGTCTGTCTTACGACAGGTCCGTAGCCTCTTCATTATGCAGTCTGTCTTACGACAGGTCCGTAGCCTCTTCATTATGCAGTCTGTCTTACGACAGGTCCGTAGCCTCTTCATTCTGTAGTCTGTCTTACGACAGGTCCGTAGCCTCTTCATTCTGTAGTCTGTCTTACGACAGGTCCGTAGCCTCTTCATTCTGCAGTCTGTCTTACGACAGGTCCGTAGCCTCTTCATTCTGTAGTCTGTCTTACGACAGGTCCGTAGCCTCTTCATTCTGTAGTCTGTCTTACGACAGGTCCGTAGCCTCTTCATTCTGTAGTCTGTCTTACGACAGGTCCGTAGCCTCTTCATTCTGTAGTCTGTCTTACGACAGGTCCGTAGCCTCTTCATTCTGCAGTCTGTCTTACGACAGGTCCGTAGCCTCTTCATTCTGTAGTCTGTCTTACGACAGGTCCGTCGCCTCTTCATTCTGTAGTCTGTCTTACGACAGGTCCGTAGCCTCTTCATTCTGTAGTCTGTCTTACGACAGGTCCGTAACCTCTTCATTCTGCAGTCTGCCTTACGACAGGTCCGTAGCCTCTTCCAAAGCGAGTTCTCCACAGGGTGCGATCTAGTGCTTCCTCTTTAAATTTCCAGTATCTTTTCTTTTCCTTAAGGTCATCAAGTAGCTGCGTACGTCTTCTTCCTCGTCTTCCCGTCATTTCTATCCTTCCCTCTAACTTTCCTTCAATCGCATGTTTCAGAAGACAGTTTCTACGCAAGATGTAACCAATCCAGTTAGTTAAAATATAATGGTTGAAACTACTGATAAAGGTAAAATTGAACCAAAACCTCACTGGAATTAAACAAAATCAAACACTGCCAAACATATGTGAGTCTTCTAGCAACTGTCTTTTATAGAGTTTGAAATGTCGTTACTCTAGTCTTACTGGCATCTACGTCACTCACTATACACCTTGTGAGCGGCGTTTTAGAGTTTGTCAAATAACTTGTTGTTTCTGGCAATATCTAAGATTGTGTGGTACACTGGGCAATTGTCGATTTGTGTTGATATATATGTAGCAACATGTTCTCCAGTGTCCAAAACCTGGCAAAAGAAACTTAGTTAACAGAAAATTATATCCATAAATTTTATCATTAGCGTACGTAGGTACGCATTAAAGTATACTTGAGCAATGCAGTACTTAAGATTGACAAGCACGTCTGCTGATGGTACTACCTAGCAGAATCATTTAATAAACATCGCTGCGTGTACCGAAATATAAAGCGAAATATGGTCCTCAGGAGCCACATGACGCTTAAATATTATTAGTTACCTATCTACAAAACTACACGGCGTCACTTCCCAGAACCTCTCCCTATATATGCTGTAACAAAACTGGTGCCAGTCAGTAATACTGTAGTTCATATGGGTTACCGGGATGCCGTGTTGTCTGTGAGGTATGCGCTGAGGCCGAAGACACTGTTGAGCATCGACCGTGTTTGCTCTGAGGTACAAGATAAGGCTAAATACAAAATCGAAGATCGAGGGTATATTGCAAAATGTCACAAACAATGGCAGCATTCAGGTGGATGAATCTAACGCTTGGGTTTCTGTAAGAATAAATAAATAATTTGTGAGACAGACCGTGGAATAGCGCGTGAATACTGAACTGGGCACTTTGATAGTAATGTTAGCATTGTCCTCTGTGAGATCCACACGTTATATCACAGAATGCAGTAACCAACTGGCAACAAAGCACAAGGACAGAAATGCTGAACTGTTTGTGACAGGCGTGAGAAATTGCGGTCTCTGTGGCTCACAGTCGATTGGCCGATATTTACATAAATAATAAAATGGAAGTAACGCAATAGGAGTGAGGGCTGTTACGCACAAAACCATGACGTTGGACACACGGACAAACGCAAAGTATCGGATACGTTACAGCGCAGCAATACAAAATACCTCCCACACATATCATGTTATATGGCTATATCGCTTCATTCACGCTTTGGAGAGTATTTCTATGTGTCACTAAGAATGGAGCTTATACAACGAGTGCAGAATAGCATACGTAACGTCTATATTTGTACGCTCACAACAGTTACGGAATTGCAGCTTACTTGATAAAACAAATTTAAAACATATTAATTTATTTAAAACAACACAATCATAGGATCCGGAAAAGCTCAGTCCATATAGCAACTTGTTAGTCAGTTAGTTAGTTAATTAGTTAGTCAATTAGTCACTTAGTCATTTATTCAGTAAGCCAGTTAGTTAGCCAGTTAGTCAATTAGCCTCTCAGGAAGTTAGTCAGTCAGTAAACCAGTTAGTCAGTCAGTCAGTTAGTAAGACAGTTAGTCAGCCATGGTAATTTGTTTTGTCAGTTTGTATATATTTTTTTTTTCAATGGCTTGACAGCCCCTTGGGGGCCTAGGCCGCCTCATTTTTTGAGACTTCACGATCACACACTTTAGACACACCGCACTCGGTAGGACTCCTCTGGACGAGTGATCAGCCAGTCTCAGAGACCTCTCAGAACACACAACACTCACAACAGACAGACATCCATGCCCTAGGCGGGATTCGAACCCACAATCCCAGTAAGCGAACGACTGCAGACCCACGCCTTAGACCGCACGGCCACTGGGATCGACAGTTTGTATATTACTCTTCGAAATCCTTTTCCCTTTATCTCATTGATAACAGACAGAAGCAGACTGTATCAGCTATTTTAATTTTGAGTCATATTTATACAAGTAACAAGAAAGCAGTTTTAATGTGTATGAAAGGATTTAAGTGATACTCAGTTATGCAATATTGCAGAAGTGCATGTTGTATTTCAGTACAATATTTACAGTGGAATGGTGTAATTCCGTGTGTTTATCTTGCTACATAGGCTGTTACATAAGTGTTATTTATTTGGTGCTTTTTCTTCTCTTTCAGTAGTAATTGTAAGCAGAATTATTAACATGAGAAGAAAATTACATAAAAATAAACAGAACACTGTATTATGCATCATAAAACTAGTTCCAGTAATAACTAAGGAGTTACTACTGACTTGATTGGCACGAATGTTGTATTAAGTAGTCGTAAGCAGTTCACAAACGCAATAACCAACAAATACACTCTTTAAAAAAACTGTGTCTTGGACATATTGAGCAGTTATACACCGTTATACCTGAAATAACGGAAGCTTCCTTTTTATTTATAAAAACCGATCAGTTAATTCTGTACAGGGAAAAATAGCTGTTTTTTTTCTGAGCTCCACACAAAACACATAAATACACTGTGTGGGCAGAACGTAGAATTTGTGAATGTTAAACGTATTGATATATAAATATTCAGTCCGTACCGCGCAGTAAACACACTCCGTCTCAGTTATACAAACCAGTCAGTTAATGTTGTACAGTGAAATAATCGCTGTTTGTTCTGAGATCCACACAAAACGCATAAATACAGTCCGTACCGCGCAGTAAACACACTCCGTCTCAGTTATACAAACCAGTCAGTTAATGTTGTACAGTGAAATAATCGCTGTTTGTTCTGAGATCCACACAAAACACATAAATATTCAGTCCGTACCGCGCAGTAAACACACTCCGTCTCAGTTATACAAACCAGTCAGTTAATGTTGTACAGTGAAATAATCGCTGTTTGTTCTGAGATCCACACAAAACACATAAATATTCAGTCCGTACCGCGCAGTAAACACACTCCGTCTCAGTTATACAAACCAGTCAGTTAATGTTGTACAGTGAAATAATCGCTGTTTGTTCTCAGATCCACACAAAACACATAAATACAGTCCGTACCGCGCAGTAAACACACTCCGTCTCAGTTATACAAACCAGTCAGTTAATGTTGTACAGTGAAATAATCGCTGTTTGTTCTGAGATCCACACAAAACACATAAATATTCAGTCCGTAACGCGCAGTAAACACACTCCGTCTCAGTTATACAAACCAGTCAGTTAATGTTGTACAGTGAAATAATCGCTGTTTGTTCTGAGATCCACACAAAACACATAAATATTCAGTCCGTACCGCGCAGTAAACACACTCCGTCTCAGTTATACAAACCAGTCAGTTAATGCTGTACAGTGAAATAATCGCTGTTTGTTCTGAAATCCACACAAAACACATAAATATTCAGTCCGTACCGCGCAGTAAACACACTCCGTCTCAGTTATACAAACCAGTCAGTTAATGCTGTACAGTGAAATAATCGCTGTTTGTTCTGAGATCCACACAAAACACATAAATGCAGTCCGTACCGCGCAGTAAACACACTCCGTCTCAGTTATACAAACCAGTCAGTTAATGCTGTAAGTGAAATAATCGCTGTTTGTTCTGAGATCCACACAAAACACATAAATATTCAGTCCGTACCGCGCAGTAAACACACTCCGTCTCAGTTATACAAACCAGTCAGTTAATGCTGTACAGTGAAATAATCGCTGTTTGTTCTGAGATCCACACAAAACACATAAATGCAGTCCGTACCGCGCAGTAAACACACTCCGTCTCAGTTATACAAACCAGTCAGTTAATGCTGTACAGTGAAATAATCGCTGTTTGTTCTGAGATCCACACAAAACACATAAATATTCAGTCCGTACCGCGCAGTAAACACACTCCGTCTCAGTTATACAAACCAGTCAGTTAATGCTGTACAGTGAAATAATCGCTGTTTGTTCTGAGATCCACACAAAACACATAAATATTCAGTCCGTACCGCGCAGTAAACACACTCCGTCTCAGTTATACAAACCAGTCAGTTAATGCTGTACAGTGAAATAATCGCTGTTTGTTCTGAGATCCACACAAAGAACATAAATACAGTCCGTACCGCGCAGTAAACACACTCCGTCTCAGTTATACAAACCAGTCAGTTAATGTTGTACAGTGAAATAATCGCTGTTTGTTCTGAGATCCACACAAAACACATAAATATTCAGTCCGTACCGCGCAGTAAACACACTCCGTCTCAGTTATACAAACCAGTCAGTTAATGCTGTACAGTGAAATAATCGCTGTTTGTTCTGAGATCCACACAAAACACATAAATATTCAGTCCGTACCGCGCAGTAAACACACTCCGTCTCAGTTATACAAACCAGTCAGTTAATGCTGTACAGTGAAATAATCGCTGTTTGTTCTGAGATCCACACAAAACACATAAATATTCAGTCCGTACCGCGCAGTAAACACACTCCGTCTCAGTTATACAAACCAGTCAGTTAATGCTGTACAGTGAAATAATCGCTGTTTGTTCTGAGATCCACACAAAACACATAAATACAGTCCGTACCGCGCAGTAAACACACTCCTCAGTTATACAAACCAGTCAGTTAATGTTGTACAGTGAAATAATCGCTGTTTTTTCTGAGATCCACACAAAACACATAAATACAGTCCGTACCGCGCAGTAAACACACTCCGTCTCAGTTATACAAACCAGTCAGTTAATGTTGTATAGTGAAATAATCGCTGTTTGTTCTGAGATCCACACAAAACACATAAATACAGTCCGTACCGCGCAGTAAACACACTCCGTCTCAGTTATACAAACCAGTCAGTTAATGCTGTACAGTGAAATAATCGCTGTTTGTTCTGAGATCCACACAAAACACATAAATACAGTCCGTACCGCGCAGTAAACACACTCCTCAGTTATACAAACCAGTCAGTTAATGTTGTACAGTGAAATAATCGCTGTTTTTTCTGAGATCCACACAAAACACATAAATACAGTCCGTACCGCGCAGTAAACACACTCCTCAGTTATACAAACCAGTCAGTTAATGTTGTACAGTGAAATAATCGCTGTTTGTTCTGAGATCCACACAAAACACATAAATACAGTCCGTACCGCGCAGTAAACACACTCCTCAGTTATACAAACCAGTCAGTTAATGTTGTACAGTGAAATAATCGCTGTTTTTTCTGAGATCCACACAAAACACATAAATACAGTCCGTACCGCGCAGTAAACACACTCCGTCTCAGTTATACAAACCAGTCAGTTAATGTTGTATAGTGAAATAATCGCTGTTTGTTCTGAGATCCACACAAAACACATAAATACAGTCCGTACCGCGCAGTAAACACACTCCGTCTCAGTTATACAAACCAGTCAGTTAATGTTGTACAGTGAAATAATCGCTGTTTTTTCTGAGATCCACACAAAACACATAAATGTAATGTGTAGACAGAAAGCGTATGTTTTATCGTTAAACTGAAAGTACAAGAAGTAACTGGGCCTTTAAGGTTTAAAATAGGCCTGAACTACTTCACTGCATTAGTTACTAGAATTTAAAACTTCTGCGGCAGTGAGGGTCAAAAACTATTTGAAAGCATCTTAAATAATTTAGTTTCACGTATAATTAAAACTTGTACAATATCGCCACGGGAGGTTCTTTCCAAAGGCACAAAGCGGCCGAAACATGAAGCACGCCGGGTTTAAGAAGGCGTGGAGCTCTACCTACATTTCCGCACATACCTTCATGTGAGTGGTGCATAAGTACACGGTGTGTTTTTACTGTAATACCACCTCAGGTCAACAACACTGACCGTGAAATACTCCACACGTTTGCTTCCAGGAACGCGAGCAACAGAAAGACACAACATAAATATGTGTGGGGGGGGGGGGGGGGGGGCGAGGAGGCAAAATTCAACTTAATGTGCACTTTGGCACTAGATTGACGTCAGTATTACTTTTATGTTCCCGCCATTTTAATTCGAGAAACAGGGGGTCGTACCCAGGCCGCAGTGTGGATATCGACTTGCCCGCAGTGTGGATATCGACTTGCCCGCAGTGTGGATATCGACTTGCTGATAGGGAGAAAAATTCGTAAAATTAGCAAGATATACTCCCGTCCTCACTCTTTATGTTTGTCTGACGATGGCACACAACATTTGCCGAAACATCTGACGATACATATGAAAAGGAGGACAGTTTCTTGTGACGCGAAAGAGGTAACTGTCCTGCACGCGTCTAGAACATGACCGCTACACTAACCAGCTAATATTGCGGGTTAAATTTTCTTTCAGAAACAATTCACCACATAAGGCCTATACACTATTCATTTGTGTCCGTACCGTAGAAAAAAACCTCCCTTCCATCCTGCAGGATTAGTCTCTAGAGAAATTGGAAATGTAAGAAGCATAGTTAGAAACGAAGTCTGTTGAGGCAGACTCCTTCAGTAAAGAATCACTCTGACAGCCATTTTACGTACTCAGTTATCCCATGAGTATAGTTGATACGGCAGTACTTCAGTATTCATGAGACAGGCCGTGTGTGTGTGTGTTTGTGCTTACTTCCGGGAAATTGTCTTACCCCAACAGATTGTCATCCAAGTTGAAAATAAGACTTCATTTTAGGAAATATACATTATGTTATATAACAATTTATGTCAGTCACATTCTACTATACGTGAGTGCAACAGTTCTGCTGTCAGCACAGTAGAACAAGAATATTATTATGATTATCATAATGTCGTCTGTCTTACGACAGGTCCGTAGCCTCTTCCAAAGCGAGTTCCCCACAGAGTGCGATCTAGTGCTTCCAATATCCTCCCGTTTCCTTACGGTTATCTGGTAGCTGCTTACGCCTTCTTCCTCGTCTTTCCGTCATTTCTATCCTTCCCTCTAACATTCCTTCAATCACATGTTTCAGAAGGCAGTTTCTACACAAGATGTGACCAATCCAGTTAGCCTTTCTTCTTTTTATTGTATGTACGATATTCCTCTCCTCCTTCACTCTATGTAATACTTCTTCATTTCTCACACGATCGGTCCAACTGATCTTCTCCATTCTTCTCCAGCACCACATTACTGAAAATATATAGTATTCAAAAACTCTGTCTTTTCCCCGATTTTGACTTTTCTGTCATTCATATAGATAATGCTGTTGATAAGGAAGCAAACTATAATTAATTAATTACCTCACTAAATGCAGCAAACAATAACAGTAACAATAACACCAGCCCATAAAGTACCTAGTGTTCATAACCATTTAAAGACTAAGATTGTTCTACGTGTCCATTTTATCGTGTCCCAAAACACGGCAGCTGTCGCAAGAACTTGACGGCACAGACAGTCAGCATCCGCTGGGAATTCTAGAGTCCTTTTGTCTCAGCAGTGGAAGTTGCTTATTTTGTAAAACAGCCTCGAGGCGCTCTAAATTACTGGCGCATATAGAGCCTTCTATAGATAGAGCTCATGTACTGAATCACACGTAAAATGGCCGTTAAGATCTACGCTCTTCTGGGTATTACGCAGCGTTGAGTAGTAGTCCTATCCCGACGTTTCGGGATAACCTATCGGTCCCATTTTCAAGGGTCAAGAAGACTTCTTGACCCTTGTAATATCCCAGAACAGCGCAGATCTTATCTACATCGCGGCGGAAGCCTGAAATCACGCATAAAAAATCCGTTATTTACATAAACCTTCAGTTCGTACCGCACAGTGAACACATTCTGACGTTGTTATGAAGACTAATCAGGTAATGATGTGTAGATAAATGCTAAGGTCATTCGAAAATTAAGGTCTACACTGGGACTGCGTAGCAGCTTTCTGAACATGGGCGTGCTGGTTGAAAAGACTGACATGTTGAACGACAAATACGGAACACATAAACACGCGGTGGAATGAAATGCAAAAACTTTATTTTTGAACGTGTTAGTAGCATACACACAGTAACGTTTTTAGTAGCATACACACAGTAACGTGTTAGTAGCATACACACAGTAACGTGTTAGTAGCAAACACACAGTAACGTGTTAGTAGCATACACACAGTAACGTGTTAGTAGCAAACACACAGTAACGTGTTAGTAGCAAACACAGTAACGTGTTAGTAGCATACATACAGTAACGTGTTAGTAGCATACACACAGTAACGTGTTAGTAGCTTACACACAGTAACGTGTTAGTAGCATACACACAGTAACGTGTTAGTAGCATACATACAGTAACGTGTTAGTAGCAAACACACAGTAACGTGTTAGTAGCATACATACAGTAACGTGTTAGTAGCATACACACAGTAACGTGTTAGTAGCATACATACAGTAACGTGTTAGTAGCAAACACACAGTAACGTGTTAGTAGCACACATACAGTAACGTGTTAGTAGCATACACACAGTAACGTGTTAGTAGCATACACACAGTAACATGTTAGTAGCAAACACACAGTAACGTGTTAGTAGCATACATACAGTAACGTGTTAGTAGCATACACACAGTAACGTGTTAGTAGCATACACACAGTAACATGTTAGTAGCAAACACACAGTAACGTGTTAGTAGCATACATACAGTAACGTGTTAGTAGCATACACACCGTAACGTGTTAGTAGCATACACGCAGTAACGTGTTAGTAGCATACACACTGTAACGTGTTAGTAGCATACAAACAGTAACGTGTTAGTAGCATACACACAATAACGTGTTAGTAGCATACACACAGTAACGTGTTAGTAGCATACACACAGTAACGTGTTAGTAGCATACATACAGTAACGTGTTAGTAGCATACATACAGTAACGTGTTAGTAGCATACATACAGTAACGTGTTAGTAGCATACACACAGTAACGTGTTAGTAGCATACATACAGTAACGTGTTAGTAGCAAACACACAGTAACGTGTTAGTAGCATACATACAGTAACGTGTTAGTAGCATACATACAGTAACGTGTTAGTAGCATACACACAGTAACGTGTTAGTAGCAAACACACAGTAACGTGTTAGTAGCATACATACAGTAACGTGTTAGTAGAAAAAAACACAGTAACGTGTTAGTAGCATACATACAGTAACGTGTTAGTAGCAAACACACAGTAACGTGTTAGTAGCATACATACAGTAACGTTTTAGTAGCAAACACACAGTAACGTGTTAGAAGCATACATACAGTAACGTGTTAGTAGCATACACACAGTAACGTGTTAGTAGCATACATACAGTAACGTGTTAGTAGCAAACACACAGTAACGTGTTAGTAGCATACATACAGTAACGTGTTAGTAGCATACATACAGTAACGTGTTAGTAGCATACACACAGTAACGTGTTAGTAGCAAACACACAGTAACGTGTTAGTAGCATACATACAGTAACGTGTTAGTAGAAAAAAACACACGTAACGTGTTAGTAGCATACATACAGTAACGTGTTAGTAGCAAACACACAGTAACGTGTTAGTAGCATACATACAGTAACGTGTTAGTAGCAAACACACAGTAACGTGTTAGAAGCATACATACAGTAACGTGTTAGTAGCATACACACAGTAACGTGTTAGTAGCATACATACAGTAACGTGTTAGTAGCAAACACACAGTAACGTGTTAGTAGCATACATACAGTAACGTGTTAGTAGCAAACACACAGTAACGTGTTAGTAGCATACATACAGTAACGTGTTAGTAGCAAACACACAGTAACGTGTTAGTAGCATACACAGTAACGTGTTAGTAGCATACACACAGTAACCACTTGATACTACAAGGGTAAGCCATCGACATATTTTGTCGCCCGCAAAATTTCCGACAATTTGGCTGATTTTCATTTTCGATAGCAAAACGTATTTCGACTGTGGTGTTCTGTGTTATGACACAGCTTACTCCTGTAGCTGGTTACCAGTGTGACGGAGGAAAACGCGGATATCAATTTCAGTGTGCTACTTCCACCCCGAGATACTGAAACCAATTTCAGAATACTACCTCTATTTTCAGGGTGGAACCTCCCTATTCAAGGCGCTACATCTATAATCAAAATTTTACCCATTGTTTGTATGGGTGTCAAACTTGGTTTCTCACACTGAGGGAGGAACATAGGCGGAGTGTGTTCGTGAATAGGGTGCTGAGGAGGATATTTGGGCCTAAGAGGGACGAGGTAACAGGGGAGTGGAGAAGACTACATAACGAGGAACTTAATGATGTGTACTGATCACCAAATATTATTCAGGTAATCAAATAAAGAACAATGAAGTGGGCGGGGCATGTAGCACGTATGGGGAGGGGAGAGGTGCATACAGGGTTTTGGTGGGGAGACCTGAGGGAAGGAGACAATTTGGAAGACCCAGGCGTAGATGGAAGGATAATATTAAAATGGGTCTTCATAACGTGGAATGGGGGCATGGACTGGATTGATCTGGCTCAGCATAAGGACAGGTGGCCGGCTCTTGTGAATGCGGTAATGAACCTTCGGGTTCCATACAATGCGGGGAATTTCTTGACTAGCTGAGGACCTGTTAGCTTCTCAAGAAGGACTGTGCTACATGGAGTTAGTTAGTTAGTTAGTTAGTTAGTTAGTTACATATATATTCAATGTACTGCGTCCAACTCCAGAGTATTGCTTCATTTAGAAGTTGCAGCCTCTAAATTCCACATGCTAAATCCAACTGGAAGGTATACTTACATTAAATGGACTTATATTACAGGACTATTAATTGCCACTGACTCTAAATCTTAAACAACATTTAACATGGTACAGAGTTATGCAACAAATGTACTACATCGGTACTTTACTTCAACTTTTGTTAGTGTTTTAAATCTTAAATCAACAACGGTTCGTTCTCAGAAGGAATGTTTCTGCTGGTTCCCAATACAACAAAACCTTTATAAAACGCGATCTTTCCCGTACTCAAAGTAGAGGGCGGATCGGCACCTAGTGAGATGGGCCCTAGAGAAGACGTATGTGCAGTCTCTGGATCGGCACCTAGTGATATGGGCCCTAGAGAAGACGTATGTGCAGTCTCTGGATCGGCACCTAGTGATATGGGCCCTAGAGAAGACGTATGTGCAGTCTCTGGATCGGCACCTAGTGATATGGGCCCTAGAGAAGACGTATGTGCAGTCTCTGGATCGGCACCTAGTGATATGGGCCCTAGAGAAGACGTATGTGCAGTCTCTGGATCGGCACCTAGTGAGATGGGCCCTAGAGAAGACGTATGTGCAGTCTCTGGATCGGCACCTAGTAAGATGGGCCCTAGAGAAGACGTATGTGCAGTCTCTGGATCGGCACCTAGTAAGATGGGCCCTAGAGAAGACGTATGTGCAGTCTCTGGATCGGCACCTAGTGATATGGTCCCTAGAGAAGACGTATGTGCAGTCTCTGGATCGGCACCTAGTGAGATGGGCCCTAGAGAAGACGTATGTGCAGTCTCTGGATCGGCACCTAGTAAGATGGGCCCTAGAGAAGACGTATGTGCAGTCTCTGGATCGGCACCTAGTGATATGGGCCCTAGAGAAGACGTATGTGCAGTCTCTGGATCGGCACCTAGTAAGATGGGCCCTAGAGAAGACGTATGTGCAGTCTCTGGATCGGCACCTAGTGATATGGGCCCTAGAGAAGACGTATGTGCAGTCTCTGGATCGGCACCTAGTGATATGGGCCCTAGAGAAGACGTATGTGCAGTCTCTGGATCCAAACCTGATGCAGCTGCTGACACGACAATATTTATGTCATTTCATTCTCTGTTTGGTAGGAAACATGAAAGAAAGAGACAGCTTGGAAAACCTAGGCAAAGACATGAGGATAATATTAAAGTGTATCTTAAAGAAACAATATGGCAGGACGTGGATTAGATGAATCGCAATCAGAAAAGGGACAAACGGGGGGCTGTTCTTAGGAAAAAACACCTTCGGGTTCCACGATATGCACGGCAACGAATTATTGGCTTTTATTTACCCTGGAGTAGGAGGATAATATTGAAATGGATTTTCATGACGTGGAATAGGATGACGGGGCCTGGATTGATATGGCTTAGGATAGGGACAGATGACGGGCTGTTGTGAATGCGTTAATGAACCGTCGGGTTCCATAAAAGCGGAAAATTTTTTGACTAGCTGACTAGCTTCTCAAGAAGGACTCGCTCCATGGAGTTAGTTATGATGTACAAAATATTAGAAGTCAAGAAAATTCGGAAATGAATACACGTGCATTCCTTCTGAAATTTAAAATAGAGTACCCCATTCCCATATTTTGCATTTCGCAGTGAGCACGACGGTAATTACACATGGCCGCACAGTGCAGCTGGGTGTTGCACAGTGATATCGTATTACACGCTCTGCTGATCTGCAACACGGAAAACAAGAAAGCTGTATATACCATATCAACGTTGCCCATAATAACATATGTATTGGCATGGACAAAATGAAATTAACAGCTGTGTTGTAATTACGTTTTTTAAATGTAATGTACTGGGGCCTAATTCTCTTACTGCGAGCCAAACACACACACAAACATATGTGTATGTATATGTCAATGTACAGATATATACATTCTAGGTTGAAATTGATTTAAAATAGGAATCATATAAAAATACAGAGTAAACTGAATTAAGCTGAATATAATTCAGTATAATGACAAAATTTTGTGATTAACATCAAACCACTGAGTTGGGACAATTCAATAACTCGAATGGCTGCCCAATTAAACGGCCTGAATTTGTGTCTCGGTGGAGAAAAGCAGTTTTATCGACGTCACATTTCGCCAACACGTAACAAATATTTGCTACTGTGACCAGCAGTCGACGCGCCGGTATAAACACTGACCAGACTGTAATGACGAGTTTTGAAATGCGTCGAAACAAACCTGAACAAATTTGTAAACCAAACAAGTAAAAAATCCTTCCAAATTTCTGAATACTCACGTCTCTAACTATAGATGATAATATAGAATAATATAGAACAAATTATAATATAATAATAATAAATAATAATATAATAATAATATAGAATAAATATAGAGATGCTAATTCAATTGATACGTTCCTATAGGCTATATTACAGCCCCATAAGAATATTATGAAAGCACAGATTCTCTGAAAAACCATGCCATAAATTTAAATTTTTCTTAAAGGCATATTGATAGGTGTTAT
The DNA here is from genome assembly GCA_021186555.1 of Reticulitermes speratus. NCBI lineage: Eukaryota > Metazoa > Arthropoda > Insecta > Blattodea > Rhinotermitidae > Reticulitermes > Reticulitermes speratus. The sequence continues at coordinate 41,119,505 of JAJKFL010000014.1, read as the reverse complement.
CGGCAACGTACGAAGCTGTAATATCGACTGAACATAAATACCTCTTTACTGCTTCGACAACTTGATTCAACTTCACTGAATATTGATCACAAAAACTGTAGAATTCTTAAGAAACGCGTGATCACGTAATCGGCAAATAAAGGCTCTGCAATGCCGACCGAAGCGTAGGTAACTTTGACTGCTTCATAACGACTGGGACCAAAGCCATGTGACGTATTAATATATAAGGATAACCCGATTGTAACTCAAAAATCAAATACAAACAAAACTTAATATCTGTCACACATTGCATTGCTTACAAAAAGGAACAAATTAGCTTTTTCGACGTTTCGACATGCTGCTCTAGGTACATTATTTAACCCATATTTATTTCTATCCCAGTGTTTTAACAGTTATACTTGGACAATTTTAATTACTGGAATATATGAATTTAAACAAATATTATTCCTTATAGGGAATAATAAGTAATTATGTTTTTTTTTATTTTTAACTGTAAAGAGGAGGTCTCCACCTCAACATATATTTTCTTCCTATGATCTTATAAGTTCTACCTGACGATGGCCAACGTACGCGGCCGAAACATGTTGTAGAGATAATAAACGGTGCATGTGAAAAGTGTTGTGTTTACTCTGACAAAAATGGAAAGAGCCATATTCATTTTCCTTGTAATTCCGCATGAAATATATTGTGGGGACTAGATAACATGCTAGCTGAGTTCCTTAAGGCTGTACGTAGTCAGTCCAAGAAGAAACGGAACTTTTTAAATAGTGCGCCAGCGAGCAGGCGCAGCACGCTCGCGACGGTGGCGCTGTGTAGCGGGGACTTTAAGCTTTATTTTGACACTAGCCATATCACACCACGTCAATTAGTATATACCCACAACCAGCACGATGTGGTGGTTGCGAGATTCACCTCTGAAAGGCCAGTGTGTGTTTTAGCCCTTTCCAAAACACTTGCCCTCTTACGGCTACATAACACGTGCATCCAAAACGCGGCTCACAGATCCATTTTTTGCAGAAAGTAGCATAACGTAACGGACAATAAGTTAGCCACACTACACGAGCGTATCTACTGCCGCTTTTGCCTCCGATAATCGGGCGGTCAGGAATTTCAACGCAACAGCAATCCTTGTGATGGAGGGCGGAAGAAACGCGAACCAAAGCCCACGAGCGCTCCAAACGCGGGGGTAGCTACCCTGCCCGCAGTGTGGATACTAACAGAGGTGTTGCGTGATGCGGCTGCCCCGGGCTACAGAGATCATGAGGCGGCAAAATAAATTCTGTAAATGAAAAAGGAAATGAATTTATGAGCTCAACAAATTCCAAATTATTGGGCCAATTAAAAGAAACTTTAAAATATCTAATTCGGATACTTTTTTTGGCGCGTTCGCAAATATGCGAAAAGCGACTATTAGCTTCGTCATGCCTATCTGTCCGTCCGCAAGGAACAACTCGCTTCTCACTTGACGGATTTTCATGGAATTTGAAATTTGAAAATTTTTCGAAAATTTCTCCATAAAATTCAAGAGCCATTATAATCTGACAAGAATAACAGGTACTTTACATGAAGACCTACGGATATTTCTGATAATATCTCGCTGAATTGTTCTTACAATGAGAAATATTTCAGACAAAGTTGTAGAGAAAAATCAAAACACATTTTATAATCAATAACGTTTTCCGAAAATCGTACCGTTTATGAGATATGTGGAAAAATATGGTAACAGCCAGACAGGCCACAGATGACAATATAATACGGCGCATGCGCTTTGCATGCTGGATAACTAATGCTACATGGACGCATTCATAATATGTAAAATTTATTGCTTTTCCACTGCAACAATGGTTACGCGAACGCGCCTGTCTTGTTTAAAGTTCATAATTTCTGTTGAGGAGCCGCCAGTGCGGTTACTCGTCCCGGGTGCCAAAAACATAGCTACGATTGGATGTCAGTACAATTTGAATTTATGATAAGGTAGATGAGTCGTGGTAGGATTAGACGATTGAGTTTTATGAGTCTTTAGTGTGGCTAAGTGTATGGGAAAAGGAGGTGTCTTTGTAGCCTTGTTACACTGTATTATACAGATAAACTGAATACAGAAGAGCACGTAAGTGGGAATTGGTACGAACCTTTGTAATTGTACACAGGTAGGAGAAACGTTTGAAATAATTTACTGATTTTGTACGAATGCCGATGATTAGTTAATGAACTAGACAAATGGGGATTTTTTTTTATCAAGAAGATTAACAGAGCAAAATTCAAGACAACAAATACAATATTCAGAATTATAGAAAAGACAAGGAAGAAAGGAAGTTAGGGTGATATGACATTTGAAATTATCTTCACGTTATCTTCACCTTGCATTTTGATTCAATTAGTAGTATTATAAACAACAAATACACTTTTTGTATTTCTGTTACACTTTTACCCTACCCCTGAGGATGGTTGGACCGCAGCCGAAACATATGTAGGGTAAAAGTGTAACAGAAATACAAAAAGTGTATTTGTTGGTTGTAATACTGCTAATTGAAATAATGTTTGATTTACAAGTCTTGGAGAGATTTTTTTTAATATTGGAAATACGAATCTTAGATTGAGGTAAAGTATGTATGAAAATATTGTTTGTAGACCTAGACACAAAATGTTGTTTGTAGACCTAGACACAAAATGTTGTTTGTAGACCTAGACACAAAATATTGTTTGTAGACCTAGACACAAAATGTTGTTTGTAGACATAGACACAAAATATTGTTTGTAGACCTAGACACAAAATATTGTTTGTAGACCTAGACACAAAATAATGTTTGTAGACCTAGACACAAAATATTGTTTGTAGACCTAGACACAAAATATTGTTTGTAGACCTAGACACAAAATATTTTTTGTAGACCTAGACACAAAATATTTTTTGTAGACCTAGACACAAAATATTTTTTGTAGACCTAGACACAAAATATTTTTTGTAGACCTAGACACAACATATTGTTTGTAGACCTAGACACAAAATATTTTTTGTAGACCTAGACACAAAATATTGTTTGTAGACCTAGACACAAAATATTGTTTGTAGACCTAGACACAAGATATTGTTTGTAGACCTAGACACAAAATATTGTTTGTAGACCTAGACACAAGATATTGTTTGTAGACCTAGACACAAGATATTGTTTGTAGACCTAGACACAAGATATTGTTTGTAGACTTAGACACAAGATATTGTTTGTAGACCTAGACACAAAATATTGTTTGTAGACTTAGACACAAGATATTGTTTGTAGACCTAGACACAAAATATTGTTTGTAGACCTAGACACAAAATATTGTTTGTAGACCTAGACACAAAATATTGTTTGTAGACTTAGACACAAGATATTGTTTGTAGACCTAGACACAAAATATTGTTTGTAGACCTAGACACAAAATATTGTTTGTAGACCTAGACACAAAATATTGTTTGTAGACCTAGACACAAAATATTGTTTGTAGACCTAGACACAAGATATTGTTTGTAGACCTAGACACAAAATATTGTTTGTAGACCTAGACACAAGATATTGTTTGTAGACTTAGACACAAGATATTGTTTGTAGACCTAGACACAAGATATTGTTTGTAGACCTAGACACAAAATATTGTTTGTAGACCTAGACACAAAATATTGTTTGTAGACCTAGACACAAAATATTGTTTGTAGACCTAGACACAAGATATTGTTTGTAGACCTAGACACAAAATATTGTTTGTAGACCTAGACACAAGATATTGTTTGTAGACCTAGACACAAGATATTGTTTGTAGACCTAGACACAAGATATTGTTTGTAGACTTAGACACAAGATATTGTTTGTAGACCTAGACACAAAATATTGTTTGTAGACTTAGACACAAGATATTGTTTGTAGACCTAGACACAAAATATTGTTTGTAGACCTAGACACAAAATATTGTTTGTAGACCTAGACACAAAATATTGTTTGTAGACTTAGACACAAGATATTGTTTGTAGACCTAGACACAAAATATTGTTTGTAGACCTAGACACAAAATATTGTTTGTAGACCTAGACACAAAATATTGTTTGTAGACCTAGACACAAAATATTGTTTGTAGACCTAGACACAAGATATTGTTTGTAGACCTAGACACAAAATATTGTTTGTAGACCTAGACACAAGATATTGTTTGTAGACTTAGACACAAGATATTGTTTGTAGACCTAGACACAAGATATTGTTTGTAGACCTAGACACAAAATATTGTTTGTAGACCTAGACACAAAATATTGTTTGTAGACCTAGACACAAAATATTGTTTGTAGACCTAGACACAAAATATTGTTTGTAGACCTAGACACAAAATATTGTTTGTAGACCTAGACACAAAATATTGTTTGTAGACCTAGACACAAAATATTGTTTGTAGACCTAGACACAAAATATTGTTTGTAGACCTAGACACAAAATATTGTTTGTAGACCTAGACACAAAATATTGTTTGTAGACCTAGACACAAAATATTGTTTGTAGACCTAGACACAAAATATTGTTTGTAGACCTAGACACAAAATATTGTTTGTAGACCTAGACACAAAATATTGTTTGTAGACCTAGACACAAAATATTGTTTGTAGACCTAGACACAAAATATTGTTTGTAGACCTAGACACAAAATATTGTTTGTAGACCTAGACACAAAATATAGAAACTGCAAAACCTCCGGTGTTAAGCTGACACAACCTTCTGTGCAGTATGACGGAACGAAGAAGTATTTGATTTGATTTCGTCACGTTTTACGATTTTATCACAAATTAAATTTACAAGTATATCGAAACTTTTCGTTGACATTGTACACTATAAACGATTGTCAGGAAACGTTCGATGAATTCACACCGTGTTAGGGAATTGTCCTATTGAAAGTCTGTTCGAAACTGCAGGATGGGCCCATCAGCCCTCTCTGTCCCCTATTTTGTGCTCAGTAAAATTACTAAACACAGCTAGGATAGGCAATAATTTCGGACGGCATCCATCTTGGTACTAAAGTGGGCTGTAGAAATGCCACATAGCATTTTCGGAACGTTTTTACCGCCACCAACCCCCACGTTTGTAGTACGGCCCTACGTTCATAGCTGCAGTCTATATGGGCGTTTTTAAAACGGACAGGAAATCTTTATGGTCAGAGCGCAGCTTTGTCCATCTTTACCCCCGCGCAATCAACTGGCAAGTAATCTGGTCCCTACTGTAGGCGTAGGTTATGTAAAGGGTGGGGCACGGGAACCAAGTGTTTTTGGAATGGGTAGTACTCGGCCATTAGGAAAGGGAGGAGCGTGCGGCAGGTGGCATTCCATTCCTTGGCTCATAGCATTTCATTTTCAGTTGCCATTATGGAGCCGTGGAAGTTAGAACACCGCATGTTCGCGTATGATTGTTTTGTTAGTAGTGGCGAGTCGGTGACCGCGGTTCAGCGTGCGTTTCGCCGTAGATTCAATATTCATCGAAATGACTGTTCCCGCTCGTGACACAATCTTACGTTGGGTTAACAATCTTCGAACAGGAGGCTCAATAATGAAAAAAACACCGCCCGGCCCCCAACGTACTGTGCGTACTCCAGAGAACGTTGAAAGGGTCAGACAAGCGATGTTGCAAAGCCCAGGCCGCTCTGCTCGGAGACATTCAGCTGCGCTTCGAATCAGCAATCGTACTGTAAGACGGATTTTGTCCACATGTGATTTTTTTCTATGGGGGTACCACAAGTCACGTGTCTACGAGGACAAACCCCGTACATTAGATGAATTGAAGGAAGCGATCCGTCAACAAATCACCAAAATCAACAGAGACCTACTGGAAAGAGTGGAGGCCAATTTTCTTGAACGCCTTCAACAATGCGTCAACGAAAACGGACATCACATGCCAGATTTAATTTTCCGTTCATGATTATTATGAAATACTATGTTCTTACAAATGTTGTTCTACCAATAAATTTTTTTTACAGCAAAAACTAACGATTTTCTGATTATTCCAAAAACACTTGATTCCTGTGCCCCACCCTGTATATCTAATAAACACGTTTTCGAGATAAACACATTGCAATGACTCGTATGTTAGGAGATAGTAACACAGTTACAAGATTAATGAGCAAACGAAACAACATATCACGTGTCATTAGCGAATTATGAGAAAATATTTGTTACAGTGAAGAGAATCTGCGTTTGCTGTACAACGCTCGGTCTGTAATACGAAAAATTTGTGTATGAGCCATATCAGAATGAACAACAGCGGAATCTCTGTTACTGAAATCTTCTCGGTTATTGCAAAATATTTTTTGAGTGATCAAGTTTCGGAGGAAACAGTCACCTCAGTTTTCGGGGTAGCCTATACTCAATCGTCCACCAGTGAAATCACTGCGTCTTCGCTCGTATATTTCTTTTCAAATAAGCTACACTGAATTTTATAGACTTATTAATTTATGTACTAATTTATCTTTTCAAGATTTAGGTATATTCAGACTCTCTGTCAATAACTGACAGTAGATATCAGTAGCTACCAGTAGCTGTCAGTAGCTATCAGTAGTCGGCAGTAGCTGTCAGTAGTCGGCAGTAGCTGTCAGTAGACGGCAGTAGCTGTCAGTAGTCGGCAGTAGCTGTCAGTAGTCGGCAGTAGCTGTCAGTAGTCGGCAGTAGCTGTCAGTAGCTGCTATTAGATGTCAGTACACACTCGAATGGCAGAAACATTACTGAATAATAAATTGGAAGAAAACAGTATATTGTGTAATGGAGTTACTAATCCTGAATTTAGCTGGCGAGACTAAAGAAAACCACATAAAAAATTGGATAGTCGATGGTTACGGTAATGGTAAAAGGTAAAGCTCTCCCTATAACAGGCCATGAAGGCCCAGAGGGATGTAGAGATATAGCTTTACTCTTTCTTGAACCACGGCAGTAGATGAGGGTAGGTGGTAAACTCCACGCCCCGGCCGCTTTAACCCCGGGAAAAAGACCCGGTACCCTTTTTATAGGAGGTTGGGTGGGCCCCAGGGCCTGTCTGAACGGGTGCGAAATATCTCGCCCCCGCCGGGATTCGATCCCCGGACCGTCCAGCCCGTAGCGAGTCACTATAACGACTGAGCTATCCCGGTATTCTATTACGGTAGAAATTCTAACCGATAGCTTCTCGAATATAAGTTAAAATCGTCAACACAAAAACTCTTGTGTTCTTGTTACGGTCACACGAAAAAAAAAGCCCCTTTTATCAACACTGTGGGGCTGAGTGACGTTTGGTTATTGAGCGACGGAACACAGAAGCAGAGACAGCGTTTTGCGCTATACAGCAAGGTGAAAAGAGAGCAGTACGTAACTGAGGGAACGGATTTGTTAAAACGCGTCAGAATTGTAAATCAGATATGAATATTGCACAGCATTCAGCAGGTGTGGAATCAAAACTTCGTCCCGCAAACCAGGCAATTTGAAATTTAGTAGAATTTTCCATTCCATCCAAGGAAACGCAGGGACAGTATCTCAACTAGGACAGAACTCCCACCTTCCATTTGTGTATTAGCAATACACAAATCTGAGTTGCAGACAGATTATTAATTTTTCCAATGGCTCGACAGCCCCTTGGGGGCCTAGGCCGCCAAATTTTTCAAGGTTTCACGATAACACATAGACACACCACACTCGGTAGGACTCCTCTGGACGAGTGATCAGCCCGTCGCAGAGGCCTCTACCTGACAACACACAACACTCACAATAGACAGACATCCATGCCACCGGCGGGATTCGAACCCACAATCCCAGTAAGCGAGCAGCCGCAGACCCACGCCTTAGACCGCGCGGTCACTGCGATCGGCACACAATCTTTCTAATATACGAGTACAAAAAAATTAGTACATGTTAGGTAAATAAAATAACATCGTATCTATAAATAATCGAAGTAACCGTTAGTACTCCGATAATTCTTAAAACAACGAAACTGATTATTTATTACGGCGATTATTAGACTATAGCTCTCTCACAGCGGTGCTGCTGAGCAGCGAATGCGACGCCCTCTCGTGGGGCAAGCAGTTTCCGACCTTTCGAAGGAACGTCTTATCTTCATGTTCAGGGCAAAGCAGTCCATTCCATTACCCTTTGGGTCCTTGACCCTGAAGATAAAGTCACAACAATTCTACGAAACTTTCGGGAACTAATTGCACTGTGACACGGCGTCACTTCATAGAAGACACAAAACTTTCACTTTTCTGTTCAACAGTTGCCTAAACTTCAACCTCTCTTTAACCTTAAACGTCTGAAATGAGGTCAACCTTTAGATCACTGCAACAAACACACTTTCAATTACTCTTATCTTTTATTAAGATTGGCCCTGGCCGTGCCATGGCTCAGGCGTCAGTCGCCGGCCTCTCATCGCGGAGGCCCCGGTTCGATCCCGGGTCAGTCCATGTGGGATTTGTGGTGGATAAAGTGGCACTGGGACAGGTTTTTCCCTGATTACGTAGGTTTTCCCCTGTCAATTTCATTCCACCAGTGCTCCATTACACGGAAAAATGAAAAAAAAACACTAATCATCTTCATCACAGGGATGCACAATAAGCCTTATGGCTGCGGTGCGTCCGTAGCTTCTGCTGCGGGGCCCTTCTCCACCCCCCCCCCCCCAAAAAGTTTGGCCCTATGAACCAAAGGACGTGACAGTACTCATATGTTCTGTTAATAACCCTTTCAAGTCTACTGCAACATTTAAAAAAACCTTCATTTTGCCAGCAACGCGGATTTTAGTACAGAAGTGAGTGTTTAATTATGGGGAAGCAACTTAATTTTTAGAAGCTATTTACACAGTAAAAATAACGCCCTGTATGGAGACCACATTCGTCACTGTCTCCTTCAATCTGTCCATCTGTCTGTAACCCAGGATAAGCGACTGAAGCCTTTCCTGGATTTTTATGAAATTCAGTATACAAGTTCTTTACAAAAAACTGTCAAACAAGCATGAGTTTCAAGGAAATTGCATCAGTAGCAGTCTTGTCTAGCGTAAGAGTGTAGATGAATTTAAAATCGTAGAATTTTCTATGTTTATTGGCAAATTTGGGTAAAAATTCGAAACAGAAGGTCTTCTCCATGTAACGCCGTTAAGATGTAAGATTTGCGCAAGTCAGTGCTGTGACAGTCATAACTTACGTGACGGACATAACTTACGTGACGGACATAACTTACGTGACAGTCATAACTTACGTGACTGACATAACTTACGTGACAGTCATAACTTACGTGACGGGCATAACTTACGTGACGGGCATAACTTACGTGACGGGCATAACTTACGTGACGGACATAACTTACGTGACGGACATAACTTACGTGACAGTCATAACTTACGTGACTTACATAAATTACGTGACGTGCATAACTTACGTGACAGTCATAACTTACGTGACGGACATAACTTACGTGACGGACATAACTTACGTGACGGACATAATGAAAACGTCATCTGTATTTTTCTCACTCGTCGGATTTGGATAAATCTCGACACAGATGTGCAGAAAAAAACTTACTAAAAATCGGAGCAGGTAGGCTGTACTTTTCTTATGGGCGTAAATAAATAAGCACTCAGCGTGCAGTGTGTACCATATGACACTTAGAAAGAAACACGCCTTCGTAAAACTCTGTACCTTACGTCACGGAGTGCACCACTCGCAGCCTCGTTATATATAGGACTGCTTCAGATTTTAAACGACTAACTACCGCCTGATCTACTAAAGAGTCAATATAAGAACATTCGTTTTTGGGCGCGTTCACAAAATTACGAGAAGGGACTGCTGGCTGCGCCATGTCTGTCTGTCAGTCCATACGGAACAACTCGGCTCCCACTTGATGGATTTTCATGAAATTTTATATTTGAGCACATTTCGAAAATATGTCGAAAAAATCAAGCTTCATTATATTCTGACATGAATAGCGAGTACTTTACATGAAGATATATGTACATTTATGATATTATCTCGCTCAGTGTTTCTTAACATGAGAAATGTTTCGGACAAAACTTGTACAGAAAATCAAAACACACATTTTATGTTGAAAAACCTATTTTCGAAAATCTTGCCGTTCATGATATAATGTGGAAAAGTATAGTAGAGCCGAACAGGCCACAGATGACATAATACAGCGCATGCGCTTTGCAAGCTGGGTAGCTAAGGCTACATACCAACACTCATAACATTTAATACTTCTTGCTTTTTCACACCAACAATAGTTACGCGAACGCGCGTCAATATTACGTTCTACGTACATTGCCTGTCTTCTTACTCATCCAAATCTCGGTGTAAAAACTTCACGTGACACACACACATAGTGCCACACTAATAATAACACATGTTGGTCACCCCTGATTTATCTTGTCATTTCTCCCTGTAGAATGCATGTGGAGTTAGTGTCACAATATCAGGCACTCCATCGGCAGAGGTCAAACATAGTGTAAACTTACTGGCAGTTGCAATTACTGGAAAGGTTTCTGCGGCCGCCAAGGCAAAGAATCCAACTGTCATCGTCTACAAAAAGATGTCTTGACGGTTACACTTCCTTTATCTCCCCAAAACCTTTTCCCTCTGTAAATAGTGTGGAATGGCTTTAATTTGGCCTTTCTGAGAGCAGGACAACATTTGCTTTAAATTCGTGCCCACTAATATTGTGTCTTGATTGGCTTTTATTTGCAGCTAATACAATTTTTTTTGTGTGACGAAGGGCCCTCGCACCACAGCCTTAAGACTTTTTGTGCAACCCCAATGATGATGATAGATGGATGAGCTGTTTTTTACCAAGTATTACAAGTAATGGAGCACCAGTGGAATGAAATCGACAGGGGAAAACTGACAACTGGGAGAAAAACCTGTCCCAGTGCCACTTTGTCCACCACAAATCTCACATGGACTTGACCTGGGATCGAACCCGGGCCTCTGCGGTGAGAGGCCGGCGACTAACCGCCTGAGCCATGGCACGGCCCCAGCTAATACCATGGAGTGGAATCCTTTTTGAGACGCCTACTGTCATTCAGATAGTCAAAAAATTCCACAATTTGTCTGAAAATTGAACAAAACTATTTCTGTTCTTGGCATTCAGGTATTTTACGTAAGGCAAGCAGTAAGACAGTTTGTTATTTGTTTCTAACAAATTTATAATATTTACAGCTACTCGCTACGGGCTGGACGGTCCGGGGATCGAATCCCGGTGGGGTGAGATTTTTCGCAGCCGTCCAGACAGGCCCTGGGGCCTACCCAGCCTCCTATACAATGGGTACCGGGTCTTTCCCGGGGGTAAAGCGGCCGGGGCGTGGTGCTCACCACCCACCCCCAACTAGCGCCGGGGTCAAGAATGAGTAGAGCTATACCTCTACTCCCCCTCTGGGCCTTCATGGCCTGTTATAGGGAAAACTTTACTTTACTTTACTTTACTTTACTTCACTTTACTTCACTTTACTTCACTTTACTTCACTTTACTTCACTTTACTTCACTTTACTTCACTTTACTTCACTTTACTTCACTTTACTTCACTTTACTTCACTTTACTTCACTTTACTTCACTTTACTTCATTTTACTTCACTTTACTTCACTTTACTTCACTTTACTTCACTTTACTTCACTTTACTTCACTTTACTTCACTTTACTTCACTTTACTTCACTTTACTTCACTTTACTTCTCTTTACTTCACTTTACTTTACTTCACTTTACTTTTTATAATATTTACGTCACCCATATCTACTTACTACCTAACTAACTAGTCAACTGCATGGAGCAGAGTCTTTTTTTGAGAAGCTAATGGATCTTCCACTGGTCAAGAATTCCCCTGCCCCTTTTTATAACACTCCTTTGCTTTTTCTAAAGATCAATTTTGATAATATCCTCCCATTTACGTCTAAGTCTTGTAAGTGGTCGCTTTCCTTCCTACTTCCCCATCAAAATTTTGTATGCAGTTCTATTCTCTTCCAGCAACACAGAAAAATCTCTTAAGTGAAATTTCGAATCCACACGGCTAAGAAAATGTCCTTTCTTCTTGGGTGTGACGCCGTGTAGTTTCATAAATATAGGTATGAATATTTGCCATTAATATTCTGCTTTTGTCTTCACGTTGTAGATACAGTAACTCTCTACAAAGTTACACGGTGTCACAGTAATCTTCAAAGCTTTCGATCTGAAGGAGTCAACGTTAGCAAATGCAAGCATCTTACAAAGCCATAAAACATGGCTTAATTAACGTGAGCTCACAATGCAGCTGAGTACTAACACAGGAATTATGAATAGCATTTAGCTGCTACACGAATATTTACTATAATCTCACAACACTTGTTTTGTTACAGCAAATAGCGGTCCTAATGCCCGTGTCATGCTTGCCGCTAATTGCAGTGCTCTGTCAAGTTATAAGTGCTCGGTTTGGGACTTGCCAGCAGTTTTCCTGAATAATTAAGCTCGGGATAGATTTCTCTTTGGAACAGCAAGAGGCAATGTAAGCCCTATAATTAATTCTCTGGTATGCGCTTGGACCAGGCTACAAACACATTTCACATAGCCTGTCTCATCTTATACAAACTATCGCCATTACCTTGCAGTCAGCATTAAGAAATTCCTTTATAGTCTTTCTTGCTTCATTTAACAACATTCATTTGAAAGGGAAACATAAAGGATAGTGAACACCTTGATTAATTAATAATAATAATAATTCTTGGCTCAACAGCCCTGTATGGGCCTGGGCCTCCTCTTGCCTCCTCTTGTCGAGGTTACTAAGTCATGCGCATTCATGGCAGCTGGTGACCGGCCAGCTAGCCGCGCTTAGTGTTCTATCGATCCTGATGTGCACGCCAGAGCCATCTGGCAGGCAGTCAGGAGACTTGGACGAGAAATGGAGGCAATTTGGCTTACGCAACATTTTTATTCATGCCCGTAAGGTTCTTTTACATGCCGTAAATCTACGACATGGGACCGACGGCTTTACTTCCCCTCCGAAGGAAGTTGTGCTACGGATTTTTATCACCCTTAAAAATCCATCGACCTCGGTCGGGATCGAACCCGCGAACCTTGGGTCCAGTGGCGAGCACGCTAACCACTAGTCCACCGAGGTCGACACACCTTGAATAATTAGGCTTGGAAATAGAAGAAACGGTCGTGGACTGGATTAATTAGGTTCAAAAGAAGCGGTGGATTCCTTTCAGTAAGATCTTAAAACTTTGGGTTACCATAAAAGTTTGGAGATCCTTGACTATCCAATAAATATAAGGTTGAAATCTGTGGTCTTCTTGGTAATTACACGGCGTCGTGTGGTAATTATTTACCGACGTTTCGGGACAACGTATCGGTCTCATCTTCACGGGTCAAGATTCTTTCCTCTTGGAATTTTGACCCGTGAAGATGGGACCGATACGTTGTCCCGAAACGTCGGTAAATAATTACCACACGACGCCGTGTAATTACCCAGAAGGTCACAGATATTATCAACATAGCGGCGGAAGCCTGAAATTAAGGAAATATAAAGTTGTCAATACGAAATGTCTGGCTTGCAATGATTTAGTCGTATGTCTTAGAATAAATGAGTAGGCAAAACAAGATATCCATTTTTTTTTTCAAAAATTTGTGGGCCACCTAAAAATCCTAACAGCCTGAAGGGTCAAATGAAGCAAGTGCCATTCTGAGGACTCAGTAATATTAGTCGCCATCATACAAAATTTAGGCGCCCCGGGGGATTCGATGCCCAGGATTTGTGGGCCCCTGGCAATAATTATAAATTATGTATTTGAATAAAGAAAGGGATCCAAGAAATTAGAAAACACCAAAAATATTTTGAGACAATTAAATCATGGTTACACTAGGAGTCAGCACAGGGTCAGCACACGATAAGTGAAAATATTATTTGTCTATTTAAATATAATTTATCTGCTTTTAGATGCGTTCGCAAAATCGCGAAAAGCGACTATTAGATTCGTCATGTCTGTCCGTCCGTCTGCATGGAACAACTCGGCTCCCACAAGAGGATTTTCATTAAATTTGATGTTTGAGTATGTTTCGAAAATCTGTTGAGATAATTCGTGTTGTATTAAAATCTGACAAGAATAAAGGGTAATTTACAAGAAAACCTATGCACATTTATGACAATATCTCGCTGAATTCTTCTTAGAATGAGAAATGTTTCAGACAAAAGTTGTAGAGAAAATCAAAACACAAATTTTATGTTCAATAACTTTTTCCCGAAAATCGTGCCGTTTATGAGAAAAATATGGTAAAGCCAGACAGGCCACGTTTGACAATACGGCACATGCGCTTTGCATGCTGGATAACTAAGGCTACAGACATACACTTTAAATTTTTAATAAGTATTGGTTTCCACGAAAAAAAAAATTGTTACGCGAACGCGCCTCAATACTACTTTTATACTTACATGCCAGTCTTTAAGGGCCTAAGAACATTCACCGCCTACAGCCGTTTGACGAACAAGAAATCTTCATTTCAGGCTTCCGCCACGATGTTGATGAAATCTGTGATCTTCTGGGTAATTACACGGCGTCGTGTGGTAATTATTTACCGACGTTTCGGGACAAATATCGGTCCCATCTTCACGGGTCACGATTCCGAGTAGGACCTACTCGGAATCTTGATCCGTGAAGATGGGACCGATACGTTGTTCCGAAACGTCGGTAAATAATTACCACACGACGCCGTGTAATTACCCAGAATACCACAGATTTTAATAAATCCTCAGTTGTATTTTGTGTCTGTAGAAGGCTAACACAGCTCTATTGGATTCCTGTCTTCTGGGATATGACACTGTGTCACTGGATAAGTGGCCCCCGACATTTCGAAAGCACGCATTGCTTCATCTTCTAGGTTTCAGTGGTCCATGAAGAGTCTCAAACCGGAATTCTCTATTTCACAACCGTAAAAACCTCAAACTCGCACGGCAATAGCCTCTCAAACACAGACCACGCTTCTTGTTTGAACACACGCAAAGCAAATGTTTGTTTCTGTTTATAAGTGTTTACCGTTACAGAATGGAAACCAAATTTATTTGCACGAACACGTCTCACATTTTCTTGTAGCCCCTGGGGGCGAATATACTAGAAGCTCTGAAGTCCGTCAGTAAATAAACCACTGATGAGATTTACGTCCAGACAGTCCATTCAGGCTCTATAAATTCAAACAGAACATCGCTGCCATTAAAACTTTTAAACTAAGTCAAATCATACACAATTTCGATTTAACCAGTAACTAAATAAATGTGTCTAATATCGCCCCCCCCCCCTTCCTAAATTCGTCCCCTGCAATATTGGATATTGACGCTGGTGACTAGTGAACTCTGACGGTCGGACATGAAACATGTAGCACGTGATGTAAAAACAATATTTTGTTTCAGTTGAGTTGGTTGCAAAAAAACTTGTTTAAAAAACTTGAAAAAAAAACTAGTTTTTAAATAAACCCCCTGATGATGGTCTGTAAAAATGGACTGAAACATATGTACGGGTAGTCAGTAACTATACAGGGTATACACGAAAGAATGGTGCGGATTCAATAGTTTTCACTATTGAAACCGCACCATTCTTTTGTGTATACCCTATATAAAATAGTACCAAAAAATATGCATTTAGCTGGTTTGTGTCACATTGTGTGCTACAATAAAATCACATTTCGCTTTACGGATTTCACTTCTGGTCTGTTACAATAGATGATGAAACTTCAATCTCGAGTTGGCAGATACGCCCGAGGGGTATGTCTCCCTGCCACCCTCCGCGCCATGCACAGCTCGCGGACTGAAACTTGATCACCGAATCAAGGAGCAAATTATGTACCCGATGTACAGTATTCATTGCGAAATTCAGTTCCAAACCAAATTCTCTACAATTACAGACGCCTTTCGGGGACGTGATATGATACTAAAGCCTAAGCAGAAATGGTTCCTTCAGGCCATAACTCGTAACTCACTTAGTTAAAGACACGGAGCTACGTACCTCGGTACAGTGTATCTCTGACGGCCTATAGCAGTGGTGGAGCGATCAAGGGCCGTCGGAAGCAAGCCTACGGCCTATAGCAGTGGTGGAGCGATCAAGGCCCGTCGGAAGCAAGCCTACGGCCTATAGCAGTGGTGGAGCGATCAAGGGCCGTCAGAAGCAAGCCTACGGCCTATAGCAGTGGTGGAGCGATCAAGGGCCGTCGGAAGCAAGCCTACGGCCTATAGCAGTGGTGGAGCGATCAAGGCCCGTCGGAAGCAAGCCTACGGCCTATAGCAGTGGTGGAGCGATCAAGGGCCGTCAGAAGCAAGCCTACGGCCTATAGCAGTGGTGGAGCGATCAAGGGCCGTCGGAAGCAAGCCTACGGCCTATAGCAGTGGTGGAGCGATCAAGGGCCGTCAGAAGCAAGCCTACGGCCTATAGCAGTGGTGGAGCGATCAAGGGCCGTCAGAAGCAAGCCTACGGCCTATAGCAGTGGTGGAGCGATCAAGGCCCGTCGGAAGCAAGCCTACGGCCTATAGCAGTGGTGGAGCGATCAAGGGCCGTCGGAAGCAAGCCTACGGCCTATAGCAGTGGTGGAGCGATCAAGGCCCGTCGGAAGCAAGCCTACGGCCTATAGCAGTGGTGGAGCGATCAAGGGCCGTCGGAAGCAAGCCTACGGCCTATAGCAGTGGTGGAGCGATCAAGGGCCGTCGGAAGCAAGCCTACGGCCTACGAGAGATTTTAACACACACATAAATTGACATCTTTCAGAGTAAAGGACAAATTTATTGAGTAATTCAATCAACTACGCTTGAGCAGTTAAATTTATTAAATCATACTTAAACTTAACAGACTTCCTGCACAGTGTGTAGGAACTCCCGACGTTGGAAACTTCACAATAGTTGGGAGCGGTGGGAGTCAAAAATATACGACGTCGTAATCTCCAACATTCCCTGAATCTTTCGGTTAACGTACCTTCTAACTAACTAACTAACTAACTAACTACCTCCATTGAGAAAAATCCTTCCTGACAAGCTGACAGTTACTTACCTAGTCAATAAATTACCCCGCATTATATGGGAACCGAAAGTTCATTACCGTGCTCATAATCGACTGCTAAATGTCTCTATCCTGAGCCAGATCAATCCAGTCCATGACCCCATCCCTCTTCTAGAAGACCCAATAAAATATTTTCCTCCCATCTATGCCTAGGTCTTCCAAGTGGTCTCATTCCCACAGGCCTCCCCACCAAAACCCTTTCTTCACCGCTCCTGTCCCCCATACATGCCACATGCCCTGCCCATCACATTCTACTTGATTTGATCAGCCGAATAATATTTGGTGAGGAGTACAGTTAATAAAGCTCCTCGTTATGTAGTCTTCTCCACTTCCCTGTTACCTCGTCCCTCTTAGGCCCAAATACATTCCTCAGCAGAATATTCTCGAACACCGTCAGCCTGTCTTTCAGTGTGAGGCACCAAGCTTCACACACGCACAAAGCAACAGACCTGTATGTCTGATCAGGAGATATAAAACAAGCAATCATGAGCCAACACGTTGCTACATTACATTGCCCGTATTGAAATGATGAAATGTTAAAACTAAACTGGCCTACATAAAGATTCGTAAGTATAAAAATTACAATACAGTGATATTAAAATTATTTAATAGTGGACAGTTCCAAGTAAAAGTCCGTAGCTTTTTACGTTCTGTACGCAGTACGCATACGCATACAAACATCTGCTTTGTTCTTATGTGATCCGATATGATCTGTAGAGGCAGAGCGTATGATGCGTGTCGCATCGGGCTTTCTAATTGACTTTAAATCAACTTTATTAAATTCAATGAATTTAAATCGCGATGGCTGCATGAGAAGCATGTAACAGCAAATTATATTCTTGGGAACCAGAACTAAAGAAAGAATTTTTTTTCTATCCAATGCTTCCCGATTCCGAAAGAGTATTGCTTTTTTGAGAGGTTCCTCGGCTTCGCTTCTTTGTCTTCCTGGTAATAAGAACGTGTAGATGAAGACGTGTATGGAGCACCGGTGGAATGATAATAACAGGGGAAAACAGAAGTACCCGGAGAAAAGCCAGTCCCAATGCCACTTTGCCCACCACGAATCCCAAATTCACTGGCCTGGCCTCAGCGGTGAGAGGCCGGTCACTATTCGCTTCAGCCATGGCATGCCATTTGGACCAATAAATTTAATTAAATATTCAGTTCGTACCGCGCAGTAAACACACTCCGTCTCGGTTATACAAACCAGTCAGTTAATGTTGTACAGTGAAATAATCGCTGTTTGTTCTGAGATCCACACAAAACACATAAATACAGTCCGTACCGCGCAGTAAACACACTCCGTCTCAGTTATACAAACCAGTCAGTTAATGTTGTACAGTGAAATAATCGCTGTTTGTCCTGAGATCTACACAAAACACATAAATACAGTCCGTACCGCGCAGTAAACACACTCCGTCTCAGTTATACAAACCAGTCAGTTAATGTTGTACAGTGAAATAATCGCTGTTTGTTCTGAGATCCACACAAAACACATAAATACAGTCCGTACCGCGCAGTAAACACACTCCGTCTCAGTTATACAAACCAGTCAGTTAATGTTGTACAGTGAAATAATCGCTGTTTGTTCTGAGATCCACACAACACATAAATACAGTCCGTACCGCGCAGTAAACACACTCCGTCTCAGTTATACAAACCAGTCAGTTAATGTTGTACAGTGAAATAATCGCTGTTTGTTCTGAGATCCACAAAACACATAAATACAGTCCGTACCGCGCAGTAAACACACTCCGTCTCAGTTATACAAACCAGTCAGTTAATGTTGTACAGTGAAATAATCGCTGTTTGTTCTGAGATCCACACAAAACACATAAATACAGTCCGTACCGCGCAGTAAACACACTCCGGCTCAGTTATACAAACCAGTCAGTTAATGCTGTATAGTGAAATAATCGCTGTTTGTTCTGAGATCCACACAAAACACATAAATACAGTCCGTACCGCGCAGTAAACACACTCCGTCTCAGTTATACAAACCAGTCAGTTAATGTTGTACAGTGAAATAATCGCTGTTTGTTCTGAGATCCACACAAAACACATAAATACAGTCCGTACCGCGCAGTAAACACACTCCGTCTCAGTTATACAAACCAGTCAGTTAATGTTGTACAGTGAAATAATCGCTGTTTGTTCTGAGATCCACACAAAACACATAAATACAGTCCGTACCGCGCAGTAAACACACTCCGTCTCAGTTATACAAACCAGTCAGTTAATGTTGTACAGTGAAATAATCGCTGTTTGTTCTGAGATCCACACAACACATAAATACAGTCCGTACCGCGCAGTAAACACACTCCGTCTCAGTTATACAAACCAGTCAGTTAATGTTGTACAGTGAAATAATCGCTGTTTGTTCTGAGATCCACAAAACACATAAATACAGTCCGTACCGCGCAGTAAACACACTCCGTCTCAGTTATACAAACCAGTCAGTTAATGCTGTATAGTGAAATAATCGCTGTTTGTTCTGAGATCCACACAAAACACATAAATACAGTCCGTACCGCGCAGTAAACACACTCCGTCTCAGTTATACAAACCAGTCAGTTAATGTTGTACAGTGAAATAATCGCTGTTTGTTCTGAGATCCACACAAAACACATAAATACAGTCCGTACCGCGCAGTAAACACACTCCGTCTCAGTTATACAAACCAGTCAGTTAATGTTGTACAGTGAAATAATCGCTGTTTGTTCTGAGATCCACACAAAACACATAAATACAGTCCGTACCGCGCAGTAAACACACTCCGGCTCAGTTATACAAACCAGTCAGTTAATGCTGTATAGTGAAATAATCGCTGTTTGTTCTGAGATCCACACAAAACACATAAATACAGTCCGTACCGCGCAGTAAACACACTCCGTCTCAGTTATACAAACCAGTCAGTTAATGTTGTACAGTGAAATAATCGCTGTTTGTTCTGAGATCCACACAAAACACATAAATACAGTCCGTACCGCGCAGTAAACACACTCCGTCTCAGTTATACAAACCAGTCAGTTAATGTTGTACAGTGAAATAATCGCTGTTTGTTCTGAGATCCACACAAAACACATAAATACACTGTGTGGGCAGAACGTAGAAGATTTTAATATTGAACCTAATGGTACATGACGTAGCCAGTGGGCGTTAAGGGTTAATACCTGCGAAGAAAGCAATTACCTGTCAGATTAACACCAGCTACACGCCTTTCAATCACAAGTGGGCTGTAATGATATACACTGAAAGCAATGGGTTGAACAGTGTTGTAACATGAAACCTTTACCGTGTCGTTTAAATTTATTTTATCCTGATAATTCCGGTGACAGAAGCCGTGCGGTCTAATGAGTTCACCGTCTATTGCCATGCAGTCTAACAAGGGTTCTCCCCTATCGCTGCTGGAACTCGGTGACATGAATTCATACTCACTCGTAACAAGCATTTATGTCAGCATGTCTTCTGTGTGTGTGTAGTACTTTGTGTTGGTTCAGACCTTGCCAAAGGCCAATCCCTTCTCCAATTAACGTACCAAGTATCTGCAAATAAGTGTCAGAAAACCGGAAACAGGGTCCTAAGCTGTAGTGCCTGCTGTACTGCAGTAACAGAACAGTTAACTTCTGAATTTGACGTACCGCCAAGCGGCATAAAAGCGGGCAATTTTCGAAAGGATTTCATTTCACCGTCAATATTTGGTCACATGATGGAAGCTAGAGAAGTTCACAACAAACATGGCCGTGCCATGGCTCAGGCGGTTAGTCGCCGGCCTCTCACCGCAGAGGCCCGGGTTCGATCCCAGGTCAGTCCATGTGAAATTTGTAGTGGACAAATAGGCACTGGGGCAGGTCCCCCCCCCAAAGTACTTCAGTTTTCCCCTGTCAATTTCATTCCACCGGTGCTCCATTACACGCAAAAACGAAAAAAACTAATCATCTTCATCACAGGGTTGTACAATAAGCCTTGAGACTGCGGTGCGTCCGTAGCATCTGCTGCGGGGCCCTTCACAAAACAAAAAAGAACAACAAACATTCTGCACTATCTCGGTTAAAGTAGCATAGTGTGCTATATATCGCACAGCCCATAAAGTACAAACCATTAACATTCACGGACCCAGGACACATCAAACGGCATAGTTACTTTTCGTTTACATCTCTGTCTTCCTTCTACTACTTCCTCCATAATTATTCCTTCTACTACTTCCTCCATAATTATTCCTTCTACTACTTCCTCTATAATTATTCCTTCTACTACTTCCTCCATAATTATTCCTTCTACTACTTCCTCTATAATTATTCCTTCTACTACTTCCTCCATAATTATTCCTTCTAATACTGCCTCCATAATTATTCCTTCCACTACTTCCTCCATAATTATTCCTTCTACTACTTCCTCCATAATTATTCCTTCTACTACTTCCTCCATAATTATTCCTTCTACTACTTCCTCCATAATTATTCATTCTACTACTTCCTCTATAATTATTCCTTCTACTACTTCCTCCATAATTATTCCTTCTACTACTTCCTCCATAATTATTCCTTCTACTACTTCCTCTATAATTATTCCTTCTACTACTTCCTCCATAATTATTCCTTCTACTACTTCCTCTATAATTATTCCTTCTACTACTTCCTCCATAATTATTCCTTCTAATACTGCCTCCATAATTATTCCTTCCACTACTTCCTCCATAATTATTCCTTCTACTACTTCCTCCATAATTATTCCTTCTACTACTTCCTCCATAATTATTCCTTCTACTACTTCCTCCATAATTATTCATTCTACTACTTCCTCTATAATTATTCCTTCTACTACTTCCTCCATAATTATTCCTTCTACTACTTCCTCCATAATTATTCCTTCTACTACTTCCTCCATAATTATTCCTTCTACTACTTCCTCCATAATTATTCCTTCTACTACTTCCTCTATAATTATTCCTTCTACTACTTCCTCCATAATTATTCCTTCTAATACTGCCTCCATAATTATTCCTTCCACTACTTCCTCCATAATTATTCCTTCTACTACTTCCTCCATAATTATTCCTTCTACTACTTCATCCATAATTATTCCTTCTACTACTTCCTCTATAATTATTCCTTCTACTACTTCCTCTATAATTATTCCTTCTACTACTTCCTCCATAATTATTCCTTCTACTACTTCCACCATAATTATTATTTTACAGTTTTCAACACAACTTCTTTTGAAACCGTAATTAGAAAAACATGGACTTAGAATTCATAAACCATTTGTAAGGTAACACGAAGTGCTTTCTGTACTTAATCAAGTACCCCGACAGTAAGACGCACGGAGAGTGCAGATACATATCCAAGCTTTCTCACCTCCGACAGTACATGCAGGTGGCCGGTCATCTACGAGTACTCTGCCTGGACGTTTCGTATGCGGCGAGAGAACGCAATTGCTGTCTAGGTGTGAAGCAGGAAGGCCAATATGAAAACCTGCTCTTGAAAATAGAACAAAATTTCTTTTATATTGTTGAAATCGACCCACGATTCCTCAATCATCCAAATCCTTTCGCAAAACACAATTCCCCCTGTACTACAACGATTTCTGATAATAAAGCCTTTATGGCCGACTCGATTAATATATCTCAAAATTCTTGAGAAAATTCAGGTCAAAGGCATAAATATAATTATGTCAGCAGCATTAACAACAACAATCGAACAAACAAACAAACAAACAAACAAACAGACGAACAACAAAAACAAAATTACTTATCAGCAGCAAAAGGTTATATGTCATTCCAAGCTTGTTCCTTCTTCAGGTATTGATCTCACCATATTTGATCTCACCATATTTGATCTCACCATATTTGATCTCACCATATTTGATCTCACCATATTTGATCTCACCATATTTGTTCTCACCATATTTGATCTCACCATATTTGATCTCACCATATTTGATCTCACCATATTTGATCTCACCATATTTGATCTCACCATATTTGTTCTCACCATATTTGATCTCACCATATTTGATCTCACCATATTTGATCTCACCATATTTGATCTCACCATATTTGATCTCACCATATTTGATCTCACCATATTTGATCTCACCATATTTGATCTCACCATATTTGATCTCACCATATTTGATCTCACCATATTTGATCTCACCATATTTGATCTCACCATATTTTGCTTGGTAGCCCTAGGTTTATTTTCGCGGTCATAATGCATTTATACAGCCGATCCCAGTGGCCGTGCGGTCTAAGGCGTGGGTCTACGGCCGCTCGCTTACTGGGATTACGGGTTCGAATCCCACCGGGGGCATGGATGTCTGTCTCTTGTGAGTGTTGTGTGTTGTCAGGTAGAGGTCTCTGCGACGGGCTGATCATTCGTCCAGAGGAGTCCTACCGAGTGTGGTGTGTGTCTGAGTGTGATCGTGAAGCGTCGAAAAATGAGGCGGCCTAGGCCCCCCAAGGGGCTGTCGAGCCATTGGAAAAAAAAAATGCATTTATGCACTAACATGGAAATGAATGTAGCGTTCGTTTTTAGTAAATGATGTGTCCAGTTGCATTTGTACCGGCAGTACACAGTAATGTCATTTGAATTTCATAAGTTTAATTTTTCTGTTATTTCATCACCTGTTTTATGGTTACGGCACACAATAAAATGTACATCTTACAACCGATGTCAAATTTTCACCTCCAGTATCTCAAGTCTACTTCCATGCTGTCCATTCTCACTCCAGTACAATACAAATCCGTCCTACAATTGTCACGTTCCACTTGCTACCAGCTTGTTTATCTTAGTAACTTAGCCCACTTAAACCGCTCGGCGGGATACCTGCTGGAAGGGACATATAACCTTTGTCAGATAAAACAATCTCCCTCTACAACTCAAACAATATTTCGTCATTATTTCTTTTAAGTCAGCATGAAAGAATTCCGCCCATATAAATAAATAAATATATATATATATATATATATATATATACAGAGTGTTTCATAAATCTCTCCGGGATTTCGGAGGTCTGTAGCTCAGGAGTCAAATCACATACGAGGGATGAGAGCATGTCAGTGAAAAGAGTACATATCCAAGTTTTGAACCTACCTTACAAATGTTCAATATGTCCCCCTTTGGTGACTCGACAGACGTCAATCCTGTAATCTAGCCACAGTCCCAGGCGATGGTCCCGGCCTACCTGTTCGTTTTGCGACACACAAACAGCCAGTTTCCTCGAATTTTCTATACCAGTCTCTTACTGTTCTGTCCGTTGGTGGTTCTGTACGATACTTGGTTCGAAAACCACGTTGCACTGTTACAATTGACTGGGTTTTAGCAAATTGCAGGACACAAAAAGCTTACTGTTCACCTGAAAACGCCATGTATGCACACCACTGCCTCCTAGACGGAGAAACGGGTAACTACGCCATCACATCTGTTACGAAAAAACTTTTACATTTCCTCTATCCGTTGGCATGCATTTATCTCTTATATATGGGTTTGCTACTGCACGGCCAAGCCTCTAAATCTCGGATGGACTTATGAAACACGCTGTATAGTGGGCCGGGATAGCGTAGTCGGTATAGCGACTCGCTACGGGCTGGACGGTCCGGGGATCGAATCCCGGTGGGGGCGAGACTTTCAGCACCCGTCCAGACCGGCCCTGGGGCGCACACAGCCTCCTGTACAATGAGTACCGGGTCATTCCTGGGGGTAAAGCAGGCAGGGCGTGGAGTTGACCACCCAACCCCATCTACTGCTGAGGTTAAAGAAAGAGTAGAGCTATACCTCTACTCCCCTCTGGGCCTTCATGGCCTGTTCTAGGGTGAACTTTGCCTTTACCTTATATATATATATATATATATATATATATATATAGGAAGCCTTTCTAGTTTATTATGTACGTAATAATTTATACACCTTACATTAAAACAACATCTGGGTCCCTTTCTTGGTATCTTTCAGTGTGAAGTTTTAAAACAATTTACGAAACTTTCATTTACAGAACTTCCCATATTCCCAATTCATTCACAAAGTTAATATCACTGCCGTTTCTATGCGACTATAAACGAGAAACGACCGTAAATGTGCCAGCATTAAAATACTTTCCTTTTCTCTCTGTTTGCATTTGGCTTCCAAGTACGTGAGTACACAAAATGTAAATTCTATTCATATAAGTTGGTATTCCTGCAGTAGCTTTATTTGCATTTGTTCCTAACGGATAAAAGAAAAAAAAAATTGAGCATCAGAAGAATGTGATACAATGTCAGGGAAAATATATGAGAAAGTCTGAAGGCAAAGTTACCTCGAATCCAAGTTTTCGGTTGTAAAATACGAAAATGTTTTATGTAATGGTTTGTGATTTAATTTTCTTTTCGTACTTTAAGAAAATTACTCTTTAAATCTCTTCGGAATATGGAAACACACAGCACTGTGACTTAACTTCATCTTTCTAAACACCACATCTGATTGAGCTCAGTCGGTACACAGAGTGACTGAAACACAGCCCGGACAGGGGTTTTAATCCAGATAAGAGAACCAAAACAATTCTTAGCACTACAATAATCATAGGAATAGTTGTTACGTGGTGAAACTTCCGAAACATGAATCTAACAGAAATTCGTCTCAAATGCCCAGGATAACATTCGACGCGATAAAATTATCCTAATTATAGAGTCGATCTCGTTTATAATGCCATGGAAGGGACTGAATATTTTGTGTCGTTATAAACGAGTGTTGTTATAACCGAGGAGTATAATGTTATGGTTAACAGTGAGGAATTAATTGGTACCGCAGAATATCTGACGTTATAGACGAGGTGTCGCTTAAAGTGATGTCGTTATAACCGGGTTTGGCTGTATTTGAATTTTAACGGCACAGTGGTTACTTTTTGTACCATCAGGTCTGACATTCAGTAATTCTACGTTCTGCCCACACAGTGTATTTATGTGTTTTGTGTGGATCTCAGAACAAACAGCGATTATTTCACTGTACAGCATTAACTGACTGGTTTGTATAACTGAGACGGAGTGTGTTTACTGCGCGGTACGGACTGTATTTATGTGTTTTGTGTGGATCTCAGAACAAACAGCGATTATTTCACTGTACAACATTAACTGACTGGTTTGTATAACTGAGACGGAGTGTGTTTACTGCGCGGTACGGACTGAGTATTTATGTGTTTTGTGTGGATCTCAGAACAAACAGCGATTATTTCACTGTACAACATTAACTGACTGGTTTGTATAACTGAGCCGGAGTGTGTTTACTGCGCGGTACGGACTGTATTTATGTGTTTTGTGTGGATCTCAGAACAAACAGCGATTATTTCACTGTACAACATTAACTGACTGGTTTGTATAACTGAGACGGAGTGTGTTTACTGCGCGGTACGGACTGTATTTATGTGTTTTGTGTGGATCTCAGAACAAACAGCGATTATTTCACTGTACAACATTAACTGACTGGTTTGTATAACTGAGACGGAGTGTGTTTACTGCGCGGTACGGACTGAGTATTTATGTGTTTTGTGTGGATCTCAGAACAAACAGCGATTATTTCACTGTACAACATTAACTGACTGGTTTGTATAACTGAGCCGGAGTGTGTTTACTGCGCGGTACGGACTGTATTTATGTGTTTTGTGTGGATCTCAGAACAAACAGCGATTATTTCACTGTACAACATTAACTGACTGGTTTGTATAACTGAGCCGGAGTGTGTTTACTGCGCGGTACGGACTGTATTTATGTGTTTTGTGTGGATCTCAGAACAAACAGCGATTATTTCACTGTACAACATTAACTGACTGGTTTGTATAACTGAGACGGAGTGTGTTTACTGCGCGGTACGGACTGTATTTATGTGTTTTGTGTGGATCTCAGAACAAACAGCGATTATTTCACTGTACAACATTAACTGACTGGTTTGTATAACTGAGACGGAGTGTGTTTACTGCGCGGTACGAACTGAATATTTATATATCAATACGTTTAACATTCACAAATTCTACGTTCTGCCCACGCAGTGTATTTATGTGTTTTGTGTGGATCTCAGAACAAACAGCGATTATTTTACTGTACAACATTAACTGACTGGTTTGTATAACTGAGACGGAGTGTGTTTACTGCGCGGTACGGACTGTATTTATGTGTTTTGTGTGGATCTCAGAACAAACAGCGATTATTTCACTGTACAACATTAACTGACTGGTTTGTATAACTGAGACGGAGTGTGTTTACTGCGCGGTACGAACTGAATATTTATATATCAATACGTTTAACATTCACAAATTCTACGTTCTGCCCACGCAGTGTATTTATGTGTTTTGTGTGGATCTCAGAACAAACAGCGATTATTTTACTGTACAACATTAACTGACTGGTTTGTATAACTGAGACGGAGTGTGTTTACTGCGCGGTACGAACTGAATATTTATATATCAATACGTTTAACATTCACAAATTCTACGTTCTGCCCACGCAGTGTATTTATGTGTTTTGTGTGGATCTCAGAACAAACAGCGATTATTTCACTGTACAGCATTAACTGACTGGTTTGTATAACTGAGACGGAGTGTGTTTACTGCGCGGTACGAACTGAATATTTATATATCAATACGTTTAACATTCATAAATTCTACGTTCTGCCCACACAGTGTATTTATGTGTTTTGTGTGGATCTCAGAACAAACAGCTATTGTATGCCTACACAACATTAACTGATTGTTGTTATAGTGTGTATCTTCAAGTATACGAACTCATACTTATCCACCAAACTACACGGTGGCACATCTCGGAAGGGCATAATCTCAATTTTGGTCTACATTATAACCTTTGATCTCACGTTGTTATCAGGTTTGAAATATCTGTACAATTTTAATGTTCATATACTTTCCCATACCATGCAGATAGTTGGATCTGTTGTTTACACAACTATCTCATTAGTTTAATTAATTATATAAGTAACCAATTAGTCACGTAATTATTCAACAAATTCGTGTCTTAGAGATATAATTTGTTGCTTACTTTGTTAGTTAGTAATATAAAAAATTAGTTTTATGTTTATTAATATAATTTGTAAATTGCTTATTTAGTTCATTAGTTAGACAAAATATTTATTTAGACAATTAATGAGTAAATTATTGGAACCCAAAAGAAAAAAGTACCATGCCAAGTACAAGACTGTCGTTTGTTACTGAAAAGTTCAAATGAAACCTATAAATAATTTCCATTTGATTTTGCTATAACGACCTGATTAAGAAAGCTAACGACGCAGCATGCTGTATCAACTGTCTCATTTGAACACGCCTACTGGAGCAGGTGAAACGTAACAGGAGACTGTAACAGGGCAGAGTAACAAGCTACAAGTAAAACGAGTGACAAAGCAATAATTGAATTTGAAACAAATATGTTCTTGTTATGATAGAATTGTTAACGGTTTTGCAACTGCGAAACAAGAAGGAAAAGAGATGAAACGAAATAAAAAAAGAATGACAATACAAAAGACACAAAGTAAAGAAACAGAAGCAACAAAAAGCACAACATGAATTATAATGTGTAAAGTTACATTACTTTCACATGAAATTATGGAGCAGCCTATACCTCAGACCACGGGTCTCAGCTTTTTTACGGCAAAGACCCGTTAGTGTGGGTTGGTTTGCGGGTCACACGTGGAAACGTAAAGGTAATTGGTATGCCTAACCGCCTTAATTATTGTGTCGTTTTTATAGCATATATATATATTTTTTTATGTTTCGACAGCCCTTAGGGGGCCTAGGCCTCGTCATTGTACGACGCTTCACGATCACACACTTTTTAGACACACCACATTCGATACGACTCCTCTGGACGAGTGATCAGCCCGACGCAGAGACCTCTACCTGACAACACACAACACTCACAAGAGACAGACATCCATGCCCCCGGTGGGATTCGAACCCGTAATCCCAGTAAGCGAGAGGCCGTAGACCCACGCCTTAGACCGCGCGGCCACTGGGATCGGCATATATATACATATATACAATTTACAAACATGGCCGCGGGCCGCATAATACAAGCTGGCGGGCCGCAGTTTGGAGACCCATGTTTTAGATTATAAGTTTTATGTCGCCGATGCCAGTGGCCGCGAGGTCTAGGCATGGGTCTGCTGCCGCTCTCTTGCTGGGGTTGCGGGTTCGAATCCAGCCGGGGACATGAATGTTTGTCTCTTGTGACTGTTGCGTGTTGCGCAGGTATAGGACACTGCAACAGCCGATCCCTCGTCCAGGGGAGACCTACCGAGTGTGGTGTGTCTGTCGTAGTGTGTAATCAGGTGAAACAATAGCCCTCTACGCCTACGAGGAGTAAGTAGAAGATGTCAGAGTAAAAAAAAAATTAATGTCTATTTAGTTAGCACTCATTTGAGGGCGCTGTCACTTTCAATAGTATGCAGCGTCAAAAGGACACTATTACTGAAAACTGAAGCAAGCGACGGTAAAGTAATTTGAAGCAATATACGAGCATTAGCATGGAGAAGCTGGGGAAAAAAACACGAAATACGTCATTCACGAGAGCTGGTTTTTCGAGAAGAGATACGAACCCTAGACTTCTCCAATACGTAGCAACAGTTCCACCACTATACCGCAAGGTTTGATTACTTCAAGTATCAAATTTGATCAAAAACGTTTCAGGAATTCAGGATATGCACCAGGAGATTACAGTCACGGATGGACACCATCGACCATGACTACAACCAAATCTGTACAGGGCATACACAAAAGAATGGTGCGGTTTACTATGTATTTAGTATGGAAACCGCACCATTATTTTGTGTATACCCTGTACTTTGTGTGCGAACAAAGCGTTAAATTGTAAGATATGAGATGCCAGTGAAGATTACCGTCTGCTGGGATGTGACTTCGTGCAGTCTGGAAGAAAGTTGCTGGTCTGCTGAGTAAAAAAAATATGGAAGGTGGCGAAGAAGGAAGAAAACGGAATTCCGTTCATCGCATACCGCTGATAACGGGAGGGGTGTGGGGGAGGAGCCTGCTGTCCACCTACCACGTACAGTCGTCAGACAGCGCCATCTCAGGATCTAAAAAAAAGTTAAATGAACCTTATAACCTGCCATGAAGGCCCAGGCGGGGAGCAGACTTATAGCTCTTCTCTCTCTTTAACCTCGTCGCTAGATGAAATGTGTTTAACGCCACGTCCCGGCTGCTTTACCCCCAAAAATAATGCGGTACTCCTACAAGAGGCTGGGTAGGCCCCAAGGCCGGTCTGGACGGGTGATAAAAATCTCGCCCCCACCGGGATTCAATCCCCGGACCGTCCAGCCCGTAGCTAGTCGCTATACCGACTAGGCTATCCTGATCACACGATTTAAAATTAAACTTAAAAGATAAAAGTCGCCTATCCTGAAGATGGAGGCACCACGTTCCACCTAAACGCTGGTACTATCTGAACAATGCTGTACGAATTCCGACAACCATATCTTTGCCACAAACGTATCCCCGCTCTCAATACACCAGTAAATATCTACCATAATTATAACACATATATGAAACTTTTCGAATCCCTTCTTTCATGTAAAGAAATAGATCTCTTTCTATTATTAACCTTCTGTTGCAATTAGCTTTCTTCAACGTTTTTTTTCATTTTATAATACTTGATGATAACCACGCAGGCCGAAACATGTAGTATTAAATGTTAAAGATCTGAAGAAATCGAGTTGTGATCAAGAGTTGTTGATTTTAATTTGTATATATCACAACGAGATGTATAAAGTAAAGTTTGTAAGTTGAAATGTAATCGTTAAATTAAGATTAGTGTTTGGGAATGTGGATAATAAACGCATTCATAAAGTCTAACGCAATACTTGCCCATTAATTTAACGGCCGTGTCTACCGCGTCTATTGAAAATAGTACTAAATGAACTTCGTATCTTTGCGTATTTTGTGTTAGGTTCGAGGTAGTTATTTGCACGTCTAATGGAAACACCGATATAAGATAATTAAAATTACACATTTTCACTTGAGTCCACGGAATTATTATTCTTTCAAAATTACGCACTTCAGCAGTAAAAAGAGGATAAAAATTCAACGACTGTTGTTTCAAGCCACGACTTTCACCATTCTAAAGTTTTCATTTCTTACTATACACAGCACAGACGTTAGTGAGAACCTTACGACGAAGTTATGTCTTTTTCTCACACCCACAAAAATAGTTTCTATCATTTCTCAACATTTTCTTTTTCGTCTAATCTACTATAACTTACGTCTAACTCTTTCTCTGACATTTTTATTTACATTACACTGACATTTCAACTAGCAAGTAATAAGCACAATTTAATTGACCATACTGTCCACTTTATAAACAACATAATTTATAATAATTCTAAAAAGGAATCTAAGTCTTTCGATTTAAAATATTTTAGGAGACGGCACAAATCGTTTTAGACTGTGTTACATGTTCCTCGTGCGCACGAATCCTTTGTGAACCCAACAATATTATTCCAGACTTACAACAATAATATTCATCTACGTCTCCAATTACAAATGCCTCAGCCAACCTGCACAATGCTGTCTATCATTAAATGACATCTGTATTATATTGCTACTCTATTGTACCGTAATGCTTATTTAGTAGCTCCAAGTACAAGGAAAATAAATTGTGTTCCACAGTTTGCAGTCTATTTCATGCAATACAGCAACATTGTATTAAAGCCAGGACGAAATGAAATATTAATACAGCAAAGATATTGATGATAATAATGACAATATTAATACAAAACAATTTAATTACGCCTCTATACGCATTAACATGTATTGAGGTCGGGAACCAAGACAACGTACTTAATCTAGTGACTATAGACTATGGGCTAAAAGATTCGGGAATCGATTCCCTATAACGGCAAGAATTTTTTTCCTTCTCCCGACGTCCATACTGTATCTGAGGCCCACCTTACCTCCTATGCAATTGATGCTGCGAATTCTTTTCTTGAGTGCAAAGCAGCCGGGGCGTGATGCAGATAGCGTACTTCTATCTAGTGATGAGGTTAGAATTATTGGAGCTATACCTCTAATTCAGTCGATCCAAATGGCCGCGCGGTCTAAGTCGTGGGTCTGCGGCCGTTCGCTTGCTGGGACTGCGGGTTCGAATCCTGCCGGAGGCATGGATGTCTGTTTTTTGTGGGTGTTGTGTGTTGTCAGGTAGAGGAATCTGCGACGGGCTGATCACTCGTCGAGAGGAGTCCTACCGAGTGTGGTGTGTCTAAAAAGTGTGACAGTGAAGCCTCGAAACATAAGGAGGCCCTGGCCCACTAGAGGCTGTTGTGCCATGAAAAGAAAAAAACTAATTCCCTTTTATTCCTTTATGTCGTGCACAGGGACAAAATTATTTTGTTTACATGTTTTGACCCATAGCCCAATAGAGTTTGATACACGCTTCTGAAAATCATAGAATTTGCAAAGTTTTGTTACAATTCTCCGATATCAGATCGCGATGTTTTGTGTCGACCCACACAATTTTCACGCTAATACACAAGACGTTACAAATGAAATTACTTCTTAGGACAATATGCGCGTAATGAATGAACAAGCAGCGACTGACGCACAAGGAATGAAATGAGAAATTTCGGAGAATAGTGAGAAATGAATCTAAGCCGAGTGGCGTAGAGGTACATGAAGAAGTGGAGGAAGTCTCATGCATTTTGAAAAGACATTAATATTCAGAACACGCAAGTACGTCACATTTGATGCAAAAGTCTGCTATTAGACAATGTCTTGATACACACACAGCAAGTTATAGTGAGGCTAAAGCCCTGGAGACGAATCCAGCCGAAATACTCATTACATGAAGTAATGTTTCTAGTAACTTCCTTCAACACTTCCAGCAGCAGGGATATCTTAATTACAATGAGTGGACTCCAGACTGGACGACCGAAGTTCGATTCCCGGACGAACATATATAAAATCCCCTCTCCAAAGCGACTAGACTGTCTCTGGGGCTGACACAGCCTCCAAAGAAATGGTTGTAAATGGCCGGGGTTTGAAGCTGACCACCCACTTGCATCTAGTACCGAGGTGAAGAATCGTGGATCTATACCTCACCACTCCCCCATACATCTTTATAGTGATTTCCACACTCAGGGCAGGAGTTATTTTCGTTTTAAACACGCATGCCTGCACCTGGGCGGGACAGTATTGTTTTTTTTTTTGGGTCGCGAATGCGTATATTTAACGGCACATGAGCGTCCCGTTTGGCCGATAGACTTTAACTAAGAATGGATAATATTGTACCTTTACATTAGTGACTCTACGCTAAAGTATTTTTAGTGGCGTTTTCAGGGCCAGGGACAAATCTGAAATCATAATTAGTAACACACAATTTACAGACATAGTTTTTTTCTGTCTTGCATAAACATATGCAATGAATACGACATGAAAATATTTTTTGGACTAAGTACTAAAACTCTGGATTCAATAGTTAAAAAATATGTATTTTAACACTACATTAATTAAGATGAAGTTTGGGCGATGGCGCACTATTTTTATGAAGAATGTAACTTGTCAGTGCTCCAGGATTTTCTGCCTTTCACACTAAATGCTTCACACGATAACTCAATATTTGTTATTACTGCTACAATAGCTTCAAATGTGTCCACATTTAGCGGAGATTGTTCTTAAATCCAGACGTAATTTATATCGAATAAAATCGGAAACATAAAAAATCAGGGACAAAAATTGAGAATAAAATTAGTCCAGGACATGTCGCATTTCGGGGAATTTCCAAGATAATCCAGGATAAATGGTCACCTTACTCTACACAAATTCGAAGATGTGTTCAAAAAGTCCACGAACATTGCGCTTGTAGCAGTAAACAGATTACTTACTAGTTGGCCTTCCTAACACTACACATAGCTGCAGTCGGTAAGACGTGACCGCTTCCAGGCTCACATCGGAACGGCCAGGCTGAGTTTTACCTGTCTCAAAAACATTTATTCTGCTCGGAGTACATTTGAGAACAAAATTAGTCCAGGACATGTCGCATTTCGGGGAATTTCCAAGATAATCCAGGATAAATGGTCACCTTACTCTACACAAATTCGAAGATGTGTTCAAAAGCCCACGAACGCTTGTAGCAGTAACCAGATTACTTGCTAGTTGGCCTTCCTAACACTACACAGCTGCAGTCGGTAAGACGTGACCGCTGCTAGGCTCACATCGGAACGACCAGGCTGAGTTTTACCTGTCTCAAAAACATTTATTCTGCTCTGAGTACATTCAAAACCTTCGTCACTGTGGATTTTGTTTTGAAATCGTACAGAAAACACTTGCTGGTGCGTGCATGGTACTTTCCCTCTTACCACCTCGCCCCTTCAACCCCGCACTAATAAATTGCGGGTAAGCTGTTGATTCGTAAAATACGTAAATAGTAAATTGAGAATTCTGTGGAAGAAAATATATGTGCCTAGTAATCAAAATCACACAAAAAAAGTTCGAAATACGTGTCTATTCCAGTTACCAGTACACTTTTCTATCTTGTTAGACAATTTGTCTATACATCTAGAACTTGCAAGCCCGACGTCAAAATGTGGAAGCTATGTTGTGGTATACTACGATCCAGGCCACACAAATTCCAGGGAAATAAATATTTAATAACTGGAGCTTAGGAATCCAGAGTTAAAAAATTTCCCACACTTAAATTACACATACGTATAATATTTTTATATTATGTAGAAAAGGTTTCATTATTTGTAAAATGTAATACTGTTTTACATATTCTCTTTAAATTATCAGTAAAAAAAAGCAGGACCGATTACAAAGAACAAAGCAAGAAACCCATAAAAGAATTTGAAACATATATGGTACAGTAAAATTATGTGCTGTCGTATTGTCTTTGTTTTTACATGTGCTTTGTGTTTGTAAACTACAGAGCTATGGCTCGTAAATAAACAAAGAGTAAAGTTAACACACAATATGTGTCCCTGGAATGCGAGTCTGTACTTGACACAAACCGTGAAGTGCTATATGCTACAGAATACCACACGCGCTACACG
Organism: Reticulitermes speratus; assembly: GCA_021186555.1. Classification (NCBI taxonomy): domain Eukaryota; kingdom Metazoa; phylum Arthropoda; class Insecta; order Blattodea; family Rhinotermitidae; genus Reticulitermes; species Reticulitermes speratus. The sequence goes on along the minus strand of JAJKFL010000014.1, from coordinate 41,084,463 downwards.
ATACTGTAATCTGTAATTTCTATACTGAAAGAGCCCACTGTAAAACTTTTGATAGATAGAGGAACCGGTATAGAAACACGGTGTAGAGCACGGGTAAACAAATAAAATCACGCACAAACAAACACGTGTATTTCCCACCGTTTACTAACAGCTTGTTTATAAGTGCACAGAGGGCAGTCACGTGTTTGTCCGCGAAACAATTAAGCTTTGCCTTGCAAAGTTACGGTACTTACACGCCTTATCACAGTCGAGGAAAGCGACTTTTCTCTCCGTCAATTCCGTCTCTCCGAATGCAACAGTGCAGCTCCCACTGGTCGGATTTTCGTGAAATTTGATACTGAGAACATTAATGAAAAAACGTTGAGGAAATCCAAATTTGATTAAAATCGGGTCAAAAATTTCGGCACGTCATACCGCAGTAAGTTTTATTGTTACCGGCGAAATTAAATCGCCATAAAAGCATTCTCTTCGAGGGGAAATAGTATCAGGCTGCTACGATAGTCAAGGAGGTATAAAGATTAGGTGAACGCGCCATAATGTTACGTTAGACGTACATTTCCTATCTTGTTGTAGGCAATTATCTTAACAGCAGATCAGTGTTTACCATTCCCCTGGTTAACTTTATTATTTTCGGTTATTGTAACACAAACATGTACAGTACTCTCGTGAGTTGTAAATCTCGATGTTCGAGATTTCGACCTTTCGTGAACGCCCATTTTTAACATCTGGTTCTGATGAATCCGAGTGACAGCACACGTTTAGCGAGTCGGCCGCAGGTAAAGTGCAGATCACGCTCAGCTCAGTCAGTCTTTGCCACTTATTGAGGATCATCGATTTTGTGCTTTATGGAATGACACTGTTGGTAAACCGCATAATGTGTTTTATGCGCCCACATAGTGTTTGTACATTTTAAATAAATCTTCTTGCCTTTTACGATTTTAAAAAATTTTGAAAAATGATTCCGATGTTCGTGATTCGTGATTCCAATATTCGTGACAGTTTTACTGGTCCCGTTAATCACAGATATGTAGACTGCATTGCACCTTTCACGGGTAAATTAAAGTCGACGCGAATTACCAAATAATTAAGCTAACTAGCAAGATACAAACTGTTTTACACAACGTCCAAAAAAACCACGGTACGTATTTTTCTCCAGTAATGAAGAAGTTGTAAGGGCGTGGAATTCGCCAATCATCAACATACAGTGCCAAAATTTAAAAAGAAAAAAAAATTGGTGCTGTAACTGCACCCAACCCTACACTTTCAAAACGTGATGACTAATGGGGCCCAAAGAAAATTTTGTATTTTACAATTTGTGGGGCACACGGTGCCATCGATGCAGGTTTCTCCCAGTATATTTCCATCAATACCCCACATGCATACAAAAAGCTATAAAGGCCTGGACAGGTCCTTAGGGTTCCAGGATCTTGAGGCTCCCAGATTTCCAGACAATCGGCCCATGAAAGTGGTAAGGCAGTCAGCCCTACGCACCGGCCACCTTTACCCCCCAGAAAATATTCCTGATACTCATTTCTGTTAGGGGCTGAGTCGACCCCAGGGCCACAGTGCGGCCGGAAGGATTACGTCAGTGAAACCTTCCAGTGACTCCATCGGGAATCGAACCCGTGCAATGCCTCAACCAACTGCGCCACCGCGTGCCCCTAATGCATACTAAAGACGATGTATAATTTAGATAGTACCAGCACTGCTAAATAAACCACAAAAATAGTAAAGTTACCACGATATGAATTCATAGGTCTAGCTTAACAATTCCAGCTAGTTTCCAACTTGGTTTATTAAGCCACATTATTACACTGAAATTATTTAAATGGGATATCCTGAGGGACGGCTGTAGATTAGCTGCTAGCAACAGGCGTCCTGGACAAACAATGCACTAACGCACTCGGTGTTTTCCCAGAGAACGAGGTCAACACACGCCAGTGTTAGGTCTTGCGGAATGGCCACATTCAAACATAATTCTGTCTCACAACCGCAGAATTTTATATAATGCATATCGATAATTTAACTTACAATAGAAACGTTTCAGTTTTTAGTATACAAATTCCACAGTACTGGCTGTCATAACCTGACAACAAAACACAAAGAGATCACGCATCGAAATTACTTCATCATCGTCCTGGAAATGATTACACGTGACAGAGGTAGACATAAGAATATGCAGCATTAAAGCCTTAAAGTTTAAGTGAAAGAAATTCTGTATCCAATGTTCCCCGATTTCTTAGATAAAATTGCTTTCTGAAAGGTTCCCAGGTTTTGCTCGGTCGTTCTCCTGATAAGATCAGCATGTAGATAAAAAATGAGTATGGCGTGCTGGTGGAATAATTTTCGTATGCGCAACCATGCCCACGGACACTTTACAAATCTCACTTGGACTGGCCCTGAATTGAAACGTAGCCTCCAAGATTCGCCTAAATTATAATTATACAGCTCGTACCGCGCAGTAAACACACTCCGTCTCAGTTATACAAACCAGTCAGTTAATGCTGTACAGTGAAATAATCGCTGTTTGTTCTGAGATCCACACAAAACACATAAATACAGTCCGTACCGCGCAGTAAAACACACTCCGTCTCAGTTACACAAACCAGTCAGTTAATGTTGTACAGTGAAATAATCGCTGTTTGTTCTGAGATCCACACAAAACACATAAATACAGTCCGTACCGCGCAGTAAACACACTCCGTCTCAGTTATACAAACCAGTCAGTTAATTTGTACAGTGAAATAATCGCTGTTTGTTCTGAGATCCACACAAAACACATAAATACAGTCCGTACCGCGCAGTAATCACACTCCGTCTCAGTTATACAAACCAGTCAGTTAATGTTGTACAGTGAAATAATCGCTGTTTGTTCTGAGATCCACACAAAACACATAAATACAGTCCGTACCGCGCAGTAAACACACTCCGTCTCAGTTATACAAACCAGTCAGTTAATGTTGTACAGTGAAAACGTGTTGTATTGGCCCACAAAAAATTTTATTTACAGATTTGCGGGACACACGTCCATCGATCAGTTTACTACCAGTATAATGTTTCCAGTGAAATATCCCCACATGCCAACAAAAACATAAATACAGTCCGTAGGGTACCAGACTTCAGTCTCAGTTTCCAACAATCGGCCAGTAAGTGGTACAGGAATAATCGCTTTGTACTCGAGACTTCCCCCAAAAAATACATAATCATTTCTGTTAGGGCTGATCGACCCCGTCCACAGTGCGCAAATACGTCAGTGAAATTTCCAGTGATATGGAATCGACCTTTTGTCAAGTCCTCAAAACCAAATCAGCCACCGCGCGTCCCCCTCATTGCATACAAACAGTCAGTATAATTTGTAAGTAACTAAGCCTGTGCTAAATAAACCACACAAAAAATAAAAGTTACCACGCAGTAAATTCATCAGTCTCAGTTAACAATCCAGTAGTTAACTGTTTAAATGCAATTATTAACTGAATTATTTATGGATATCCTAGACCTAGATAGCACTAATACAGCGTACCTGGCAAACAAGCACTAACGCACTCGGTTGTTTCCCAGAGAAACGAGTCAAACATCGCGTGTTGTCTTGGGATCCACACAAACACATAATTCAGTCTCACAACCGCAGAAAATTTCTAGTTAATGCAATCGATAATTTAACTTACAAGTGAAACTTTCGAGTTTGTTTAGTATACAAATCCAACAGTACTGGCTGTCATAACACCTCGACAGAACAAACACAAAGAGATACAGTGAAATATTCATCATCGTTCTGGAACAATACACTGACAGCGTACGGCATAACAATTATCAGTACATAAAGCCTTAAAGTTTAAGTGAAAAATTCTGTATCATGTTCTCGATTTCTAGAAAAAATCTTACTGAAAGGTTCCGTACGGCGTTAACTCGTCGTTTTATAAACAGCAGTAAGTTAAAGTGAAATATCGCTGTGCTGGTGACATAAATTTTCCGTATCGCGCAGAAACCATGCCCCGTACTCTTTAACAAATCTCATTAATGGACAGTGAATAATCGTGTCTCTAGATCCCCAAAAAATAATACAGTCGTACCGCGCAGTAAACACACTCCGTCTCAGTTATACAAACCAGTCAGTTAATGTTGTACAGTGAAATAATCGCTGTTTGTTCTGAGATCCACACAAAACACATAAATACAGTCCGTACCGCGCAGTAAACACACTCCGTCTCAGTTATACAAACCAGTCAGTTAATGTTGTACAGTGAAATAATCGCTGTTTGTTCTGAGATCCACACAAAACACATAAATACAGTCCGTACCGCGCAGTAAACACACTCCGTCTCAGTTATACAAACCAGTCAGTTAATGTTGTACAGTGAAATAATCGCTGTTTGTTCTGAGATCCACACAAAACACATAAATACAGTCCGTACCGCGCAGTAAACACACTCCGTCTCAGTTATACAAACCAGTCAGTTAATGTACAGTGAAATAATCGCTGTTTGTTCTGAGATCCACACAAAACACATAAATACAGTTCGTACCGCGCAGTAAACACACTCCGTCTCAGTTATACAAACCAGTCAGTTAATGCTGTACAGTGAAATAATCGCTGTTTGTTCTGAGATCCACACAAAACACATAAATACAGCTCGTACCGCGCAGTAAACACACTCCCTGTGGTACAAAAACAAATTATTAACAACGTATGGAAAATAAAAGTAATAATCAATTGAGAAGCAAAGGGTGTAAGTTACAATAAATTTTAAGAACCACTGGTCTAGTCGAAACGTCTTATCGACTAGACACTACCGGTGGAATTAGACCCTCCGCACTGTCCACACCAGACCTGGGGCCCATCCAGCCTCCTATACAATAGTACTCCGATCTTTCATGGGGTAAAACAGCCGCAGCGTGGTGCTGCCCACCCACCTCTTTCTAGCTCCGAGATTGCGAATGGATTGAAGCTATAGGCTACCTCCTCATCTATGCTTGCTAGGCATGTCATGGGGTGAACTTAACCTAGTAGAAGTAGTAGTAGTAGTAGCAGTAGCAGTAGTAGTGCACGTGTGAATTAGAAGAATCTCCATCGGCAACCAAAACTCCAGTGACATTTCACTCTGCACCCGTGACTTCCTCACTATACTGACAGCCAACCGGCTGCCAACTCGCTGGCATAAATCACGACGCCCCTACGTTATACGTCTTGGCACAAATACCTCGAACCTCAGCAGCTGACACACAACGTTGATACTGTGGTCAGCGCTGTGTGTCAGCGTTATCACCTCGCTATGGCTTTGAAACAGCTAAGCGTCTGAAGATAGCTTCTAGAGCACGAACCTTTTAGTGAGGCTCCCCAGGGGTTAGTCCGTATTGACGGATGACATATACAAGGGGTTCTGTACACTTGGGTCCGAGTGACTGCTAGAAATGGAAAGTGTTACCCTGTTTGGGGTTTGTACAAATTCAATGTTTTTAGTTCAGTGACGGAGAAGCTAGGTTTTATCTGCTTCAGTGGAGGCGTCTTGATTTTCTTAAACTTAAGAATTCATGGGGTCAGAGCCGGACTAAGGGATGGGAAAGCCGTGCAGCTGCTGGGGCGCCAAAGAGTGATAAGAAGTCACTGAAATAATAAAAAATATGGTACTAGTAAACACAGGTCCACATACGAAAAAGAATTTCTCTGAAAATTATCCTCTTTACGTTTGTACTGTTGACAGCAGCACAAAATATTTTGTAGCCCGACAACAGTGCAAATTGAACCCAGTCTTGCATTTACATGGCTACACTCAATGGTTTTATATTGTTGACAGCTAAATGCAAGTTAGCAACAATACAAGGGGAAAGCATTGTTGCGTTTTCATGGCAACAATGGTTATGCGAACGCGTCATAATATTACCTATGCCTACAATGCCTACACCGTTGTTGCATGCTTTAGAAGCCTGATATCGATGTTAGGCTGTTTATCGCGAAGTGAAAACAGAACGCCCTACTGTAAAGACCACGTCCGTCTGTCTGCCTGTGTGTCTGTCTACCTGTCTGTCTGTGACATACTATGAGCTGATAGACCATTCGTCAAATTTCATGAAATTCGTATAGAAGTTTTTTACGGAAACTTAATGAGACAGCGTGTTTCTTAAAAAAATCGACATAGCGAGATTCAGTCTTTATTTAAGACTTACCGTAAATCAATTTCTACGTACTGTGTGTGTTCTACATTTTCTTCCGATTTAAATAAACTTCGGTACATACGAGGTCACAATGTGTGATTGTATGTGCATATGAGTTGTACTACGTGCATATGGTTTACGTATGTGCATATGATTTGTACGTATGTGCATAGATTTGTATGGCATATGATTGTGCGTATGTGCATATGATTTTACGTATGTGCATATGATTTGTGCTATGTGCATATGATTGTGCGTATGTGCATATGATTGTACGTATGTGCATATGATTTGTACGTATGTGCATATGATTTGTATGTGCATATGATTTGTGCGTATGTGCATATGATTTGTGCGTATATGCATATGATTTGTACGTATGTGCATATGATTTGTACGTATGTGCATATGATTTGTACGATGTGCATAGATTTGTAGCTATGTAATGATTTGTACGTATGTGCATATGATTTGTACGTATGTGCAATGATTGTACGTATGTGCATATGATTTGTACGTATGTGCATATGATTTGTACGTATGTGCATATGATTGTATGTGCATATGATTGTGCGTATGTGCATATGATTTGTGCGTATGTGCATATGATTTGTACGTATGTACATATGATTTGTACGTATGTGCATATGATTTGTACGTATGTCATGATTTGTATGTGCATATGATTTGCGCGTAGTGCATATGATTGTACGTATGTGCATATGATGTACGTATGTGCATATGATTTGTACGTATGTGCATAGATTGTACGTATGGCATATGATTGTACTTTATGTGCATAGATTTGTAGTAGTGCATAGATTGTAGTATGTGCATAGATTTGTACGTATGTGCATATGATTTGTACGTAAAGCACAATATAACAAAGCACTCTTGTGAACGTGTAGTCTTTTAAAAACGGTACCCACTCGCCATAAAACTTTAAATAAAAACTGGACTGAATTTACTTTAGAAAGATATAGACATAGATATTTTAATCAACTCATGGCCAGTCTTTTTCTATATTTTGACATTTGTATAATCATAAGTGGTAAGGTAAAGGTAAAGGTAAATTTCTCCCTAAACAGGCTACGAAGGCCCAGAGGGGGAGTAGAGTTATAGCTCTACTCTTTCTTTAACCCTGACACTAGATGAGGATGGGTGGTCAACTCCAAGCCCCGACCGCTTTACCCCCGGGAAACAGGCCCGGTACCCATTGTATAGGAGGTTGGGTGGGCCCCAGGGCCGGCCTGGACGGGTAGGGAAATCTCGCCCCCACCGGATTCGATCCCCGGACCGTCCAGCCCGTAGCGAGTCGCTATACCGAATACGCTATCCCGGCACACCAATAAATTATAAATAAATAAATAAAATTATCTGTAACAGTAATATCAAAAAGCTTTGATAAGTACAATATTGTACAACATTACAAATTATGAAATAATGTCCCCAAAGGCATTGCTGTTAGCGGTCCTAAGGGTCTTAAAGCGCCAGTGCAAAACGCTTTATTTCCCAGCCTCCATAAACCTTCGCAGTTTGGCTCACGGGCACAAACACAATTTTACTGCTACTTTTTATCAGACGTCGAGGAGGATTCTTTAAAAATCCGGCATCGTAGTTGGCTTAATTCGGGCCGATAATGGAAACGCTACTTTGCGATGTATGTTACTGGATTAGTTTATTATGCAGATGGAAAAAATAGGGGATGGAGACAAATGTAAACGCAGAGTACGTGGTTAAGTAACTGTATAAATTAAACTTGATAATCTGGACACAGTGTTAGGATTGAGCGGATAGCTGACAAGTTCGGGCGGTTTTGCTTCAGTGTTTTTGTACTGCTGCATATAAAATGTGCGTTTAAAGCCAACAACACAACACACGCCCACCAAATATAAACAGCCCACTTGTTTTTCATCCTATAGCATGCTATAAACAGTATAGTGTTAATTAACTGCTATCATAATCATGAGATTATAACAGCAACTTACCCAATTTATCTTCAAAAAAGTTACACACAAAATTTGAATGACCTTTTAACTTTTAGAGATTAAAATGTAACTGAATCACATTTAAAATTTTAGACCGTACCGCGCAGTAAATACACTCAGCCTAGGTAAATAAAACCAATCAGTTAATGCTGTACAGTGAAATAATCGCTGTTTGTTCTGAGATCCACACAAAACACATAAATACAGTTTGTGGGCAGAACGTAGAATTTGTGAATGTTAAACGTATTGATATATATATTCAGTTCGTACCGCACAGTAAACACACTCCGTCTCAATTATACAAACCAGTCAGTTAATGTTGTACAGTGAAATAATCGCTGTTTGTTCTGAGATCCACACAAAACACATAAATACAGTCCGTACCGCACAGTAAACACACTCCGTCTCAATTATACAAACCAGTCAGTTAATGTTGTACAGTGAAATAATCGCTGTTTGTTCTGAGATCCACACAAAACACATAAATACAGTCCGTACCGCACAGTAAACACACTCCGTCTCAATTATACAAACCAGTCAGTTAATGTTGTACAGTGAAATAATCGCTGTTTGTTCTGAGATCCACACAAAACACATAAATACAGTCCGTACCGCGCAGTAAACACACTCCGTCTCAGTTATACAAACCAGTCAGTTAATGTTGTACAGTGAAATAATCGCTGTTTGTTCTGAGATCCACACAAAACACATAAATACAGTCCGTACCGCGCAGTAAACACACTCCGTCTCAGTTATACAAACCTGTCAGTTAATGTTGTACAGTGAAATAATAGCTGTTTGTTCTGAGATCCACACAAAACACATAAATACACTGTGTGGGCAGAACGTAGAATTTGTGAATGTTAAACGTATTGATATATATATTCAGTTCGTACCCGCACAGTAAACACACTCCGTCTCAATTATACAAACCAGTCAGTTAATGTTGTACAGTGAAATAATCGCTGTTTGTTCTGAGATCCACACAAAACACATAAATACAGTCCGTACCGCACAGTAAACACACTCCGTCTCAATTATACAAACCAGTCAGTTAATGTTGTACAGTGAAATAATCGCTGTTTGTTCTGAGATCCACACAAAACACATAAATACAGTCCGTACCGCACAGTAAACACACTCCGTCTCAGTTATACAAACCAGTCAGTTAATGTTGTACAGTGAAATAATCGCTGTTTGTTCTGAGATCCACACAAAACACATAAATACAGTCCGTACCGCGCAGTAAACACACTCCGTCTCAGTATACAAACCAGTCAGTTAATGTTGTACAGTGAAATAATCGCTGTTTGTTCTGAGATCCACACAAAACACATAAATACAGTCCGTACCGCGCAGTAAACACACTCCGTCTCAGTTATACAAACCTGTCAGTTAATGTTGTACAGTGAAATAATAGCTGTTTGTTCTGAGATCCACACAAAACACATAAATACACTGGGTGGGCAGAACGTAGAATTTGTGAATGTTAAACGTATTGATATATATATTCAGTTCGTACCGCACAGTAAACACACTCCGTCTCAATTATACAAACCAGTCAGTTAATGCTGTACAGTGAAATAATCGCTGTTTGTTCTGAGATCCACACAAAACACATAAATACACTGTGTGGGCAGAACGTAGAATTTGTGAATGTTAAACGTATTGATATATAAATATTCAGTCCGTACCGCGCAGTAAACACACTCAGCCTAGGTTATAAAACCAATCAGTTAATACTGTATAGGGAAATAATTGCTGTTTTTTTGAAATTCATAAAAAAAACACATAAATGCACTCTGTGGGCTAAATACAGATTTTTTTGTACAGTTAAACCTGGTGGTAACCAAAGCAACCATTACGCTTTAAATATTTAATTACCGAAATTCATCCATATTACCGAGAAACGGCCAGTATCTACATGAAATTTTAATGAAATGTTACGAACATAGAGAAAGCCACAATAACATGAATCCAATTGCACAATATGAAGGGTCACCTCAACTGCGTCTCCACATTTTCAGTATGAACATCCGTGGGCACATTGCTCAATCCAAACTACAGCACAATTAGCAGCAACCCACCCCTGTCCACCTTGTTTTTGCCTCTTTAGCGTGCTAACGCATCTTAATCAGGCATAATTTCCCTAAAACTCTTACCAATGGTACAGAAATTCCCTGCGAGGTACTTCAGTTTGGAATGTGCTTAGAATCATTTCTTTATAACACGTTAAGAATGCGTTTTATTAAAGGAGATTAAGAGGTGGCACTGGTGAGGCACTGCGCTACAAGCCGAAAGGTCGCGGGTTCGATTCCCGATGGGGTAAATGGAATTTTTCATTGATTTAATTCTTCCGGCCGCACTATGGCCCTGGGGTGTCTACTAAGGGGTAAAAGCAGCCGGTGCATAGGTCTGACAATATTACCACCCTCAAGTGCTGATTTTGTATAAATTTTGGGAGCTTCAGCCTCCTGGAGGCCTAAGGGCTTCTCTACTTTACAGTAAAGTAAAAGATAACTCAGTACGGTAGCCTGCATCGTGTGTGGGTAAAATGTTCCGACGTTTCGGAGATGCTTATTGTCTCCATCTTCAGGGAGGCTGAATTGTTTCAAATAGATAATGAAGTGACACACAGGAAGAAAGTGTGTGAGTTAAGCATGACTGTTTGAAGAAATTTGGCCAATTACAGCTAATTAAGAGAATAGACGGCACGATTATCCGGAGTATGTTCCTCCGAAACATCGAAATATTTCATTACTACGAGGCGTAGAAACCCAAAATAATACCAAATGCCGTGGAAACCAGAAAACATTTCAATTTTTCTCCGCACATCAAATAGTGACTATAACTTTGTGTGATCACATAATTGTTGAAACTTGCACACGTTTGTAAGGACATACATCAGGCCTTTGGCAGTCCAGCAGTAGATAACTTGCACACGTTTTAAGGACATACATCAGGCCTTTGGCAGTCCAGCAGTAGATAAACTTGCACACGTTTCTAAGGACATACATCAGGCCTTTGGCAGTCCAGCAGTAGATAAACTTGCACACGTTTCTAAGGACATACATCAGGCCTTTGGCAGTCCAGCAGTAGATAAACTTGCACACGTTTCTAAGGGGCATACATCAGGCCTTTGGCAGTCCAGCAGTAGATAAACTTGCACACGTTTCTAAGGACATACATCAGGCCTTTGGCAGTCCAGCAGTAGATAACCTTGCACACGTTTGTAAGGACATACATCAGGCCTTTGGCAGTCCAGCAGTAGATAAACTTGCACACGTTTTAAGGACATACATCAGGCCTTTGGCAGTCCAGCAGTAGATAAACTTGCACACGTTTGTAAGGACATACATCAGGCCTTTGGCAGTCCAGCAGTAGATAAACTTGCACACGTTTGTAAGGACATACATCAGGCCTTTGGCAGTCCAGCAGCAGATAAACTTGCACACGTTAGTAAGGACATACATCAGGCCTTTGGCAGTCCAGCAGCAGATAAACGCACTTTGGCAGTCCAGCAGCAGATAACAGCACTTTGGCAGTCCAGCAGCAGATAAACAGCACTTTGCAGTCCAGCAGCAGATAACAGCACTTTGGCAGTCCAGCAGCAGATAAACAGCCTTGGCAGTCCAGCAGTAGATAAACAGCACTTTGGCAGTCCAGCAGTAGATAAACAGCACTTTGCAGTCCAGCTGTAGATAAACAGCACTTTGGCAGTCCAGCAGTAGATAAACAGCACTTTGGCAGTCCAGCAGTAGATAAACAGCATTTGGCAGTCCAGCAGTAGATAAACAGCACTTTGGCAGTCCAGCAGTAGATAAACAGCACTTTGGCAGTCCAGCAGTAGATAAACAGCACTTTGGCAGTCCAGCAGTAGATAAACAGCACTTTGGCAGTCCAGCAGCAGAAAAACAGCACTTTGGCAGTCCAGCACTAGATAAACAGCACTTTGGCAGTCCAGCAGCAGATAAACAGCACTTTGGCAGTCCAGCAGCAGATAAACAGCACTTTGGCAGTCCAGCAGAGATAAACAGCACTTTGGCAGTCCAGCAGTAGATAAACAGCACTTTGGCAGTCCAGCAGTAGATAAACAGCACTTTGGCAGTCCAGCAGTAGATAAACAGCACTTTGGCAGTCCAGCAGTAGATAAACAGCACTTTGGCAGTCCAGCAGCAGATAAACAGCACTTTGGCAGTCCAGCAGTAGATAAACAGCACTTTGGCAGTCCAGCAGTAGATAAACAGCACTTTGGCAGTCCAGCAGTAGATAAACAGCACTTTGGCAGTCCAGCAGTAGATAAACAGCACTTTGGCAGTCCAGCAGCAGATAAACAGCACTTTGGCAGTCCAGCAGCAGATAAACAGCACTTTGGCAGTCCAGCAGTAGATAAACAGCACTTTGGCAGTCCAGCAGTAGATAAACAGCACTTTGGCAGTCCAGCAGTAGATAAACAGCACTTTGGCAGTCCAGCAGTAGATAAACAGCACTTTGGCAGTCCAGCAGTAGATAAACAGCACTTTGGCAGTCCAGCAGTAGATAAACAGCACTTTGGCAGTCCAGCAGTAGATAAACAGCACTTTGGCAGTCCAGCAGTAGATAAACAGCACTTTGGCAGTCCAGCAGCAGATAAACAGCACTTTGGCAGTCCAGCAGCAGATAAACAGCACTTTGGCAGTCCAGCAGCAGATAAACAGCACTTTGGCAGTCCAGCAGTAGATAAACAGCACTTTGGCAGTCCAGCAGTAGATAAACAGCACTTTGGCAGTCCAGCAGCAGATAAACAGCACTTTGGCAGTCCAGCAGTAGATAAACAGCACTTTGGCAGTCCAGCAGTAGATAAACAGCACTTTGGCAGTCCAGCAGTAGATAAAACAGCACTTTGGCAGTCCAGCAGTAGATAAACAGCACTTTGGCATTCCAGCAGTAGATAAACAGCACTTTGGCAGTCCAGCAGTAGATAAACAGCACTTTGGCAGTCCAGCAGTAGATAAACAGCACTTTGGCAGTCCAGCAGTAGATAAACAGCACTTTGGCAGTCCAGCAGTAGATAAACAGCACTTTGGCAGTCCAGCAGTAGATAAACAGCACTTTGGCAGTCCAGCAGTAGATAAACAGCACTTTGGAAAGTCCAGCAGCAGATAAACAGCACTTTGGCAGTCCAGCAGTAGATAAACAGCACTTTGGCAGTCCAGCAGCAGATAAACAGCACTTTGGAAGTCCAGCAGCAGATAAACAGCACTTTGGCAGTCCAGCAGCAGATAAACAGCACTTTGGCAGTCCAGCAGCAGATAAACAGCACTTTGGCAGTCCAGCAGCAGATAAACAGCACTTTGGCAGTCCAGCAGAGATAAACAGCACTTTGGCAGTCCAGCAGAGATAAACAGCACTTATGAACGAGCAATAAACTATAAAAGTGACAGGAAGAAGCTTATTACAGCTATATGAAAATTAACAAGCACGAACTAACGTTAAAACAACCGAGAGAGAAACATACGCTAATAAGACAGGACTTTAACGTACATTATGGTAATCGAAGGTTCATTACTGTGTCCACAAAAGCGTTTTACTTCTTCGTTCATTCATTCTGCAGTCTGCCTTACGACAGGTCCTTAGCCTCTTCCAATGCAAGTTCTCCACAGAGTGAGATCTAGTGCTTCCTCTTTCAATTTCCAGTATCTTTTCTTTTCCTTAAGGCCATCCAGTAGCTGCTTACGTCTTCTCCCTCGTCTTCCCGTCATTTCTACCCTTCCCTCTAACTTTCCTTCAATCACACGTTTCAGAAGGCAGTTTCTACGCAAGATGTGACCAATCCAGTTAGCCTTTCTTCTTTTTATTGTATGTACGATATTCCTCTCCTCCTTCACTCTGTGTAATACTTCTTCATTTCTCACACGATCGGTCCATCTGATCTTCTCCATTCTTCTCCAGCACCACATATCAAAACTTTCCAGATACTTCTGATCCACTTTCCGAAGTGTCCACGTTTCAGCACCACACAAAGCTACGCTCCAAATGTAGCACTTTACTAGTTTCTTCCCTAAATTTAAGTCCACACTTCTTCGTATCCTGAATAAAATAAATCCACTCCACGGGTTATATTTATAGTCATGAAAATAACAGTTTAATAATATTCTCCTATCTAAGCTCAGGATTTCCAAGTGCTCCCTCTCTTTCACACTTCCCTACCAATATATTACATACATTGCTCTTCTCTTGTAGCGTGCTACGTGACCTGCCTATGTCATTCGCCTTTATTCAATTATCGTAATGCAAATTGGAAAGAAGTAATAATCATGAAATTCCGCGCTAGGCAAGTTTCTCCAGGCTCCTGTTACATCTCCTTCCTGAGCTCCTGATGGTGTTTCAGCAACACGTTCTCACACAGTCGGAAAACTTGAGCTTTTAACTCATTGTATGAAGAGCACAAATTATGCAGCTTCTCTTACGTAAATTTTTCCATTATCTTATTATTTAAAATAGAGCGGAAACAAAACTTCCTGACACTTCTACTACGTACACGTAGAGACACTGAAGGTTTTTCAGATTAGTGGCAGTTAAGGTAGTCATGGCTAAAACGTGAAAGTTGAACTCATCAGATGGTGAAAATTAAGGGGGCACTTTGGTTGGATAAAACTTGGTAGATCGGTAAAAGGTTTGGGAAAATAAGGCAGATCTCATATTCACGGTATAAGACTAAGGTAGAAGGTGCTTCCAAAATTTTTGCAAAATTCCAAAACTTAGAGAGCATCACATGCCAAAAGAGCGTAAAGATAACGCCAAAATAATTTATCATAATTCATTCTTTCCTCAAATACAGTCACACACAAAAAAATGGAGATTAAAAACTATAATTAAAATTATACAAACTCATATGTACATACATTTTACCCTTCACAAATTATGGTTACTTCCTGTACCATTAGGGTTAACATTAACAAAAGTTGCGTTCTGCTCACACAGTGTATTTATGTGTTTTGTGTGGATCTGAGAACAAACAGCGATTATTTCACTGTACAACATTAACTGAATGGTTTGTATAACTGAGACGGAGTGTGTTTACTGCGCGGTACGGACTGTATTTATGTGTTTTGTGTGGATCTCAGAACAAACAGCGATTATTTCACTGTACAGCATTAACTGACTGGTTTGTATAACTGAGACGGAGTGTGGTTTACTGCGCGGTACGAACTGTATTTATGTGTTTTGTGTGGATCTCAGAACAAACAGCGAGTATTTCACTGTACAGCATTAACTGACTGGTTTGTATAACTGAGACGGAGTGTGTTTACTGAGCGGTACGGACTGTATTTATGTGTTTTGTGTGGATCTCAGAACAAACAGCGATTATTTCACTATACAACACTAACTGACTGGTTTGTATAACTGAGACGGAGTGTGTTTACTGCGCGGTACGGACTGTATTTATGTGTTTTGTGTGGATCTCAGAACAAACAGCGAGTATTTCACTGTACAGCATTAACTGACTGGTTTGTATAACTGAGACGGAGTGTGTTTACTGCGCGGTACGGACTGTATTTATGTGTTTTGTGTGGATCTCAGAACAAACAGCGAGTATTTCACTGTACAGCATTAACTGACTGGTTTGTATAACTGAGACGGAGTGTGTTTACTGCGCGGTACGGACTGTATTTATGTGTTTTGTGTGGATCTCAGAACAAACAGCGATTATTTCACTATACAACATTAACTGACTGGTTTGTATAACTGAGACGGAGTGTGTTTACTGCGCGGTACGGACTGTATTTATGTGTTTTGTGTGGATCTCAGAACAAACAGCGATTATTTCACTGTACAGCATTAACTGACTGGTTTGTATAACTGAGACGGAGTGTGTTTACTGCGCAGTACGGACTGTATTTATGTGTTTTGTGTGGATCTCAGAACAAACAGCGATTATTTCACTGTACAGCATTAACTGACTGGTTTGTATAACTGAGACGGAGTGTGTTTACTGCGCAGTACGGACTGTATTTATGTGTTTTGTGTGGATCTCAGAACAAACAGCGATTATTTCACTGTACAGCATTAACTGACTGGTTTGTATAACTGAGACGGAGTGTGTTTACTGCGCGGTACGGACTGTATTTATGTGTTTTGTGTGGATCTCAGAACAAACAGCTATTATTTCACTATACAACATTAACTGACTGGTTTGTATAACTGAGACGGAGTGTGTTTACTGCGCGGTACGGACTGTATTTATGTGTTTTGTGTGGATCTCAGAACAAACAGCGATTATTTCACTGTACAACATTAACTGACTGGTTTGTATAACTGAGACGGAGTGTGTTTACTGCGCGGTACGAACTGTATTTATGTGTTTTGTGTGGATCTCAGAACAAACAGCGAGTATTTCACTGTACAACATTAACTGACTGGTTTGTATAACTGAGACGGAGTGTGTTTACTGCGCGGTACGGACTGTATTTATGTGTTTTGTGTGGGTCTCAGAACAAACAGCGAGTATTTCACTGTACAGCATTAACTGACTGGTTTGTATAACTGAGACGGAGTGTGTTTACTGCGCGGTACGGACTGTATTTATGTGTTTTGTGTGGATCTCAGAACAAACAGCGATTATTTCACTATACAACATTAACTGACTGGTTTGTATAACTGAGACGGAGTGTGTTTACTGCGCGGTACGGACTGTATTTATGTGTTTTGTGTGGATCTCAGAACAAACAGCGAGTATTTCACTGTACAGCATTAACTGACTGGTTTGTATAACTGAGACGGAGTGTGTTTACTGCGCAGTACGGACTGTATTTATGTGTTTTGTGTGGATCTCAGAACAAACAGCGATTATTTCACTGTACAGCATTAACTGACTGGTTTGTATAACTGAGACGGAGTGTGTTTACTGCGCAGTACGGACTGTATTTATGTGTTTTGTGTGGATCTCAGAACAAACAGCGAATATTTCACTGTACAGCATTAACTGACTGGTTTGTATAACTGAGACGGAGTGTGTTTACTCCGCGGTACGAACTGTATTTATGTGTTTTGTGTGGATCTCAGAACAAACAGCGAATATTTCACTGTACAGCATTAACTGACTGGTTTGTATAACTGAGACGGAGTGTATTTACTGCGCGGTACGGACTGTATTTATGTGTTTTGTGTGGATCTCAGAACAAACAGCGAGTATTTCACTGTACAGCATTAACTGACTGGTTTGTATAACTGAGACGGAGTGTGTTTACTGCGCGGTACGGACTGTATTTATGTGTTTTGTGTGGATCTCAGAACAAACAGCGATTATTTCACTGTACAGCATTAACTGACTGGTTTGTATAACTGAGACGGAGTGTGTTTACTGCGCAGTACGGACTGTATTTATGTGTTTTGTGTGGATCTCAGAACAAACAGCGATTATTTCACTGTACAGCATTAACTGACTGGTTTGTATAACTGAGACGGAGTGTGTTTACTGCGCAGTACGGACTGTATTTATGTGTTTTGTGTGGATCTCAGAACAAACAGCGATTATTTCACTGTACAGCATTAACTGACTGGTTTGTATAACTGAGACGGAGTGTGTTTACTGCGCGGTACGGACTGTATTTATGTGTTTTGTGTGGATCTCAGAACAAACAGCTATTATTTCACTATACAACATTAACTGACTGGTTTGTATAACTGAGACGGAGTGTGTTTACTGCGCGGTACGGACTGTATTTATGTGTTTTGTGTGGATCTCAGAACAAACAGCGATTATTTCACTGTACAACATTAACTGACTGGTTTGTATAACTGAGACGGAGTGTGTTTACTGCGCGGTACGAACTGTATTTATGTGTTTTGTGTGGATCTCAGAACAAACAGCGATTATTTCGCTGTACAGCATTAACTGACTGGTTTGTATAACTGAGACGGAGTGTGTTTACTGCGCGGTACAAACTGTATTTATGTGTTTTGTGTGGATCTCAGAACAAACAGCGAGTATTTCACTGTACAGCATTAACTGACTGGTTTGTATAACTGAGACGGAGTGTGTTTACTGCGCGGTACGGACTGTATTTATGTGTTTTGTGTGGATCTCAGAACAAACAGCGATTATTTCACTGTACAGCATTAACTGACTGGTTTGTATAACTGAGACGGAGTGTGTTTACTGCGCAGTACGGACTGTATTTATGTGTTTTGTGTGGATCTCAGAACAAACAGCGATTATTTCACTGTACAGCATTAACTGACTGGTTTGTATAACTGAGACGGAGTGTGTTTACTGCGCAGTACGGACTGTATTTATGTGTTTTGTGTGGATCTCAGAACAAACAGCGATTATTTCACTGTACAGCATTAACTGACTGGTTTGTATAACTGAGACGGAGTGTGTTTACTGCGCGGTACGGACTGTATTTATGTGTTTTGTGTGGATCTCAGAACAAACAGCTATTATTTCACTATACAACATTAACTGACTGGTTTGTATAACTGAGACGGAGTGTGTTTACTGCGCGGTACGGACTGTATTTATTGTTTTGTGTGGATCTCAGAACAAACAGCGATTATTTCACTGTACAACATTAACTGACTGGTTTGTATAACTGAGACGGAGTGTGTTTACTGCGCGGTACGAACTGTATTTATGTGTTTTGTGTGGATCTCAGAACAAACAGCGAGTATTTCACTGTACAACATTAACTGACTGGTTTGTATAACTGAGACGGAGTGTGTTTACTGCGCGGTACGGACTGTATTTATGTGTTTTGTGTGGGTCTCAGAACAAACAGCGAGTATTTCACTGTACAGCATTAACTGACTGGTTTGTATAACTGAGACGGAGTGTGTTTACTGCGCGGTACGGACTGTATTTATGTGTTTTGTGTGGATCTCAGAACAAACAGCGATTATTTCACTATACAACATTAACTGACTGGTTTGTATAACTGAGACGGAGTGTGTGTTTACTGCGCGGTACGGACTGTATTTATGTGTTTTGTGTGGATCTCAGAACAAACAGCGAGTATTTCACTGTACAGCATTAACTGACTGGTTTGTATAACTGAGACGGAGTGTGTTTACTGCGCAGTACGGACTGTATTTATGTGTTTTGTGTGGATCTCAGAACAAACAGCGATTATTTCACTGTACAGCATTAACTGACTGGTTTGTATAACTGAGACGGAGTGTGTTTACTGCGCAGTACGGACTGTATTTATGTGTTTTGTGTGGATCTCAGAACAAACAGCGAATATTTCACTGTACAGCATTAACTGACTGGTTTGTATAAAATGAGACGGAGTGTGTTTACTCCGCGGTACGAACTGTATTTATGTGTTTTGTGTGGATCTCAGAACAAACAGCGAATATTTCACTGTACAGCATTAACTGACTGGTTTGTATAACTGAGACGGAGTGTATTTACTGCGCGGTACGGACTGTATTTATGTGTTTTGTGTGGATCTCAGAACAAACAGCGAGTATTTCACTGTACAGCATTAACTGACTGGTTTGTATAACTGAGACGGAGTGTGTTTACTGCGCGGTACGGACTGTATTTATGTGTTTTGTGTGGATCTCAGAACAAACAGCGATTATTTCACTGTACAGCATTAACTGACTGGTTTGTATAACTGAGACGGAGTGTGTTTACTGCGCAGTACGGACTGTATTTATGTGTTTTGTGTGGATCTCAGAACAAACAGCGATTATTTCACTGTACAGCATTAACTGACTGGTTTGTATAACTGAGACGGAGTGTGTTTACTGCGCAGTACGGACTGTATTTATGTGTTTTGTGTGGATCTCAGAACAAACAGCGATTATTTCACTGTACAGCATTAACTGACTGGTTTGTATAACTGAGACGGAGTGTGTTTACTGCGCGGTACGGACTGTATTTATGTGTTTTGTGTGGATCTCAGAACAAACAGCTATTATTTCACTATACAACATTAACTGACTGGTTTGTATAACTGAGACGGAGTGTGTTTACTGCGCAGTACGGACTGTATTTATGTGTTTTGTGTGGATCTCAGAACAAACAGCGAATATTTCACTGTACAGCATTAACTGACTGGTTTGTATAACTGAGACGGAGTGTGTTTACTCCGCGGTACGAACTGTATTTATGTGTTTTGTGTGGATCTCAGAACAAACAGCGAATATTTCACTGTACAGCATTAACTGACTGGTTTGTATAACTGAGACGGAGTGTATTTACTGCGCGGTACGGACTGTATTTATGTGTTTTGTGTGGATCTCAGAACAAACAGCGAGTATTTCACTGTACAGCATTAACTGACTGGTTTGTATAACTGAGACGGAGTGTGTTTACTGCGCGGTACGGACTGTATTTATGTGTTTTGTGTGGATCTCAGAACAAACAGCGATTATTTCACTGTACAGCATTAACTGACTGGTTTGTATAACTGAGACGGAGTGTGTTTACTGCGCAGTACGGACTGTATTTATGTGTTTTGTGTGGATCTCAGAACAAACAGCGATTATTTCACTGTACAGCATTAACTGACTGGTTTGTATAACTGAGACGGAGTGTGTTTACTGCGCAGTACGGACTGTATTTATGTGTTTTGTGTGGATCTCAGAACAAACAGCGATTATTTCACTGTACAGCATTAACTGACTGGTTTGTATAACTGAGACGGAGTGTGTTTACTGCGCGGTACGGACTGTATTTATGTGTTTTGTGTGGATCTCAGAACAAACAGCTATTATTTCACTATACAACATTAACTGACTGGTTTGTATAACTGAGACGGAGTGTGTTTACTGCGCGGTACGGACTGTATTTATGTGTTTTGTGTGGATCTCAGAACAAACAGCGATTATTTCACTGTACAACATTAACTGACTGGTTTGTATAACTGAGACGGAGTGTGTTTACTGCGCGGTACGAACTGTATTTATGTGTTTTGTGTGGATCTCAGAACAAACAGCGATTATTTCGCTGTACAGCATTAACTGACTGGTTTGTATAACTGAGACGGAGTGTGTTTACTGCGCGGTACAAACTGTATTTATGTGTTTTGTGTGGATCTCAGAACAAACAGCGAGTATTTCACTGTACAGCATTAACTGACTGGTTTGTATAACTGAGACGGAGTGTGTTTACTGCGCGGTACGGACTGTATTTATGTGTTTTGTGTGGATCTCAGAACAAACAGCGAGTATTTCACTGTACAGCATTAACTGACTGGTTTGTATAACTGAGACGGAGTGTGTTTACTGCGCGGTACGGACTGTATTTATGTGTTTTGTGTGGATCTCAGAACAAACAGCGATTATTTCACTGTACAACATTAACTGACTGGTTTGTATAGCTGAGAAGGAGTGTGTTTACTGCGCGGTACGGACTGTATTTATGTGTTTTGTGTGGATCTCAGAACAAACAGCGATTATTTCACTGTACAGCATTAACTGACTGGTTTGTATAACCGAGACGGAGTGTGTTTACTGCGCGGTACGGACTGTATTTATGTGTTTTGTGTGGATCTCAGAACAAACAGCGATTATTTCACTGTACAACATTAACTGACTGATTTGTATAACCGAGACGGAGTGTGTTTACTGCGCGGTACGGACTGATCTTTAAATATACTTCACATTATTATCCAGGAGAAGTATCCGCATTTTCAAGAACGTGAATATTTTCACTAACGTTTCTGTAATTCGAATTTCTATTACTGACAAATATTTTTAATGCTTGATATGGGAATTAATTAAACGACATAATTAATATTACTTACCTAATTAGAATAATACGTTTAATTAAATTCAATTGGAACTTCAGCTTCGAAATTGTATTTTTTCAGCCTAAAATTTACGGTCCTTTCTGCAACATTCTTATAATACGAATTCTCTCCTTTAAGGAACAAAGACAAAATTCAGTTACCAGTATATATCTATCTAATATTCATCAGTGTATAAAAATCTCTCTGTTTAAATATTAAAAGCAACACAGAATTTAATAACAACGCTGCAAGAGACTCAAATGTCTACTCATAACGAAGAACGTTTTGTCAAAGTTTTGTATTCTTTACATTAGTGAATGAAGTCTATGTTTACGTAATGAAGATGATAAAAACATATTGTTGAGCTGTCACAAACGACTGAGTGTAAATATGGTTTAATATTGATGAGGAATTGGCGTATAGAAAAATAATAGAACGAAAAATTGAAACAGATATAAGGCACACTCAGAAAAATGTTTAGATAAACTAAGTCATAAATAGGGGAGTAAAATAGATAGACTTTACGGGAGTAATTGTTGAAGACTGTGTACAATAACAACAATGTCTCCACGAGCCGTGAAATACGAACTGTATTCGGTAAATATTGTGTCATATATATATATATTTATAGTCAGACAAATGTAGAATTTAATCACATTAATTGTGTAATTTCACTGTCCTACATGTTTCGGCGGTATGAAATACGAAACTGTCAGGAAAGAAGGTTAAGGGCCTTGCCACGGCACGGTCTGTTAAGGTGAAGGCCCGGTTTCGATACCAGGAAATTCCATGCGAGATTTGCGAAACAAAAAGCAGCACAGGAACAGGATTTTCTCTGAGGATTCCTGTTTCCCCCTGTCAGTATCATTCCACCAACGTTCAATACTATTTACCTTAAAATTACTCTAATCAGAAGGACAGCAAGTGAAGCCTCGGAATGTGCAAAGCAATATTCTTTCAGCCGATCCCAGTGGCCGTGCGGTCTAAGTCGTGGATCTGCGGCCGCTCGTTTGCTGGGATTGCGGGTTCGAATCCCACCGGGGGCATGGATGTCTGTCTGTTGTGAGTGTTGTGTGTTGTCAGGTAGAGGTCTCTGTGACGGGCTGATCACTCGTCTAGAGGAGTCCTACCGAGTGTGGTGTGTCTAAAGTGTGTGATCGTGAAGCCTCGAACAATGAGGAGGCCTAGGCCCCCTAAGGGGCTGTTGAGCTATAGGTAAAAAAAAAAGTTCTTTCAGATATCGCAAATGTAAGGTAAACCAGATGAAAAGCTACCAACGTTTCGATTTCAGCTTCCGCCGCGATGTTGATGAAGTCTGCGGTCTTCTGGGGTATTAAGCAGCGTCGTATGGTAATTGTTTACCGACGTTTCGGGACAATATATCGGTCCCATCCTCACGGGTCAAGAGTCCAAAGTGTGACCCGTGAGGATGAGACCGAAACGTTGTCCCGAAACGTCGGTAAACAATTACCACACGACGCCGCGTAATGCCCCAAAAGACAGCAGATTTCATCTATCACCGTTTATTTATTTCCTTGTGTCAAATAAAAGACATCTCTTATAAAACAACTGTATAAAACACAAAATCGTCATCAAACTGTAATCTAAATCTTTCATCTAAATACGTTGGGTCACGTGACTGTAAAAATATCTTACTGAAATGCAATGCAGACGTCTACAAGGCGACGTCTGTGATGAGAAACTAAGGTCTTGCACGACATGAGATTTGAAATCAGAGGGTTCCGAGGAACATGCAAAGACCCCCCAACATTTCTATTTCATAATTCAATTCACTGCTTCCTTTATTTGTGATCGTGTGCATTGGTAGCCCCTTTCTTTGTGGTTACTGGCGATGTAGGATCGTGATAAGATACGAAGTGGCCTACTGCGCGACCCGGGAGGCAAGGCGGATTTTACTATAAGGTTTTGTCCTTCCGATTTCTTTAGTGGGATTTATTAAAAATCTGGGAATACAAACAGTGACGCCTGTTCCATGCGGACGTGAAAGGGTTAGTTCTGACAAAGAGAAAAGAAGGGAAAACTCGGGCTGCAGAAATCTTCCTTTTTTAAAGTAATGAAAAGGTTTTACATTCCGAGATTTCACGAGAAATTAAATTGTGAGGTAAGATTTTTATCCATTCTCCTCAGAAAAAAGTTCCGAAAATTCAGATAAACTGCTAGAATATACGCAGAAAATAAACGACATGTGTAACTCTTATACAGACAGAGAAACAAGAATTTTATATTTATATCACATTACATATTATATATTATATATGATACATTACGTGTTATAAATTATATTATATTTATATTTCAAACTTATAGAAACAAGTAATTTTCTAATAATTTGTTTAGTACTAAAACACAATGCTCAGATCTTTCAAATTTCGGTGTCCCTTGCATTAGCACTCAAAAACTGTGCATTTTGGCAGTACATTTCCTTAATTACTCTTATGGTTCTAAAAATCGCAGCGATTATTTCACCTATAAAATATTAGCTGTTTTTATAACCTACAAGAAATGTGTTTACAGCGCGGTACGAACTGACTAAATAAAACTGACATTAACTTCAGGCTTCCGATTGATAACCACACAATAAAAAAAAATTGTCACATTTACAATTACTCGCACTTGCCTGTAATTTACTACCAAATTCCCCCACAATCGCGAATAATAACAAAAGTTTAAAATTAAATTTAACATTTTCGTAGGTGATTCGCAAGGTATTTCCCGTAAAAAAAAATTCATCATTTCTTCCGAAAATTATGATGCCATGCTCAACATTATTGAGTCATTTCACCATTTAACTTCATGCTTATTTACCACGAATGGTCAAAAGGACACAAAATATCTTTATTTGTAACGCTAACAGACAATGTACAACGCTCTCATTGCACGAGATGCACAAAATGAGAAATGGACACGTGACCTTTGTTCACATTTCCGCATACTCAGCCTCCAAAATGATTTTAAAAATTTCACAAACTTTCAGTCTGCAACTAAATTTCTTTGTGCACGCCCTGAAGGCACGTGTGTACAGGTATAACTCCATTATTTCTTAACCTCGACATTAGAGGGAGGTGAATAAAGAGTTTTAAGATCCGGCCGTATTAACCCAAGGAAAACATCCTTCCGATATCCATTAAATAAGGTAAAGGTAAAACAATCCCATTACAGGCCTTGACAGGCCCTTATGGTTCCAGGAGGTTGAGGCTCCCAGATTTCTAGACAATCGGCACATGAAGATGGTAATGTTGTCAGCCCTACGCACCGGCCGCCTTTAACCCCCAGGAAATATTCCTGGTACTCATTTCTGTTAGAGGCTGAGTCGACCCCAGGGTCGTAGTGCGGCTGGAAAGATTATGTCAATGAAAAATTCCAATGACACCATCGGGAATCGAACCCGCGACCTTCCGTCTTGTAGCGCAGTGCCTCGACTAACTGCGCCACCGCGTGCCCCCCTACCCATCAAATACGAGGTTGACTGGTCATCTGAGTCTGTCTAGATGATTTCGGAGAAGATAACATTTCCTGCCCAACAATGATTTGAAACAGTTCCTCGGCAGAAATATCACAGCTCGATGTACACAGGACAGATATAACAGTAAAGACAGATATAGCAGTAAAGACAGATATAACAGTAAAGACAGATATAACAGTAAAGACAGATATAGCAGTAAAGACAGATATAGCAGTAAAGACAGATATACCAGTAAAGACAGATATACCAGTAAAGACAGATATAGCAGTAAAGACAGATATAGCAGTAAAGACAGATATAGCAGTAAAGACAGATATAACAGTAAAGACAGATATAGCAGTAAAGACAGATATAGCAGTAAAGACAGATATAACAGTAAAGACAGATATAGCAGTGAATACAGATATAGCAGTAAAGACAGATATAGCAGTAAAGACAGATATAGCAGTAAAGACAGATATAACAGTAAAGACAGATATAGCAGTAAATACAGATATAGCAGTAAATACAGATATAGCAGTAAAGACAGATATAGCAGTAAAGACATATATAGCAGTAAAGACAGATATAGCAGTAAAGACAGATATAACAGTAAAAACAGATATAACAGTAAAGACAGATATAGCAGTAAAGACATATATAGCAGTAAAGACAGATATAGCAGTAAAGACATATATAGCAGTAAAGACAGATATAGCAGTAAAGACAGATATAGCAGTAAAGACAGATATAGCAGTAAAGACAGATATAGCAGTAAAGACAGATATAACAGTAAAGACAGATATAGCAGTAAAGACAGATATAGCAGTAAAGACAGATATAACAGTAAAGACAGATATAGCAGTAAAGACAGATATAGCAGTAAAGACAGATATAACAGTAAAGACAGATATAGCAGTAAATACAGATATAGCAGTAAAGACAGATATAGCAGTAAAGACAGATATAGCAGTAAAGACAGATATAGCAGTAAAGACAGATATAACAGTAAAGACAGATATAGCAGTAAAGACAGATATAGCAGTAAAGACAGATATAACAGTAAAGACAGATATAGCAGTAAAGACAGATATAGCAGTAAAGACAGATATAACAGTAAAGACAGATATAGCAGTAAATACAGATATAGCAGTAAATACAGATATAGCAGTAAAGACAGATATAGCAGTAAAGACATATATAGCAGTAAAGACAGATATAGCAGTAAAGACAGATATAACAGTAAAAACAGATATAACAGTAAAGACAGATATAGCAGTAAAGACATATATAGCAGTAAAGACAGATATAGCAGTAAAGACATATATAGCAGTAAAGACAGATATAGAAGTAAAGACAGAGAGGGAGCTTAGAATATATATTACAACATTCTTGGGATGAAGCAACTGAGGCGTGAATCCTGCTAGTGCCTTATCTCTAGTACCGAAGTTAAGAATGCGTGGAGCTATACCACCACTACCCACATTCTTCATCGAGTTTGATCGAGCCGAGACAATTTCACCTTCAACCTCTGAAACACTTTGTTCATTCGTAAGCCTATATTTAAGGAAACATTTTAATTCGGACTGATCATTGCGAAAGAAGTCACGACAGCTCTGTCATAATAGTGACTAAGACAGTGTGGAGGCATTACCGTCATGCCGTGGCAACATTAAGACGTGTCGACATACACATCGCCTGTCATAATAGTGACTAAGACAGTGTGGAGGCATTACCGTCATGCCGTGGCAACATTAAGACGTGTCGACATACACATCGCCTGTCATAATAGTGACTAAGACAGTGTGGAGGCATTACCGTCATGCCGTGGCAACATTAAGACGTGTCGACATACACATCGCCTGTCATAATAGTGACTAAGACAGTGTGGAGGCATTACCGTCATGCCGTGGCAACATTAAGACGTGTCGACATACACATCGCCTGTCATAATAGTGACTAAGACAGTGTGGAGGCATTACCGTCATGCCGTGGCAACATTAAGACGTGTCGACATACACATCGCCTGTCATAATAGTGACTAAGACAGTGTGGAGGCATTACCGTCATGCCGTGGCAACATTAAGACGTGTCGACATACACATCGCCTGTCATAATAGTGACTAAGACAGTGTGGAGGCATTACCGTCATGCCGTGGCAACGTTAAGACGTGTCGACATACACATCTCCTGTCATTATAGTGACTAAGACAGTGTGGAGGCATTACCGTCATGCCGTGGCAACGTTAAGACGTGTCGACATACACATCTCCTGTCATTATAGTGACTAAGACAGTGTGGAGGCATTACCGTCATGCCGTGGCAACGTTAAGACGTGTCGACATACACATCTCCTGTCATTATAGTGACTAAGACAGTGTGGAGGCATTACCGTCATGCCGTGGCAACATTAAGACGTGTCGACATACACATCGCCTGTCATAATAGTGACTAAGACAGTGTGGAGGCATTACCGTCATGCCGTGGCAACATTAAGACGTGTCGACATACACATCGCCTGTCATAATAGTGACTAAGACAGTGTGGAGGCATTACCGTCATGCCGTGGCAACATTAAGACGTGTCGACATACACATCGCCTGTCATAATAGTGACTAAGACAGTGTGGAGGCATTACCGTCATGCCGTGGCAACATTAAGACGTGTCGACATACACATCGCCTGTCATAATAGTGACTAAGACAGTGTGGAGGCATTACCGTCATGCCGTGGCAACGTTAAGACGTGTCGACATACACATCTCCTGTCATTATAGTGACTAAGACAGTGTGGAGGCATTACCGTCATGCCGTGGCAACGTTAAGACGTGTCGACATACACATCTCCTGTCATTATAGTGACTAAGACAGTGTGGAGGCATTACCGTCATGCCGTGGCAACGTTAAGACGTGTCGACATACACATCTCCTGTCATAATAGTGACTAAGACAGTGTGGAGGCATTACCGTCATGCCGTGGCAACATTAAGACGTGTCGACATAACATCTCCTGTCATAATAGTGACTAAGACAGTGTGGAGGCATTACCGTCATGCCGTGGCAACATTAAGACGTGTCGACATACACATCGCCTGTCATAATAGTGACTAAGACAGTGTGGAGGCATTACCGTCATGCCGTGGCAAACATTAAGACGTTTCGACATACACATCGCCTGTCCAGGTCCTCTTTATACCACAGTGTGTAAATCAGCATGGATAAACTTACATTCTGTACTTAATATAATTGTAATATAATTATATTAATTATATTACAATTAGTGCTGTTCTCGCCACCCAGCAGTCAACCAACTCCGATAAACAGGATATCAAAACAACACAGATTATTCAATTTTATACAATTTTTAACACTTTAATCAATGTAAGATTCGAAACAACCAACAACTACAATTTTCACCTTTTATTCGTTTTAAACAGTGTATATGCACAATTGTAAAGACTTCATGTTTTACTATGTAAACAATCGTACCAGTTGGTGTAAATAGTGTGTGATTTGAGATGATTCCCTGAAGATGAACCCAAATTAAGGGTTCGAAACATGTAGAACAGTGAAATTACACAATTAAAGTGATTAAATTGTACATTTGTCGGACTATAAATATATATATATGACATCTTAAACTTAAATAAAATTGCCCCTGTGTACCCCCTGAAGGCAGGTGGGGGAGATCATCTCGTTACTAAATGGAGGTGAGTGGTCAGCCTCACGTTCCCGCCGTATTTCTGACGAGAAAACAACGCGCTCCTTAACCACTAAATAGAAGGTTGGGTACGCGCCAGAGTCGAGCAGGGAGATTATAGAGAAGAGAAAAATCTTTCCCCTACCTGAGAATCGAACCACGATCCATCGATCGACCCGTCGCAGCGTTGTCATTACACAGAGTTATCGCAGCTCGTCGTTACGTTAGAGGTCAATAGACTATGCAAAATTGGGAACAGACAATTAAGACAGCGTCTGGTCTAGATTGTAATGCACTTTTTGTCTTGTTTCGTCGTCGTTCGTTTCCGTTTCACAAAGCCATTAGCAAGAACTTCTTTTGTTAGACTCACGGTCATCATTCTTACATTTCAGTGTGTAAATTGACGTCATTTCTCTTTTGTTTTCAAAGATACAGGTCTTAATTTAAAGATAATTTTTTTACGCTTGAAATACAACGTAAAGAGATAAAAAAAAAAGTCTTCGTAAATTAAATAGGACACGAAAAGTAATTTTACTCACTTGGGTACAGTGTATGGATCGCTTTACAAGCTCTTTTCTTTTACTCAGCTTTAACCACAAAACAGTAATTATAAGAGATGTTTAAAGTACTTGTCAGTTACATGTGTGGTGCTCATATCTGCTGCTCTGCCTGTACGTTTTTGTAATTAATTCCATTATAGTTTTTTTGTTTACTTCCTGTCGCTCCTTGCGGAGCATATGGCCTCCTTTGAGAGGTTTCTTGGTCTGGAAGTGTGCATTCTGTAGTGGGTGACCAGTCCACTGACTGCACAAGTTATACTCATCCTGCTATGACTGCCAGAGCCATCTAGCAGTCAGTCAGGAGACTTGGGTGAGAAATGGCCGCTGAATTTTGCTTACGAAACATTTATATTCATTATTCATTCATTATATTATATTCCGTGAGGTTCATTTACATGGGACCGACGGCTTTACTTCCGAAGAACGTTGTGCTCCGGATTTTTATCACCCTTTAAAAATCCATCGACCTCGGCCGGGATCGAACCCGCGAACCTTGGGTCCAGTGGCGAGCACGCTAACCACTAGTCCACCGAGGGCGACAATTCCATTATAGTTTACGTAAAAGGCAGCCGAACACTAACTCAGTGTAAAGTACAAGAACTAATGTTTCAGGCGAAATAATTTACGAGACCAGAAATTCAATTATCATGTTTAAATTTGTTCATTTTCAGTCTCGGTGGAGGAATCCACACTATGAAAATCGCTTGATACGGCTAGTGATTGAGTGAGTCACGTCCAGTTTGCCATGTTTTCCAGCAGCGTAAGAGCCGACTCTCCATTTCTACGACAGGGGCTGAAATACACTGTGTTGTCTGTGAGGTAACACCGAGAGCCAAGGAACATTTCGTGTAAAAAGTGAAAGTTACGTGCTGAGGCTGAAGAAACAGTTGAGCTTCAAGCACACAATACAAGCGAACACAACGCCGATGGCAACATTTCGGTAGATGAAATTAGCACTTGGTTTCCGTTTAATAATAATAAAAAAAGATCAATGCAACAGGATTTGGAGTACTGCGTGAATATTTTTGGCAACCCCTCATACGTCGGAAAAGTGGCTCGTAAGAAATTAAATAGAATTTTAGTGACATGGTTCACCTTCTCGCAACAATGAAAGTCTTTCTGAATGTGCACAATAATTTAACTTCAACAAACTTACCCACAACTCCACGATGACAATCGCTACTGAAACGCATCGCAGGAGCCCACAATATCTCACCAGAAAAAAATACAACTTATGACTGAGGTAGAAAAATTATTAAAGAAAGCATTCTGCGAAGAAACTAACTACTTACGAAACAAATTGTTTACGAATGACTTTGTAATTACAGCGTAAACATTACTGAATTCAAATTCCAAATTTTGCCCATTCTTGTTATGAGGAATAGGCCTATAGTCATCGTTCAATTATAAGCCTGCAAATAATAATGGCTGGAATAAGTCCTGTGTTATAAAATCATTCTTTTACCAAGTACGTTTATTTCAGTGTCTAGTAATGTCTCTTCATTTAATCTGACATATATTTATCCAAGTTCCAACTATCTCCGTGTTTACAGGCATTAGAAAGATACACTTCAAATTCTCCTAAGCTTCACTGCGAACAGTTGTAAATCCTACAATCATATCGCATCTTAAATTGTAAGAAATCACAATATCCGTAGAATATGTTTATTTATCCGTGACAAATCATTCGCTTTACTCACAATACGTCCTTGCTTGTAACACAAAGGAAATCCCGGTTTGTCTCGCCAATTCTGAAGGCAACTCACCTGAAACAAAACAATAATTTATTCAGTATGCAATGCCACAATTCAATACGGCAAAACTTACATAAATAAAATACAAGTACAAATTATGTTTTGAAATTCTCACGGCCATAAACATGTGAATTACTCTCGTATAGGGTATGATGCCATATAAGCTGGTAGATATATACCGACGTTTCGAAAGAACCTCCTGCCTCCATCGTTACTGCAGATGAGCGAGTCCACTCTGAAGGAGGCAGAAGGTTTCTCCGAAACGTCGGTAAACTTATACCGGACTGCATGGCGTCATATACCAGAGGACAGTAATCCTCAAAGTTATTAGCTCTCCAGTATTGGCACTCCACTGCTCAGTAATATAAACGAGCAAGCTGATTTACTGAAATAATTGGCATAGGATCGTTAGCTTGACGGGGTAATAGGGGAGTGGAGAAGACTACATGACGAGGAACTTTATGATCTGTATTCCTTACCAAATATTATTCGCGTGATCAAATCAAGAAGAATAAGATGGGTAGGGTATGTGGCACGTATGGTGAGACAAAAGAGGTGCATACAGGATTTTGGTGCGGAGACCTGAAGGAAATAGGCCGCTTGAAAGACCTAGGCATAGATGGGAGGATAATTAAAATGGAACTTCAAGAAATGTGATGGGGAGGCATGGACTGGATTGATGTGGCTCAGGATGGGACTAGGTGGCGGGCTGTTGTGAGTGCGGTGACGAAAACCCATGTTCAGTAAAATGAGGGAATCTATTAATTAGTTGAGGACTTGCTAGCTTCCGAAGAAGGACTCTGAAACATGGTGTTAGATAAATTCTAACAGCTAGTTACGCGTTTGAATCTCGGCTGAAAAACCAATTGACCTGTTGGTTTAAGTAATTTTCCTAATGAATTCCGGCATAATATAAGGTCATTTTACTTGTCAACTATAGGTTGCCGCTTGCTGTCGACTCGCTTTGAGGTGCGAAAAGCGCCCATTACCTTCGCCATGTCTTTCCGTCCCTCCCACGTGACGGCTTTTCGTGAAATATGATATGGGAAGCAACTTCACATTTGGGTCAGACAGAACAAACATATCGGGCACTTTACGTGAAGATCTACGTAAGATCTACGTAAGATCTAGTGTTGCCATCAACATTAAATCACCATAAAAGAGCTCACTTAGAATAGAATGGTATCAGGATATTAGGATAGCCAAGGAGGCATGAACATTACGCGAACTGCCACGACATTACGTTCTACCTACATTACCTATCTTGCTCCTGAACGTAACTCAACCATCCGAAAACCCATAAATGCGACGGAGATGGGCACGAAATGGAAGATAATTGTCAGATAAAATAAAGCTTCGTTGCAATGAAATAGGCAAAGACAAGCTCCTAAATCTTGACTCATCACATCATACAATGTTGTATAGACTGTCATTTGTACACGACACTGCGTTCCTACGTATATTAGAAACAACTTAATGACAAAGCCAGTCTTTAGCCACGACCGTCATAATTCATTTACAAAACCAACTCAATGCACACGTTACAAACACATTCAGAAGTATGGTCTTTCAATGCTGCTACATGTTTCGGCACGTCTGTGACATCCCCAGAGAGTTCGTACGCCAAATTTAAAACTTGCTAAACTGCAAATAATTACATTTATTATAATTAGTTATACAGCGTGTTTCATAAATCCCTCCGGGATTTCGGAGGTCTGTAGCTCAGGAGCCAAATCACAGACGGGGGATGAGAGCATGTCAGTGAAAAGAGTACATATCCAAGTTTTGAACCTACCTTACAAATGTTCAATATGTCCCCCTTTGGTGACTCGACAGACGTCAATCCTGTAATCTAGCTCTTGCCACACACGTCCCAACATATGAACATCGATGGTAGCAAACAGTCAGTTTCCTCGAATTTTCTATACCAGTCTCTTACTGTTTTGTCCGTTGGTGGTTCTGTACGATACTTGGTTCGAAAACCACGTTGCACTGTTACAATTGACTGGGTTTTAGCAAATTGCAGGACACAAAAAGCTTTCTGTTCACCTGAAAACGCCATGTTTGCACACCACTGCCTCCTAGCGGAGAAACGGGTAACTACGCCATCGCATCTGTCACGAAAAAACTTTTACATTTCCTCTATCCGTTGGCATGCTTTTATCTCTTATATGTGGGTTTGCTACTGCACGGCCAAGCCTCTAAATCCCGGATGGACTTATGAAACACGCTGTATTTTAGAAAGTTAATTATATTTATTATAATTAATTATATTTTAGAAGTTTTTAAATTTAGTGTACGTACTTCCTGGGGATATCATAGACGTGCCGAAACATGTAGTAGTGAAACACATACTTCTAAATGTGTTTGTAACTTGTGCATTCAAGTGGTTTTATAAATTAACGTTAAGCAAAATGCACGGAATGCATAAATTCAAAATACTATCGTCACCAGTTCAACATTCAACCCACCTAATTTACCCTCATTATCCAGCTTCGTAATAATTCCCAAATCCTACTAATTGTTTAATACAGGGTCATTATTTTACGTGATAATGATTTGTTTCCACTTCCTGTCGGCTGCTTTCTTGCGTTGACGTAGCCCACACAGCCGACAACACAAACACGAGACGGGAGTATCGGCGGGAAGTAACTAAATGTAGTTGTCAAATAAAATAATGGCCCCGTCATAACGTTGTCCACTCTGTGTTTTATTTACACAACCAACACATGCACAAAACAGTATAGACTGCAGTACAATTTCTATCCCTACTACATGTTTCGGCGATTACGTCGCCATCATCAGGGATTATTACAAACCAAGTTATTGAAAACATGTCAAAATATAATACAGTTACATTACTAAAATGCAGCTGTATCATAGTGATATCTACATCTATGTTTGACGTCACAGGCAGTAAAGCTCAGTAACATAGTGTACGCGTACAGTTTTACACCAACCAAATGCAATATTTATGTAAGAATAATAAACTACTCTATATAATATCTAAAACCCTACACGTGTTTCAGCTTATCGATAAGCCATCCTCAGGGGGTGTCATAACTGCTTGTTTATAAAATACGTACATATATTCATTCTATGTAAATAAGTATAGTTATCGCCATATCCCACTAGACTTCTTTTATCACTTTCTTACGCGAATAAATGCGTTTTTAGAAGCACTTCCTGTTAATTCGCGTAACAAAGTGATAAAAGAAGTCTAGTGGTATATGGCGATGACTATACTCCTTTACAGAGGATCAATATGTGTATGTATTTTATAAACAAGCAGTTATGACACCCCCTGAGGATGGCCTATCGATAAGCTGAAACACGTGTAGGGGATTTAGATGTTTTGTAGAATAGTTTATTATTCTTACATAAATATTGCATTTGGTTGGTGTAAAACTGTATTTATAATCAAAAATGTACGGTGAAATTAGAATAAAATGGTGTATGCGTATTTATAATTCTATATGTTTGGAATACTGTTCGACTCGCAGTGACATACAAACATCTAAAACTGGTTACAACTCCTGCACTGATAACCACATCACAAAAATCGGTGTACACCTACCTGCACTGATAACCACATCACAAAATACTGTTCGACTCGCAGTGACATACAAACATCTAAAACTGGTACACCTCCTGCACTGATAACCACATCACAAAATACTGTTCGACTCGCAGTGACATACAAACATCTAAAACTGGTACACCTCCTGCACTGATAACCACATCACAAAATACTGTTCGACTCGCAGTGACATACAAACATCTAAAACTGGTACACCTCCTGCACTGATAACCACATCACAAAATACTGTTCGACTCGCAGTGACATACAAACATCTAAAACTGGTACACCTCCTGCACTGATAACCACATCACAAAATACTGTTCGACTCGCAGTGACATACAAACATCTAAAACTGGTACACTTCCTGCACTGATAACCACATCACAAAATATGTTCGACTCGCAGTGACATACAAACATCTAAAACTGGTACACTTCCTGCACTGATAACCACATCACAAAATACTGTTTGACTCGCAGTGACATACAAACATCTAAAACTGGTACACTTCCTGCACTGATAACCACATCACAAAATACTGTTTGACTCGCAGTGAATATATAAACATCTAAAACTGGTACACTTCCTGCACTGATAACCACATCACAAAATACTGTTCGACTCGCAGTGACATACAAACATCTAAAACTGGTAACCTTCCTGCACTGATAACCACATCACAAAACTTGGTACTACTTACCTGCACTGATAACCACATCACAAAATACTGTTTGACTCGCAGTGACTACAAACATCTAAAACTGGTACACCTCCTGCACTGATAACCACATCACAAAATACTGTTTGACTCGCAGTGACATACAAACATCTAAAACTGGTTCACCTCCTGCACTGATAACCACATCACAAAACTGGTTACTACCTCCTGCACTGATAACCACATCACAAAACTGGTACACTTCCTGCACTGATAACCACATCACAAAATACTGTTTGACTCGCAGTGACATACAAACATCTAAAACTGGTACACCTCCTGCACTGATAACCACATCACAAAATACTGGTCACTCTGCACTGATAACACATCACTAAACT
Organism: Reticulitermes speratus; assembly: GCA_021186555.1. Classification (NCBI taxonomy): domain Eukaryota; kingdom Metazoa; phylum Arthropoda; class Insecta; order Blattodea; family Rhinotermitidae; genus Reticulitermes; species Reticulitermes speratus. The sequence goes on along the minus strand of JAJKFL010000014.1, from coordinate 41,048,480 downwards.
GGTACACTTCCTGCACTGATAACTCCATACACCCTTCACAATAACTGGTACACCTCCTGCACTGATAACCACATCACAAAATACTGTTCGACTCGCAGTGACATACAAACATCTAAAACTGGTACACCTCCTGCACTGATAACCACATCACAAAATACTGTTCGACTCGCAGTGACATACAAAATATCTAAACTGGTACACTTCCTGCACTGATAACCACATCACAAAATACTGTTCGACTCGCAGTGACATACAAATATCTAAACTGGTACACTTCCTGCACTGATAACCACATCACAAAATACTGTTCGACTCGCAGTGACATACAAACATCTAAAACTGGTACACCCTCCTGCACTGATAACCACATCACAAAATACTGTTTGACTCGCAGTGACATACAAACATCTACACTGGTACACCCCTGCACTGATAACCACATCACAAAATACTGTTTGACTCGCAGTGACATAAATATCTAAATGGTACACCTCCTGCACTGATAACACATCACAAAATACTGTTTGACTCGCAGTGACATACAAACATCTACATGGTACACCTCCTGCACTGATAACCACATCACAAAATACTGTTTGACTCGCATGCATACAAACATCTAAAACTGGTAACTCTGCACTGATAACCACATCACAAAAACTGTTTGATCGCGTGACATACAAACATCTAAACTGGTCACCTCTGCACTGATAACACATCCAAAATGTACACTTCTGCACTGATAACACATCACAATACTTTTTGACTCGCGGACATACAAACATCTACACGGTACACTCTGATGATAACCACATCACAAAATACTTTTGATCGCGTGACATACAATCTACATGGTAACCTCCTGCCTGATACCCATCACAAATACTGTTTGACTCGCAGTGCATACAAAATCTAATGGTACACCTCTGCATGATAACACTCACAATACTGTTGATCGCAGTGACTACAAATCTAACGGTACCCTCTGCATAACACATCACAAATACGTTTGATCGCAGTGACATACAACATCTAAAACTGTACACTCCTGCATGATAACACTCACAATCTGTTGACTCGCAGTGACATCAAATCTAATGTACACTCCTGCATGATAACCAATCACAATACTTTGCTGCAGTGAATACAACATCTACACTGGTAACCTCCTGCACTGATAACCACATCACAATACGTTTGCTCGCAGTAACATAAACATCTAATGGTACACTCCTGCATGTAACCACATACAATATGTTTGACTCGCAGTGACTAAAATCTAAATGGTACACCTGACTGATACCATCACAATGTACACTTCCTGCAGTAACACATCACAAAATACTTTTTGCTCGCTGACATAACATCTAAACTGGTACACTTCCTGCACTGATAACCACATCACAATATGTTTGACTCGCATGACATACAAACTCTAACTGGTACACTTCTGCATGATAACCACATCACAAAATATGTTTGACTCGCATGCCATCTAGTACACTCACATCCCCAATCTTTGACTCCAGTGACTACAACATCTAACTGTACACCTCCTGCATGATAACCACATAAAAATACTGTTTGACTCGCAGGAATACAAACATCTAACTGGTACACTTCCTGCACTGATAACCACATCACAAAATACTGTTTGACTCGCAGTGACATACAACATCTAAAATGTACACTCCTGCACTGATAACCACATCACAAAACTGGTACACCTCCTGCACTGATAACCACATCACAAAATACTGTTTGACTCGCAGTGACATACAATATCTAAACTGGTACACTCCTGCACTGATAACCACATCACAAAATACTGTTTGACTCGCAGTGACATACAAATATCTAAACTGGTACACCTCCTGCACTGATAACCACATCACAAAATACTGTTTGACTCGCAGTGCATACAAATATCTAAATGTACACCTCCTGCACTGATAACCACATCACAAACTGGTACACCTCCTGCACTGATAACCACATCACAAAATACTGTTTGACTCGCAGTGACATACAAACATCTAAAACTGGTACACCTCCTGCACTGATAACCACATCACAAAATACTGTTTGACTCGCAGTGACATACAAATATCTAAACTGGTACACCTCCTGCACTGATAACCACATCACAAAATACTGTTTGACTCGCAGTGACATACAAATATCTAAACTGGTACACCTCCTGCACTGATAACCACATCACAAAACTGGTACACCTCCTGCACTGATAACCACATCACAAAATACTGTTTGACTCGCAGTGACATACAAACATCTAAAACTGGTACACTTCCTGCACTGATAACCACATCACAAAATACTTTTTGACTCGCAGTGACATACAAACATCTAAAACTGGTACACTTCCTGCACTGATAACCACATCACAAAATACTGTTTGACTCGCAGTGACATACAAACATCTAAAACTGGTACACTTCCTGCACTGATAACCACATCACAAAATACTGTTTGACTCGCAGTGACATACAAACATCTAAAACTGGTACACCTCCTGCACTGATAACCACATCACAAAACTGGTACACCTCCTGCACTGATAACCACATCACAAAATACTGTTTGACTCGCAGTGACATACAAATATCTAAAACTGGTACACTTCCTGCACTGATAACCACATCACAAAATACTGTTTGACTCGCAGTGACATACAAACATCTAAACTGGTACACCTCCTGCACTGATAACCACATCACAAAACTGGTACACCTCCTGCACTGATAACCACATCACAAAACTGGTACACCTCCTGCACTGATAACCACATCACAAAACTGGTACACCTCCTGCACTGATAACCACATCACAAAATACTGTTTGACTCGCAGTGACATACAAACATCTACACTGGTACACCTCCTGCACTGATAACCACATCACAAAATACTGTTTGACTCGCAGTGACATACAAATATCTAAAACTGGTACACCTCCTGCACTGATAACCACATCACAAAACTGGTACACCTCCTGCACTGATAACCACATCACAAAACTGGTACACCTCCTGCACTGATAACCACATCACAAAACTGGTACACCTCCTGCACTGATAACCACATCACAAAATACTGTTTGACTCGCAGTGACTTACAAATATCTAAACTGGTACACCTCCTGCACTGATAACCACATCACAAAATCTGGTACACCTCCTGCACTGATAACCACATCACAAAACTGGTACACCTCCTGCACTGATAACCACATCACAAAACTGGTACATCTCCTGCACTGATAACCACATCACAAAACTGGTACACCTCCTGCACTGATAACCACATCACAAAACTGGTACACCTCCTGCACTGATAACCACATCACAAAACTGGTACACCTCCTGCACTGATAACCACATCACAAAACTGGTACACCTCCTGCACTGATAACCACATCACAAAACTGGTACACCTCCTGCACTGATAACCACATCACAAAACTGGTACACCTCCTGCACTGATAACCACATCACAAAACTGGTACACCTCCTGCACTGATAACCACATCACAAAATACAGGGACAGAAGCATTCAGGATGAAGACCAATTTTAGAGGCTGGCCTAAATAACTCCATGCAGCACAGTCCTTCCTGACAAGCTAACAGGTCCTCAGCTAGTCAAGAAATTCCCCGCGTTTTATGGAACCCGAAGGTTCATTACTGTATGCACAAGCGGCCGTCCCTGTCCCTATCCTTAGCCAGATCAATCCCGTCCATGTCTCCCCATCCCACTTCTTAAAGATTCATTTTAATATCATGAGCCTATCTACGCTAAGATATTTCAAGTGATTTCTTTCCCTTCAGGTCCCCAAACTAAAACACTGCAGGAACCTCTCCTGCCCCTATATGTGCTACATGACCCACCCATCTTTACTTTTCTTGATTTGATGAAAAATATTTAGTGATACGTACAGTTCATAAATATCCTCGTTATGTAGTCTTCTCCACTCCCCTGTTACCTCGTCCCTCTTAGGCCCAAATAGCCTCCTCAGCACCATATTCTCGAACACCCTCAACCTATGTTCCTCCCTCAGTGTGACAGACCAAGTTTCACACCCATACCAAACAACAACAAATTACAGTTCTGTATATCTTAATGTTTGTATTTTTGCACAGCAAACTGTAAGACACAAGATCTGCACCGAATGATAACAAGCATTACGTGACTTCAATCTGCTCTTAATTTCTTCGTGAATGGAATTTTGATTTGTTAGGGTTGTTCCCAAATATTTGAACTGTTCCACCCTTTGAAAGGATTTATTATCTAACTTTATGCTGTCATTTTGTCCTGCATTCCGATCTCCAGACATGACCACGTACTTAGTTCTGCTGTCCCACATTCTGATCTCCAGACATGACCATGTACTTAGTTTTCTCAGCATTTACTTCTAGACCAATCTCCTTACTAGCGACTACCAAAGCTTCTGTTTCTCTTTATAGCATGTACACTTCCACCCAATATATTAACACCATCAGCATAAACCATAAGCTGATGTGTGCCATTTAATTTCAAGCCCTCCTGGTTTGTCTGAACCCTCCTAATGGCATATTCCAAAGCAAAGTTGAAAATCAATGGCGATAAAGCATCTCCTTGTTTCAAACCATTCTTAATAGGAAATGTGTCAGACAAATGTTTGCCTACCCGGACTCTGCTACATGTTTCATTTAGACACATTTTTACGAGCCTTACTAGTTTCATAGGGATACCAAATTCAATAAGAATATTACACAAAACCTCCCTCCTAACTGAACCATAGGCTTTCTTGAAGTCTATAAATAGCTGATGCACTGCCTCATTGTATTCCCATTTTTTCTCAAGTATTTGACGAATGCACAATATATGATCAGTAGTTGACCTGTTACGTCTAAATACACAATATATGATCAGTAGTCGACCTGTTACGTCTAAATACACAATATATGATCAGTAGTCGACCTGTTACGTCTAAATACACAATATATGATCAGTAGTCGACCTGTTACGTCTAAATACACAATATATGATCAGTAGTCGACCTGTTACGTCTAAATACACAATGTATGATCAGTAGTCGACCTGTTACGTCTAAATACACAATATATGATCAGTAGTCGACCTGTTACGTCCAAATGCACAATATATGATCAGTAGTCGACCTGTTACGTCTAAATGCACAATATATGATCAGTAGTCGACCTGTTACGTCTAAATGCACAATATATGATCAGTAGTCGACCTGTTACGTCTAAATGCACAATATATGATCAGTAGTCGACCTGTTACGTCTAAATGCACAATATATGATCAGTAGTCGACCTGTTACGTCTAAATGCACAATATATGATCAGTAGTCGACCTGTTACGTCTAAATGCACAATATATGATCAGTAGTCGACCTGTTACGTCTAAATGCACAATATATGATCAGTAGTCGACCTGTTACGTCTAAATGCACAATATATGATCAGTAGTCGACCTGTTACGTCTAAATGCACAATATATGATCAATAGTCGACCTGTTACGTCTAAATGCACAATATATGATCAGTAGTCGACCTGTTACGTCTAAATACACAATATATGATCAGTAGTCGACCTGTTACGTCTAAATACACACTGATGCTCCCCAATAATTTCCTCTGCATATGGAGTTAACCTTGACAAAAGAATTTTGGATATAATTTTGTATGTGGTTGACAAAAGTGATATGCCTTGATAATTATTGCAATCTGCTTTATCACCCTTCTTATAAATAGGTACAATTATTAACTCCTTCCACTACTCATGAAATTCCTCTTTATTCCAAGTAGAATTAATAAGTTTATGGATCTCAGAACGAATTGTTCTACTTCATTCTTTAATCAATTCTGCTGAAATCTGATCAATATCTGGTGATTTGTGTCTCTTTTGCTTTTCAATAGCGAAGGTGGCCCAACTTATGCCGAAACATGCTGGAGGTGAAAGGGTGAATCAATATATTCTGGTTATGATCAGCAGTTATGCACACAGTTGGTGTATGCTGATATTACAACATAATTTGTGGTATCTAGCTGCCTACAGAAGGCTATGTATCATAATCTGCAGCAACAACTGCACACATAAGATTACGAAAATTGTGAATATTAAATGTCCGAAAAATAGCCCACAATTACAGTGGCTACTTTTCAAAAAAGCTTAGTGACGTAATTTCTTCACCCAAAGTGTTTCTCACGCTGTCCCTCCGACCTACACGCCCTGGTCTTCTTAAACCCATTGGCTTGACTGCCTTAAAGAGTGTGTCAAAGACTCAGTCAATACTGTGATACCTTCCAGTACACACGTCAGCTCTTATGTGACACTGTGACGTAATACTCTTCTTAATACTTAGGTAAGCTGATAGACAAATAAAAGTACTATTTATGTACTAAGTCGATCGCAGTAGCCGCGCGGTCTAAGGCGTGGGTCTACGGCCGCTCGCTTGCTGGGATTGTGGGTTCGAATCCCAGCGAGGGCATGGATGTTTGTATCATGTGAGTGTTGTGTGTTGTCAGGTAGAGGTCTCTGCGACGGGCTGATCACTCGTCCAGAGGAGTCTTAAAAGGTAAAGCAATCCCATTACAGGCCTGGACAGGCCCTTAGGGTTCCAGGAAGTTGAGGCTCCCAGATTTCTAGACAATCGGCACATGAAGGTGGTAAGGTTGTCAGCCCTACGCACCGGCCGCCTTTACCCCCCAGGAAGTATTCCTGGTACTCATTTCTGTTCGAGGCTGAGTGGACCCCAGGGCCATAGTGCGACCGAAAGGATTATGTCAATGAAAAATTCCAATGACACCATCGGGAATCGAACCCGCGACCTTCCGGTTTGTAGCGCAGTGCCTCAACCAACTGCGCCACCGCGTGCCCCACCCAGAGGAGTCTTACCGAGTGTAATGTGTCTTAATGTGTTCGTGAAGCCTCGATAATGAGGAGGCCGTGGCCCACTAGGGGCTGTTGCGAAATTATAAAAAAATCACATATAAAGAAAATAAAGAATTGAAAAGAGGTATTCGTAGATAACCCCCCGAAATAAAAATCAATTATAGAGAATTAGACGTGAGTGTGATAACCTGTAATGGAGTTTAAAGACAGCTGAATTAAGAGGACGTGTACACGTTGTCAAGTATTTGTTACATAACAGTACAGAGAATTAGACGGGTGGGAGTGTGGCATGCATTGGATATTGCATACAGGGTGTTCGTGAGAAAACGTGAAAGTATGTGACCCTGTGGGAAACCTAGACGTAACAGTGAGGATAATAAGTTTGATGAAATATTATGGGACGGTTTGGGGCTGGCTTCATTTAACTCCGGGAAGGGAACACTGACTGGCTCTTATAAACAGGAGGATGAAATTTACAAATTAATAAAATGTGAATAATTTAAATGAAATGAGCATTTGAGAAACTATGAGCTTCACAGGAAAGATTATGCTACAGGGAGTTCAGAAAAAGTGATTTGAAAGTACGAAATGATTAGAACAACTCATGGTAGGATGATAGAACGGTAGCGCGTACATGTGGTACAGAAAGTTGGTCTTGAATAAAACGAAGCAACTTGAGAGAGTAAGAAGTAACGAAGTGTTTACATCTTGCACTCTGGAGAATTAAGGCTATACAGGGTATACACAAAAGAATGGTGCGGTTTCAATAGTATTCACTATTGAAACCGCACCATTCTTTTGTGTATGCCCTGTATCTTAATGAAGCATTCGACCAACTCAATACTCGAACAATTTAAAGTTATTCAATTGCGACAAGACGGCAAATGGTGTACTCTCTGACAGTACACAGATATTACCAAGGTGTTCTGTGCTCTCGAATTGCCGTACGGGTTACCATGCAGTTACAAGTGTAAATTTACTTCAGGCTCACAATAAAACATTTCCTTCCCCTGCATCGAGTTTCGTAGAGCTCGGAAAAGCTAAACTGCATTTTATGCAGATCTGTTAAACCAAATTACACTCACTGTGGAAAGTACAGACACAAGTTTGTTTAAGCCCCCAAGTAAAGTACGGTTTCCACTGCGCCAATTTTCACGAAAATCGCTGTCACTTAATACAGTTTGTGAACATGCGCTATACTAAATTCTATCAAAGGCTAAAAGAATGTAAAACATACGGCAAAATTTCATTTTGAAACTCACAAATAATCAACGACATTACTTCGGAATCTTGTAAGCCGCATTTTACGCACATCGGTTTGGAAGCGTCCCTAGAAATTCACATCAGGCCATTACTAATTATTGCTGTCACTGAGGCGATTTTTATGTACCCATAATTGTTCAACGAATTTTTATGAAGAAATCCTTTATTGAATTTTATGAATATTCGACAAACGGTGTAGTCGGTAATAACAGAACATAAAGAGACAGACGGACATTAGTCGGTAATAACAGAACATAAAGAGACAGACGGACATTAGTCGGTAATAACAGAACATAAAGAGACAGACGGACATTAGTCGGTAATAACAGATCATAAAGAGACAGATGGATATTAGTCGGTAATAACACAACATAAAGAGACAGACGGACATTAGTTGGTAATAACAGATCATAAAGAGACAGACGGACAGTTACGGACATTAGTCGGTAATAACAGATCATAAAGAGACAGACGGACATTAGTCAGTAATAACAGATCATAAAGAGACAGACGGACATTATTCGGTAATAACAGATCATAAAGAGACAGACGGACATTAGTCAGTAATAACAGATCATAGAGACAGACGGACATTAGTCAGTAATAACAGATCATAAAGAGACAGACGGACATTATTCGGTAATAACAGATCATAAAGAGACAGACTGACATTAGTCGGTAATAACAGATCATAAAGAGACAGACGGACATTAGTCGGTAATAACAGATCATAAAGAGACAGACGGACATTAGTCGGTAATAACAGATCATAAAGAGACAGACGGACATTAGTCGGTAATAAGAGATCATAAAGAGACAGACGGACATTATTCGGTAATAACACATCATACAGAGACAGACGGACAGACGCGGTCTCCACGTACTGTGTTAGATATCCCTTCGTGAGTAAAGAATAACAAAGCTATATTGATAGAGAAAGCTAACAGACATTGCTATCGTCGAGTGGCGAACTTGGAAACACCTCAATCAATTTGCATTAGATTTTCCAAACGCGTTTATCAAAATAAGTAATATAATTTAATTTAATTTAAGTATGCTGTCGTCTGGAATGTTGCGCAGTGCAGACTGGTGTGAATTTGACAAAGTTTACCCACACTTGCTACGTGTCAGTACATACCAAATTCATATATTTGCTCATCATAACTATCTGCTAAGGGGTAAAAACTGTAAAGCTCCCCATTATGTATTTTTCTCTATCCTCCTGTCACATTAATTGCAAACACCTGCTACTTAATTCATAAACAAAACACAGGTTAGTCTCCTACGATATCCTTTCTCCACCTTTTCGAATAAAAGCCACCATTATATCCACTGTAACACATCGACGCTAAATAAACTGAATAGAGCTACAAATCGTTAAACAAGCATGGCCTAAAGGGCATAAATACATTTGGCATATTAAATGAGGATACAGGTGTTTATTCTCTCTTGCAGCCTAAGGTTATATACCGTTCTTCTGTAATATATGCTCTGACGCAGGAACTGTACCTTTATACCTATATATACATAATGGGTTTGTACGTGTGAGTGAGTGAATGATTTGCACCGTGGTGGGCATGGCAACTACTATTACCGGCTTTGTGTTCTTTGTGAGGTGTGCTGTCTTGGCGAAGAAGCAGATTTGAGACGCTTTTGCAAAGTTCCATAAAACAGCTGTTAGCTTCTTCTTCTCTCTCTCTCTCTCTCTCTCTCTCTCTATCTCTCTTTGTCTGTCTTCCTGTTTTTTTGCATGGAATGTCTCCGCTCACACTGGTACAATTTTTGTGAAATTTTTGTTTGGAGTGTTTTACCAAGTGTGTTCAGAAAGTTCCTATTTAGTTAAAATCTGATTGAAATAATTGATCCTTGAGAGGTACCTTACGTACAAAGTGACTAGTTTGGTTACAAACCTTATTTTGTTGCCTTTCGTACCAAAGTTACCAATACTTTCGTACCAAAGTTACCAATACCTTCGTACCAAAGTTACCAATAATTTATCACCCGGACGCCATCCTCTGGGACTTACAAACAAAAAGGAGTATGAGTCCAACTCATGAATCTCGGTAGTAACCAACTAACTAACTAACTCCATAGATCAGAGTCCTTCTTGAGAAGCAAACAGGTCCTGAGGTAGTCAAGAAAATCTCCGCATTTTATGGAGCCCTAAGGTTCATCACCGCATTCACAAGAGCCCGCCACCTATCCGTATCCTGAGCCATATCAATCCAGTCCATGCTCCATCAAACTTGGAAGTACAGTGACAAATATAAGGATACTTAAAATATTAAAATTATAAATTATAAAACGATGAATATAAAATTACAAAGTCTTTGGCATTAAGATTATGATAATAATGAAGTGTTGCAGGCATCAGTCGGTGTCTTCAGTAAACCAGTCAGTTAATGCTGTACAGTGAAATAATCGCTGTTTGTTCTGAGATCCACACAAAACACATAAATACAGTCCGTACCGCGCAGTAAACACACTACGTCTCAGTTATAAAACCCGTCAGTTAATGTTGTACAGTGAAATAATCGCTGTTTGTTCTGAGATCCACATAAAACACATATATACAGTCCGTACCGCGCAGTAAACACACTCCGTCTCAGTTGTACAAACCAGTCAGTTAATGCTGTACAGTGAAATAATCGCTGTTTGTTCTCAGATCCACACAAAACACATAAATAAAGTCCGTACCGCGCAGTAAACACACTCCGTCTCAGTTATACAAACCAGTCAGTTAATGTTGTACAGTGAAATAATCGCTGTTTGTTCTGAGATCCACACAAAACACATAAATAAAGTCCGTACCGCGCAGTAAACACACTCCGTCTCAGTTATACAAACCAGTCAGTTAATGCTGTACAGTGAAATAATCGCTGTTTGTTCTGAGATCCACACAAAACACATAAATACAGTCCGTACCGCGCAGTAAACACACTCCGTCTCAGTTATACAAACCAGTCAGTTAATGTTGTACAGTGAAATAATCGCTGTTTGTTCTCAGATCCACACAAAACACATAAATACAGTCCGTACCGCGCAGTAAACACACTCCGTCTCAGTTATACAAACCAGTCAGTTAATGCTGTACAGTGAAATAATCGCTGTTTGTTCTGAGATCCACACAAAACACATAAATACAGTCCGTACCGCGCAGTAAACACACTCCGTCTCAGTTATACAAACAGTCAGTTAATGTTGTACAGTGAAATAATCGTGTTTGTTCTGAGATCCACACAAAACACATAAATACAGTCCGTACCGCGCAGTAAACACACTCCGTCTCAGTTATACAAACCAGTCAGTTAATGTTGTACAGTGAAATAATCGCTGTTTGTTCTGAGATCCACACAAAACACATAAATACAGTCCGTACCGCGCAGTAAACACTCCGTCTCAGTTATACAAACCAGTCAGTTAATGTTGTACAGTGAAATAATCGCTGTTTGTTCTGAGATCCACACAAAACACATAAATACAGTCCGTACCGCGCAGTAAACACACTCCGTCTCAGTTATACAAACCAGTCAGTTAATGTTGTACAGTGAAATAATCGCTGTTTGTTCTGAGATCCACAAAAAACACATAAATACAGTCCGTACCGCGCAGTAAACACTCCGTCTCAGTTATACAAACCAGTCAGTTAATGTTGTACAGTGAAATAATCGCTGTTTGTTCTGAGATCCACACAAAACACATAAATACAGTCCGTACCGCGCAGTAAACACACTCCGTCTCAGTTATAGAAATCAGTCAGTTAATGCTGTACAGTGAAATAATCGCTGTTTGTTCTGAGATCCACAAAAAACACATAAATACAGTCCGTACCGCGCAGTAAACACACTCCGTCTCAGTTATACAAACCAGTCAGTTAATGTTGTACAGTGAAATAATCGCTGTTTGTTCTCAGATCCACACAAAACACATAAATACAGTCCGTACCGCGCAGTAAACACACTCCGTCTCAGTTATACAAACCAGTCAGTTAATGTTGTACAGTGAAATAATCGCTGTTTGTTCTGAGATCCACACAAAACACATAAATACAGTTCGTACCGCGCAGTAAACACACTCCGTCTCAGTTATACAAACCAGTCAGTTAATGCTGTACAGTGAAATAATCGCTGTTTGTTCTGAGATGCACACAAAACACGTAAATACACTGTGTGGGCAGAGCGTATAAATGCTAAGACTGGGAGTACAGACTGTAAACTCTAGGCTTTGAAGAGTTTTCAGACAGATTATGAATAAATACCTTAAGTTCATAAATACAATAAATTACTACGCAAATACACAAATGGACCATCAATCACAAGCATACGTGCTACATGCTTTAAAATAAAACACACAAAAAGGTGTTGTGTTAGATGTTACAGTGTGTCTTTGTGTGATCGAGTGAACACAACGGAATGGATATCATTAAATTTAATTTGTAACATCATTTCCATTACGAAACCTAACGACGTAACAGGAAAGTTAACTACTGTAAGCGGTACAGAAATTGGGTATTTTTTTAATAACTGGTGCTGTTGCAGCCATGGAAGTTCGGTGTATGAGAAGCCTTAAGTTGTTAACAAAAATTGGTAACATATATTTACTTCCTACTTGAGGATTAAAACTCTTAAATTTGACAGGAAAACGTATTCATTATGGGTTTTATATGATTCTCAAAATAAGCAAAGATTACTTCCAAAATTATCTTTGTAATGGAAACGTAGTGGATCCTGTGACATGGAACTTAATGTTAAAATAATGATAATATGAACTACAAACTTCAAATTGTTAATCGCTAAGTTTCTATAAAGTAAACATTTTCAGTCAGATTTTCAAATCTTGTCACAAAACTGAACTTTCCTGCTTAGACTTGCAGCGCTATAGGACACAACGCCTTGTAGATCGACAGACCAAATGAACTAAGCAATTATATAAAATGTTTAGTAGATATATACAAGATATATACAATGTACGTTTAACGTAACATTTAGGCACGTTCGTGTAACCATTGTTGCCGTGGAAAAGCAATAAGTATTACAAATTCTCAGTGTGTGTCTGTAGCCTTAGTTATCCAGCATGCAAAGCGCATGCGCCGTATTATATTGTCATCTGTGGTCTGTCTGGCTGTACCATATTTTCCCACATTATCTCATAAGCGGCACGATTTTCGAAAAAAAGTTACTGAACATAAAATGTGTGTTTTGATTTTCTCTACAACTTTTGTCTGAAACATTTCTCATTTTAAGAAGAATTCAGCGAGATATTATCATAAATGTACATAGGTCTTCATGTAAAGTACCATTATTCTTGTCATTATTATTAGCTTCATACAACATGTTTCGATAAGTCAGTAAATGTATGCAAAGCGAACCGCTTTTGGAGCATGAATTATGTTCTTGTCCCTATATGCTTTCTCCCTACATTAACCAACCGTCTGCTCTGCTCAACAAATTTAACCTCAATCATAATCGATTGTTACGTGTAGATCGTCAACTGTTTCTTTGGTCTCAGCTCATACCTGAAACATAACATCCTGTCTCTATTGTAAAAAGCAATGACACAAATATATTTAGGTCTTCGTGTAAAGTGTTTGTTATTTGTGTCCGCGGTTAACAAGAAACTGAAATTGATTTTCAGATTTTAGTAAAATTCCACAATAAAGTTTCACTAAATACGAGCGGTGCGAACCGAACTGTCCCATTTGGATAGACGAATGGAGAGAGAGATAGTACTAAACAAATATTTACATTTCACATTTTTTGTCACAGCGCCTAAAAATAGGCAATATCTATTCAAGCCTCTGGGAAACATTGCCGTCTCTGTTATACGCATTTGAAAGTTTTTGTGGCGATAAAGAATGCCACGTCGCAAATCATACGATCTGCCTCACACAGCACGGAAATTGATGCTAGAATGTTTGTTAGCCTGCACTGCTGTGGGCTAGGACTGAATGGCTTAATTAGACGTACCGGAAGTTTAAGACTCACTTATTTAAAACAAGACACCATTATCTCAAATTCCATCAACATCAGACGTTCTGACGACGGTCAAATGTGTCGTAGAAATTTACAGATGTTTCGGAGGAACATGGTGCCTCCATCTCCAGGGCATAAACTGAAGATCGCGACAACTTCTTGCAAAAGGCACTGTGTAAAGTCGATTCAAGACCGAAAGGTGATCGATCAGTTGCGCGATAAGACGTCGAAGCCTGTCCGTTCTTTTCCGCCTCTTGAATCACTGTCCGAACGAATGACAGGGCCTGTCATATCGATGAGGTTGTTACCATAAAATATTCATACTTATGTGATTTCTAACCATATATCAACGTGAAAATGCTGTCAGAATGGGAAATTTTAGACTCTTAGAGCAGTGAAGACGAGGATTACTGTCTTGTGGAATGTGACGCCGTGTAGTCTGGTATAAATGTTTAGAATATCATCCTTATTCATATACCCTGATAATGAAGGCAGCAGGATTCTATAAAACCGCGGTAGATATACCAGAATAAACGACGTCACACCGCTTAAGACATACATCTTCATTGCTACTATCGCAAAGAGATTTGCTTAGAGAATTATTATTTGGTTTTTGTTCTCTACTAGAATACGATTTGAATAAGAGTTGAACTAACGTGTTAAATATGAACTAATTACTGAATTAGTGGAAAAATAAACAAATTAATAAGAACTGAATATATACTGAATAAATGTATGAATATATAGAGTATATGTAGTACATAAAGTCCCTGTCATTTCTCATAAGGAACTTCAATAAGAGCCTCAACAACTGCGCAGACAAGTATAGATTACAAGTGACAGAATAAGCAACAGTATTTCTCGTAGTAGCGACAAAATGTCTTCGGGTTTTGAGTATCGCAACGGTCTTCATACCTGTCACGTAATCACACCTGCTACCTGTAAAAGGCGGCATCTTATGCTAACACTTCCTCCTTTCTGAATACAGGATAAAGCTGTTGCCTCTAGTGACGTCAGCCCAAGCCGGCTGATAAAACGCCAGAGAATTTATGAAAATAATCCGAATATAATCAATTACAAAGTAGGCCAAAAAAGAAAAAGAGTGAGTTTTCTCTCCTTAAGAGAACAAATTTGTTATCCCACTGGATTTATATCAGTTTAATTTAAATCTGATTTTGAGAATTTTGCGTTCTTCGCAATTTTCAAGTTAGAAGAGCTACGTGTAACGTATTGGAGGGATGTGACGTGGCGAGTTCTATATCAAGTACAGTAGGCTTCATATAAATCTCCTGACCATTTACCGAAATAGTAACCTCTGGCATCACGACATTGTTCAGAATGATATATATATATATATATATATATATATATATATGGCTTCTGTTTATACCCCACAGGGGGCACAGGTGGTTTCCACTAGAAAGACTAAGCAGTTACTGTGAGAAACATACGAAACAAGTACGTACACAGTGGGGGCAAAGTGAACAGTTTGTGAGTTTAATCTACTGGTAAGTATACTAACCAATAACCTGAAAGGCTTATACAAAAACTGCAGGCTTGCAACTCTCGAACCCGAACGTCTATGACATGTTGCACATTTTTGTATTTCTTTCAAATGAATCAAAACCACATTTCTTCAAACACAATATCGTTTTCGGTGACTTTATTTCAATATGACAATAAGGGTGTAGTGCGTCACCTAAATTTGTGTCGAGGATAAGATCTGTGTTTTATACTGTAAATTGCTAATTACATTACAGAATAAATAAATTATACGAAGAATAGATGGATACATGAGTTGATAAAACAATGAACGAATGGTAGGAAGCATAAATTAAGCTAAAAATTAAATGACATATTAGGCTAATACGTACTTGAAATATTAAGATTATGAATAAATTAATGACACCAAGTTTCAATTAGGATAATACTTGAATTACAGAGACCATAAATGAAGATCCGATTGAACTGCTGATTGCTTACGTTAGTTAAATTATCTACGAATAACTTAAATCCAAAATTAGCTACGTTAATTAAGGTACCACCCAAAGCCAGCTTCTTATCGAAAGTTATAGACGACATGATGAAGACAGTAAGTAACCCACGAACCGTGAAATTTGTAGCTGCAATTTTTCTGCAGTTTCATTAATTTGTGTGAAGTTTGATATTACGACAACTGTCGTCGTGGATGTGACGTCATGCCCTTCAGAAAGGAAGAATGTTACCGATATTTGGGATTAACCTGATCTTTCCGGCTTCAGCAAAGAACAGTTCTGTTCTACTTCCCTGAACGTGGAAGGGGGATGTCCCTCCGAAATTTTAGTCAACATTTATTCGGACTAAATGACAAACATATGCCAACATTATTAAAATGTTTAGGTAAAGTGAGTCCAATTTTTCAAAATAAGCGTCACTACAATTGTATGAAGGGGAAAATTTGAAAAAAAAAATGTTTTTTAACATAGAACTAAGGTATTTCTCAAGCTCCTGTAACATTTTTCCTTAACCCCTTAAAGCCAAGTTTTATTTTATGCAAACCAGATATACTTTCTGCCCACACAGTGCACTTGTGAATTATGTAATTGTCCTACAATAAACAGCATTAACCAGTCGTTATTTTATAACCGAGAAGGAATGTTTGATTATTTCTACCAACAATTACACAAGGACAAGATTGTCACTATTTTCTTTATTAAAAGAGTGCCCCAATAATAAGCATTTCGGCAAAATGCGTATTATTGGGGCACTCTTTTAATAAAGAAAATAGTGACAATCTTGTCCTGGTGCATTTGTTGGTAGAAATAATCAATTATACAAAGATGCACGGTGAATATAAAGTGAAGAGAAGGAATGTGTTTACTGTGAGGTACGAACTAGATCTTTAAGTGCAATTCAGACTAATTTTAATGACGAAGATGTCAAATTATAGTAAAGGACTTAAAGTTGAATTACGCATTTGAAATAAAACAATAACATGAATAAGCTATAAGATATATTTATATGTATATGTACATGTGTGTGTGTGTGTGTGTGTGGGACAATTCGGCGTACATTTAAAACGATAAGGAAAAATTATTGAGAGCTTATAATACAATGGCTGTTCCATCGATCCTATACGGGTGTGAGAGGTGGAACTAAACAAAATAGGATGAGAGAAGAAAGGAAATAACAGAGATAATATTTACGATATCAGTTGCAGGACATAAATTTTATGACCACAAATCAAAAGACAAAATAAGATAAGAATCAAATGTGTATAATTTGAGGAAAAATATTGTGTATTAACAGACTTATGTGGACACGGCTTTCATTATTATTGACAGATGCCTGCAGTTACGAGCAAGTGTGCGACTACATTGAATCCGGCACAAGCACAGTACGTCGGTGAAGAGACGGCGAGACAAATACCAATGAAAACGGAACAATGGAGAAAATTTTATTCTATTTTCACCGTGCATTTTTCGAGTATAGACAATGTTTTTCACCAACCAAATGCACTTGTTATAAAAAACACTAAAATATTCTAAAACTGTTTAATAAAAAGCCCCGACAGTGCATAATCTATAGGAAGTGGTTTAAAAAAACATATCGATCTACGGAGTGATAAAGTAAGCTTGGTGAGATAAGACGTTGACCGTATACCTCTACAGAGGATTAACATATGTGCGTGTTTTGAGAACAGTCAGTTGTGACCCCTGAGGATGGCTCATTAATGAGCCGAAACATGTCGAGGCTTTTTATAAAACATTTTTAGAATTACACACTGTTGACACCGTGCATCTTCGTCATATTAAATTAAGTTTAAACCAACCGATGCACACTAAAACCACTCTTTAAGTAGCTTTATTATAAAATTGTTAAAATTGTACCCCTACACGTGTTTCGATCCTAGGATCATCGTCAGGGGGTTTTTTGCTAAAAGCTACTGTCACTTCAACACATGATTTAAAATATTCTATCTGCACTTTGAAACATAAGTTAAAATCTTGTCAATAGATACCATCTACAGTGATTTTATAATTTTACAACTTTTAACGAATCTTTTGACAAAATTTTAACTTATGTTTCAAAGTGCTGATAGAATATTTTAAATCATGTGTTGAAGTGACTGTAGCTTTTAGCAAGAAACCCCCCTGACGATGATCCTAGGATCGAAACACGTGTAGGGGTACAATTTTAACAATTTTATAATAAAGCTACTTAAAGAGTGGTTTTAGTGTGCATCGGTTGGTTTATAACTTAATTTAATTTTTAGAATATTTCAGTGTTTTTATAAGAAGTGCATTTATTTGGTGAAAAACATTGTCTATAATGGAGAAAATATTTCATGCTCTGTTGATTAAATAAAATACTACAGAAATTAATTTAATGTGGTAAAATTATTTCAAATTCATCCCCTTCGCAGCATCACAAAATCATCAGCAATCCGCAGATTAGTGAAATCACGAAATTTTATCCGCAGACAAAACTCTACTATTTATATAAGTACAAGCATTTGAACGTGAAATTAAAACGACGTAAAAAACGCTGTTCAACAAGGCAAGCAAATCCTTTTCTAGTTTTTACCATCCTTATGCTATTTGTATTAGAGAGTGGGAAGTTCCCTAATCGGATTATAACCTAACACTAAACAAAAGTAACTGTAAACTCTCTCTAATCACGCGGATTAAACCCAAGGGCTATGTTCCATTAGAAATCCATGTCACTGAACCGTAACACTGTGCACAGTGTTTATAAGCTGTTTATATTTACACAGAATCGAAAATTCCTTCTTTCGAACCAACCACAATGCCACCCTCTCTAAAACTTCAATGAATTCAAATGGATTCATATTGAAACATTACGCGCTCAAACACACACACACACACAAAGAAGTCTGTTTTGTTCGTTCGCTCGTTCTTTGGTTTATTTTATGGGAATTTTCACGTACGTGTATTTACGGCAGGATTGCCGGAGATGGTACAGCGTCGAGGGCTCTGTCGTCAATACAGCGAGGAAGAATTAAAACTCACATGAGAAAAGCGTCTACATTTACAAGGCGATATTTCTGCTGGGAAATTTGCACAGAACTTAATCAAGCTTGGCGAAGGAAATTTACCAGTTAACACACCGAAAGACTTTTACACTTTCCATACCGTTCATACAATATCGTACATATAATAAAAAGAAGAAAGGCTAACTGGATTGGTCACATCTTGCGTAGAAACTGCCTTCTGAAACACGTGATTGAAGGAAAGTTAGAGGGAAGGATAGAAATGACGGGAAGACGAGGGAGAAGATGTAAGCAGCTACTGGATGGCCTTAAGGAAAAGAGAAGATACTGTAAATTGAAAGAGGAAGCACTAGATCGCACTGTGTGCAGAACTCGCTTTGGAAGAGGCTACGGACCTGTCTTCACCGTACATTGTTTAACAAATCACAAATTACTCACCAACCAAATGCACTATATTTTCACTTTTTATTCTTTAACCCCTACATATGTTTTAGCCTTTACAAGGTCATCTTCAGGGGGATCGTAATCTACATTTACTTTACATCCGTAGCTTATGTCTGCTATTATGTTATATATCACATGTAGTCAAGTTTCATTATCATTTATAGATTACAGTTATTTACAATTTCTATATTTAAAATACATAAAACACACAATATAAAATCCTTAAATAAGGTTCGTCAATTTTTTGTAATAAAATTATAAAATGAAGCTATATGGGGTTTTTAGGATGTACCATTAGCTTGTTTTTTATAATTCTGGCTGTTGGTTCTGTATATATAGGTAATCAGGTACGTAAACCGCACCACTGGACACTACCAACACAAACAGGACCTGATTTACGTAACTGATTACCTATATATATAGAACCAACAGCCATAATTTAAAACAAAAAAACAAGCTAATGGTAGAAGGTACAGCCTAAAAAACCATATAGCTTCATTTTATTATTTTATTACAAAAAATTGACGAACCTCATTTAAGGATTTTATATTGTGTGTTTTATGTATTTTAAATATAGAAATTGTAAATAACTGTAATATATAATGATAATGAAACTTGACTACATGTGATATATAACATAATAGCAGACATAAGTAATGGATGTAAAGTAAATGTAGATTACGAGCCCCCTGAAGATGGCCTTGTAAGGGCTGAAACTTATGTAGGGGTTAAAGAATAAACAGTGAAAATATAGTGCATTTGGTTGGTGTGTAATTTGTGAATAAGGACATCTGTACCTTACAATTCACACGCATCGCTTTTCCAAGTCAATTTCCATGCTCATTCACCGTCACGTGTCACGTTACGTGAATACGTTGTATTTTAGAACTCATATTGTTTGTGAAGTCAGTAAATTCACATCATGGTACTGACCTCGACTTACGAGAACAGCATTGGCCTTCACATCGTGTGTAGAGTTTCTTATCTGTCGACTAACCTAGCAGACAAAAAAATCATATATCGTGTCAAAAACATGTCTGTCTCTTTAAATATAACTTTTCACTGATCACCATTTGTTAGTCTTTCAATTTATAACCAACCTTAAAATCAAACCTATGCGCAGACACTAGGCACACAGAACACAACAGAAAATAAAATATTTAACTCGCAGGCACATTACTCAATCGCATTTCAGCCCAATATTTTTAACTGCTTACATTATATAAAACATCTAGTGGTCTGACGTCCCTCTGCGTCAACAATGCTGAAGTTAAAGCTGTTCCTTTAAGCAAAAAAAAATTAGGAAAATTAGGAACAGGAAGCAAAGGACGGATATCGGAAAATTCTCCTTTGTAAATAGGACCATCCAACTCTGGAACAAACTACCTGCAGGTGCTTTAGGGACTTTCCCTTGTAAGCCGAGCATTTTTAGGAAGAGGTTAGGAAAGTGATAAGTGAAGTGAAGTGAAGGGTATAGAGGGTGGGGAAAAATATCTAATAATACAGTGAAGTGAAGTGAAGTGAAGTGAAGTGAAGTAAAGGGAGGCAAAACGGGGAATGCCGTGATGTGTATATAAGCGTAGTGAAGTGATGGTGCAGTTGAAATGTGTGTGTATCATTTTTTGAAAACATGGAATTTTATTTTTGTATAGTGTTTGACTCATTGCTTGGTATACGAAATTACTTTTAACTCTGATTCATTTACGTTAGGTTTTAGGTTAGGCTTAACAACTCTTTCTTTTTGCAGTATGTGTGTTTTGATGTTTTTGTATTATTTAATTTGTGGGTTTTTTGTAATGTGCGTGTGTTTTGTTTGTATTGTGTGTGGGTGTTTTTGTAAGGTGTGGATGTTTTTGTTAAGGAGTGGATGTTTTTGTTAAGGTGTGGATTTTTTGTAATGTTTGAAGGTGTTCTAATTGTTACTTGTATTTACGTATTTATTGTTTTGTATAGGTATATTTTGTATTGCATTGTTATTTTATGTATATTATATGTCATTTGTACTTGTGGGTACTTTGTAATGGACTATGCCACGGTGAAAATTTTGTATTGTGTGTCTAGTGTAAGGATATGCCACGGTGAAAACATTTGTTTAGTGTATAGTGTATGTACTACTGCCATGGGTGATATATTTTGTAATGTGTTGTACTGTGTAAGGACTGTACTGCACGGTGAAAACATTGTATTGTGTGTACTAGTTAGACAAACTGCACATGTAAAAATTTGTATTGTGTGTTACTAGTGTAAGGTACTACTGCCACAGGTGAACATTTGTATGTGTGTACTAGTGTAAGGACTACTGCCACCGGGTGAAAACATTTGTATTGTGTGTACTAGTGTAAGGACTCTACTGCCACCGGGTGAAAACATTTGTATTGTGTGTACTAGTGTAAGGACTACTGCCACCGGGTGAAAACCAATTGCAGTAAATATATAATATATAATAATAATACAACAATGCATATTTTGCCATCCGCAAAAATGTGCTCATTTCGTTCAAAGTTTAGGAATTATATAGGACATTTTGGAAAGAAACGAAATAATGTAATTTCACGTTACTGACTTTAAGACAATCTGTACGCAAGCAGTGTCCAACACTTTAAGACATCTGTACAAAAGAGTTGCCCAACACGTTGAAAAATATTATTTACAGAATATGGCCCCACACTTGAAATAATCTTACACATAGTGGCCAACCTTAAAACATCTGTACACAAACAGTCACACCAACACCTTTAAAAATACTACACAAGCAGTTCTAAAATTGAAAACAATCTGTACAAAAATATTGTGGCCTCAACACTTTATAACAATGTGTACACAGACAGTATCCGTCAACTCTTTAAACATGTTACACAGACAGTACCTAACACTTTAAAACAAGTGTACACAGACAGTTAGCCTACCTTTAAACAATGTGTACACAGACAGTAGCCTCAACACTTTAAAACAATGTGTACACAGACAGTGAGCCTCAACACTTTAAAACAATGTGTACACAAGACAGTAGCCCAACACTTTAAACCAATGTGTACACAGACAGTAGCCTCAACACTTAAAACAATGTGTATACAGACAGTAGCCTCAACACTTTAAAACAATTGTACACAACAGTAGCCTCAACACTTTAAAACAATGTGTACACAGACAGTAGCCTCAACACTTTATAACAATGTGTACACAGACAGTAGCCTCAACACTTTAAAACAATGTGTACACAGACAGTAGCCTCAACTCTTTAAAACAATGTGTACACAGACAGTAGCCTCAACTCTTTAAAACAATGTGTACACAGACAGTAGCCTCAACACTTTAAAACAATGTGTACACAGACAGTAGCCTCAACACTTTAAAACAATGTGTACACAGACAGTAGCCTCAACACTTTAAAACAATGTGTACACAGACAGTAGCCTCAACACTTTAAAACAATGTGTACACAGACAGTAGCCTCAACACTTTAAAACAATGTGTACACAGACAGTAGCCTCAACACTTTAAAACAATGTGTACACAGACAGTAGCCTCAACACTTTAAAACAATGTGTACACAGACAGTAGCCTCAACACTTTAAAACAATGTGTACACAGACAGTAGCCCTCAACACTTTAAAACAATGTGTACACAGACAGTAGCCCCAACTCTTTAAAACAATGTGTACACAGACAGTAGCCTCAACACTTTCAAAACACAGTGTACAAGTAAGTGTCAACACTTTTAAATAACACTATGTTTGCCACAGACAGCTAGTTTAAATTTCACAAAACAGCTATATTCAGCAGACATTACGGTGTTGTTACACAGACGGTTTTAGGCTTACAACACATTTTAAATACAAATTGTCACTCAAGACAGTAGCCTCAACACTTTAAACCAATGTGTACACAGACAGTAGCCTCAACACTTTAAAACAATGTGTATACAGACAGTAGCCTCAACACTTTAAAACAATGTGTACACAGACAGTAGCCTCAACACTTTAAAACAATGTGTACACAGACAGTAGCCTCAACACTTTAAAACAATGTGTACACAGACAGTAGCCCCAACACTTTAAAACAATGTGTACACAGACAGTAGCCTCAACACTTCAAAACACAGTGGCTATTGTATGTGTCGCCTGCTTTGCTATAATAACATTCTATGTTCTGCCCACAGAGCGTGCTATGTGTTTGGTATTATTATCACAATAAACAGCTATTATTTCAGCAGACATTACGGTTTGATTGTTATAATCGAGACGGTGTATTTACTGTGCTTTACGAACCGGACATTTTCAAATTGTTTACATAACTTTCATTCTCCGAAGAGATGAATAATACAGGGTGTCGAGCTTAAAGCCGAGCCCGCTCATACAGTGTACAATAATAATAATGATACAGGACGTTTCTTTATTTCGGAACTGCCCGTCGCAGGTTGGACGACACGTTTGCTGCATAGCGACCGATGATGCCACCTGCTCTAGTGTTCAGTCCTGCTCGCTTTCTCCGGATTTCTGTATATCTGGCCTGTCAGATCTTACTCAAAGACAGTGTTAATGTTGAAACAGGTTGTACGGCAATTTCTTTTTTTTTAGTCGTCCTCTTCTACCTACTCCGGTTTTCCCGTTTCAGTGTCGAGTTTTGTAATTTCTTTTGAACACACTGAGAGACACACCACAGTCGGTAGGACTCCTCTGGTCGAGGGATCGGCTCGTCGCAGAGGCCTCTACCTGACAACAACACACAACACTCACAAGAGACAAACATACATGCCCCCGGTGGGATTCGAACCCACGATCCTAGCAAGCGAGCGGCCGAAGACCCACACCTTAGACCGCACGGCCACTGGATCGGCTGTACGGGCAATAAGAAGTGTAATTAATTGCCTTACGAAAAGTAAATATACAACTCTGTTTTGAAACTTCGCACTAAATGAGGAAGCAAGGGTGAACCCAGACTGTTCCGTGTTTGCAGTTCTGCGTGTGAAGCACAAAGAGCAAAGTTAACTGAACTACCAGAGGGACTGGACAAAGGACAGGCAAGAGGAAAAAGCGTAAGATGTATGTTGAGAATGTAGAACGAAGAATGTTGCTACTGCACCGTCGATAAATAAGCTCTGTTGTATTTGTTCCCCATTTCCTTACAATACAGAGCTATTTCCATACATGGTACTAAGGAAATCGAGTTACAGTAAATAGGAAACTTTATGGCAGCCTATTGTGGAAACAGTTGTCAGGCTTAAAATCGAATTGGTATAGGCAATACAGTCCAAATATCGCAGACAACAATTTCTTCCCGCTTCAGTAGCTGATATATTTGAGCGTATCCTACGTTCCGCATTATACCTTTGATAGAGATTAGGCTAGAGGCTAATATACCGACGAATCGTGATTTCTCTCAGAGGTAAGGGATTTTTATCTTCTCAAAAGTTTCCAGACCTGTTAGGTCTTTCACCCATCTTCCTACTCTACCTGTAATGAGGTCGTTACCTGAGGGTAAATCTACCGGCTTCTGAACCTCCATTGAACTCCACTCCGTGCTTAAATTAAGAATGACTGGAGCTCTAACCATAACCCCCTATACGCCTTCTTGACGTATCTCTGGAATTTTTTTTATCCTGAATGACTTAGTGTGATCTTCATGGCGAAACAAGTGACGCTGATGACTTTCATATCACTATTTCACCATTTGTCCTTATTCGTTACCCACAATCCCCTGCAATGTGTAATAGCCCTGAACAGGCAGCCCATTTTCATATCCTCAGATTTAAGTTGGGGTGGGGGGGGGGGTTCATCTTTGACCCAGAAATCAGCTTGTTATACAGTACGAAAATATGTTTTCATCAAGCATGAGGAGAAAACCACCTTACATTGCACTCCAAACGTAACTACGTTGTAACGTAATATAAACGTACAAGTGTCCCTCTCTATCATGAAGGCAACTGTGTGGAGCGCTAATATAGTCGAACTCGGTTATAACGTCACGAAAGGGACTGAATATTTTGTGTCGTTATAAACGAGTGTCGTTATAACCGAGGAGTATAATGTTATGGTTAACAGTAAATTGTGACGCTTGAGCTAGAGCACTTAAATTGTGACGCTTGAGTACTTAAGTCATGACTGCTAGAACACCTAAATTGTGACGGTTAGAGCACTTAAGTCGTGACGCTAGGGCACTTAAATTGTGACGCTTGAGTACTTAAGTCATGACTGCTAGAACACCTAAATTGTGACGGTTAGAGCACTTAAGTCGTGACGCTAGGGCACTTAAATTGTGACGCTTGAGTACTTAAGTCATGACTGCTAGAACACCTAAATTGTGACGGCTAGAGCACTTAAGTCGTGACGCTAGGGCACTTAAGTCACGACTGCTAGGGCACTTAAATTGTGACGCTTGAGTACTTAAGTCATGACTGCTAGGACACCTAAATTGTGACGGCTAGAGCACTTAAGTCGTGACGCTAGGGCACTTAAGTCACGACTGCTAGGGCACTTAAATTGTGACGCTTGAGTACTTAAGTCATGACTGCTAGAGCACCTAAATTGTGACGGCTAGAGCACTTAAGTCGTGACGCTAGGGCACTTAAGTCACGACTGCTAGGGCACTTAAGTCATGACTGCTAGGGCACTTAAATTGTGACGCTTGAGTACTTAAGTCATGACTGCTAGAGCACTTAAATTGTGACGCTTGAGTACTTAAGTCACGACTGCTAGGGCACTTAAATTGTGACGCTTGAGTACTTAAGTCATGACTGCTAGGACACCTAAATTGTGACGGCTAGAGCACTTAAGTCGTGACGCTAGGGCACTTAAGTCACGACTGCTAGGGCACTTAAATTGTGACGCTTGAGTACTTAAGTCATGACTGCTAGAGCACCTAAATTGTGACGGCTAGAGCACTTAAGTCGTGACGCTAGGGCACTTAAGTCACGACTGCTAGGGCACTTAAATTGTGACGCTTGAGTACTTAAGTCATGACTGCTAGAGCACCTAAATTGTGACGGCTAGAGCACTTAAGTCGTGACGCTAGGGCACTTAAGTCACGACTGCTAGGGCACTTAAGTCATGACTGCTAGGGCACTTAAATTGTGACGCTTGAGTACTTAAGTCATGACTGCTAGAGCACTTAAATTGTGACGCTTGAGTACTTAAGTCACGACTGCTAGGGCACTTAAATTGTGACGCTTGAGTACTTAAGTCATGACTGCTAGGACACCTAAATTGTGACGGCTAGAGCACTTAAGTCGTGACGCTAGGGCACTTAAGTCACGACTGCTAGGGCACTTAAATTGTGACGCTTGAGTACTTAAGTCATGACTGCTAGAGCACCTAAATTGTGACGGCTAGAGCACTTAAGTCGTGACGCTAGGGCACTTAAGTCACGACTGCTAGGGCACTTAAGTCATGACTGCTAGGGCACTTAAATTGTGACGCTTGAGTACTTAAGTCATGACTGCTAGAGCACCTAAATTGTGACGGCTAGAGCACTTAAGTCATGACGCTAGGGCACTTAAGTCACGACTGCTAGGGCACTTAAGTCATGACTGCTAGGGCACTTAAATTGTGACGCTTGAGTACTTAAGTCATGACTGCTAGAGCACTTAAATTGTGACGAATGGAGCACTGTCAAGTCTATGAAGGACTGACACTGTACATTTACTCTCCCTATACGCCTTTATGCGTTGGGCAGGGAAAACTCTACCTGTAGGTACAAAAGGAATATTGTACATACAAATCACATAATTGTGTGCAAACGAAGCGTAACTCTTGCTACACCTAAGCAAGGGTGAGAGGATAATAGTAAAGTTTATCATTAAGAATATGGCGCGCAAGTATGGGATGAATTTATCTATTCAGAACAGGGATCAGTTATGTGACCTTGAACACCCTAATAAACTTCTGTGGTTTCGAAACGTGGGGGAATTTCTTGACTACCTGAGTATCTGCTGACTTCTCGTGAATAACTCTGCTCCAGAGAGTTAGTTCGTTAGTTAGTTAGTTAGTTACGTCTTTGTCAATGCGATAATGCACCTTCATCCTGGACAGGTGCGGCAAATCTGTTGACAAAAGCAGTACCTGTGAACTTTCCAAGACACAACTAGGACCACGAACTTAGCTATGTTAACAGCTACTCCTGTGGATACAAGAGCCTCAATACTTCAAGCGAATGATGTGGCTTCTACTGACGGAAAATGAGGAAACTTTAGCAGCAGACAGACCAAGTTAAACAAAATGTGTTGCGGATTTGATGTCCTCACAACGATGTCGTTAAAGTCTTCTGGAACTTACGCTGTGTCGTTGGGTAAATACCGACGTTGCCATGTATCTAGGTGTCATCTTCTTCGGGGTCAAGCATGCAGTTCGTCCACTTTTCTTGGACTGATTGCCTCTAAAGTTGAAGGAAACTAAAGTCCTTCGGAGAGCAGGGAAATCCTTGAGATCTGAGCTCTTCTGGAATATTACGCCGCGTAGCGTCCCAGAAGAGCTCAGATCTCATCAACATGGCGGCGGAAGACTGAAATCAAGGGAACTCCTTACCCGACTTCACATCAAAATATCCCCCCAGACCTGAATATTAATAAAATAATACCACAGAGAAGATACGTCAAAATTGAATAAGGTAGATATTAAACTCGAAATTCTGCAAATGCTTTAGGCGACTAACCGCCTGAGCCAAGGCCGTGCCATGGCTCAGGCGGTTAGTCGCCGGCCTCTCACCGCGGAGGCCCAGATTCGATCTCGGGTCAGTCCATGTGGGATTTGTGGTGGACAAAGTGGCACTGGGACAGGTTTTTCTCCGAGTTGTCGGTTTTCCCCTGTCAATTTCATTCCACTGGTGCTCCATTACTTGTAAAACTTGGTAAAAAACTGCTCATCTTCATCACAGGGGTTGCACAAGAAGCCTTAAGGCTGCGGTGCGTCCGTAGCACCTCCTGCGGGGCCCTTCACCATGCAAAAAAAAAAACTCGACATTCTGCCAATGCTTTAGGATATAACATAACCTCGATGTTCGTAAATACCTACATTTCTTATTTTGATCTTACGTGAAACCTAATCAGTAACATGTTCTGACATTTGGTTACTTGTTCTGATGAATTGGGATGAGACAACATAGCTGTAAAGTGGTCTTTCTGCACTCTTCTGCTATTGGCCAAATCATTTTCAACTCAGTCAAGCTTCCATTTTCATCATATCAGTTTGTTCGCTTTCGACTTTCATATAAGTACGCTGCCCACCAATCCCATAAGGTCTATTATGCTTTCAAAAGTGTATGTAAATTTTTTTTGTGCTTTAGGATAATTTTGTACTTTTGTTGCTGGAATTTAATAAATTCCCGTAACCGAATACGCGTTTTATGTTAAAAACATATTTCCATGTTCGTAAATCTAATGTCAGTAATTCCGATATTCCAGTTCCGATGTTCGTGATGGTTTTATCTGTACCAATTAATCACGAACTTCGAGACTCTACTATACACTTGGTCCCTCAGCAAGCTACAGCAATCATAATTAATAAGTTGTATGCGCTGCGACTTGAGAGTTGTAGCCCATAAGTGTTTGAGGAGATCGCAATAATCTGTTTATAAAGTTTGTATGGCTGAAGAGCTTCCTACGTAGCCTACTGGCAGAGATGACTTTCGCAAAACGATCACCATCCGTTCTCCAACAGTGCGCTTCAGGAAATTTCAGGAAAGCTTCGAACACGGCTATGTAAAAGAAAGCAGTTTCTAGTGCATTACATATTGTTATCTTACCTACATAATCCACTTCCGGATGTTGATTTAAACATGTAAAGATTAGGTTTATCTGAATTACATTTAAAGTTTCAGTTCGTACCGCGCAGTAAACACAATCACTCTCGGTTACAAAAACCAATCAGTTAACGCGGTATACGAAAATGTTCTCTCCATTTTCTGAGCTCAACACAAAACAGATAAATTCGCAGTGGAAAAAAACATAAGAATTTTCTAATATCAAATTCTGTTTTACGTAAAACAAACATTGGGCTTTTAAGGGCTAATTTTCCCAAGGTTACCAATAGAATGTTTAAAACTTTATTCCTAAAATTTTTCTAAATACAAAAATTCAGTTCATACCCCCCCAGTTAACATACTGCGTCCACATTACTGAAATAAACATTCTTCAGATATTAAGAATGCGTGGAGCTACAACCCCTCTCCCCATACTCCCTTACGGCGTGGTGTTCAGTTAAACATATTAGTATACATCGCTTCAGTATCTGAAAGTATTCGGTGTAATCTGGAAGTTTTTTTTTGCCGCCAACAGATGACTTGATGACCTGAAGACCCGTATCAGGAATGCGATCTCGGCTATTCCAGCGGACATGCTCCACAGAACATGGCAAGAGCTCGAATATCGTCTGGACCTTCTCCGTGCTACCAAGGGAGCCCATATCGAAGTCTACTGAGGTCAGTAAAAAACTTCCAGAGTTTCACTGTAATCTGCCGCAAACCGCATGTGGCTAGCTCAATTTTTTTGCGCGTCACAATTTTTCAAAACCCCGAAGGGACTTTGTGGACACACTGTATATGGCGTACTCCATCACTGAGAGCACAAACTTTACCGAGGCGTTTCTTACTTCAAATTTGTCACGGTCTTACGGAAAAGAGGCAAATGTAATTTAATTTACACCCATAAGGAGAGCACACTCATTCCTGAGCAAATTTTGACGACACTCACAAATGCTGAAGTCTTACCTGCAGATATATTATACTGAGTTTCAAAAGATCAGAAAATAAATGTTCTGCGCAGGCCGTAAATTTCTATAGGCTCAAAGTTTAGAATAGGAAATCAGTCACATTACCACTGAAACATGTTCGGTGGCACACCAGTTTACCCTGCATGTTGTGTAGCCACCAACAGATGTTACTACATTTTGTCGTATAATGTAACATGATAGAACAGCGTTGCCTGCCGGTGCAGGAAGGATATTAACCGGTAATTAGGTCGCTATGTGTTACTATTGCACTCTAGATAAATCACTACTGTTCTGTACTATCTCAGGTTACATGAGTGTCTCCATGCACGCCCGTTTCAACGAGCAAAATTAATTTACGACCAATTGAAATCACATTAAGAAAATCATTGCATAGTAATTACTTCACGTACACTTTTTGTTACAGTTACCAGTAATTACATGTGTCATTTTATAATATATCAGGAGGAGTAAAGGTTAGGTCTATATATACGAATATAATTGAAGAAATACATACAAGTAAATAACATAAAAACTTCGAAATTATTACAACGCCTCCCTAGCTAAGTCAGGACGAACGAAACGATGATGGAGAGATCATCGCCATATTTGGATATACAGGAACGCATAATTATAATGATAACAGCGTCATTATTTTATCTCACAACTATCGGTTTCCTCTTCCTGTCGGCTCTTTTATTATATTAACATATCCAATTCACCTGACCGTCCACAAGCGCGACGGAGCAACTGCGGGAAACGGCAAACGTTATTTTTAAAAAAAAAAAAAAATAACGACCCTGTATTATGTATATATTATTTTATATTATGTGACATAATACACCTGTGTCTTGTTTATATTATAATAGACTTATTATTTTAATGGCTAACGAATATCTAGCTGAAAGGCTAATCATGGTTTTCCCGATTTCCGCTTCCTCCGTGTGTAAATGCAAACATCCTAACACGCATGGCTTTATATGCAAGTTATTGCATTACTTTATGTTACATTGCGTTACTTTATGTTACATTGCGTTACTTTACGTTACATTACGTTACGTTCTAGTATATTATGCTGAAAAATAAATTTAAACAGAAGGGAAATTAAGTATAACAGTACTGAAGAAATTAGGTAAAGACGGGTGTACGTAATTTGCACTGTTCATCCATTTCTGCTACGATAATGACACCAAGAACACTGACGTGGGAAAAAAAAATTGTAGTTGGAAAATGATAAATCCATAAAATATGCTAGCAGGACAACTTCACGCGAACTGATTACTTAGGAGACCTAGACGTAGAGAGAAGTATAATATTAACAATTATCTCAGGACAACTGTGTATGAAATTCTGGACTAGATTGAAATGTCTAATGAAAATGTATTGGCAGACTTCTACGAAGACAGTAATGAATTTTCATGTACAAAAAGAACACACTGTTTTATCAACTGAGCCAACAGACCTTGACTGATGTTCTCGTGGCTTATTTTTCATTCCGCAGACAAGTTCCTGGATAATAGACCGAGCTTCATTAGATTAAGGCTGCCTCCTTTCGAATTCATTCTTAACCACCTTGCACAGTATAAACACTTTACCTTACCTTACTCAAACTTAACTCTAATAACTTAAAACAAATCAAGAACCAATCATATTAAAACTCTAGTAGTCCGGAATCCAATGATCCGGCACTCCCAATAATCCAAATGTTAGGAAGCGAGCTTCGGCAAGAGAGGGGTCTCGCGGCAGCATCGGTCGAAAAGAACCCGAACGAAACCGAACAAAACCGAACGGAACCGAGTCAGCTCATCACAATGTCGGGTGATCTCACTCCACCATTTTCGGTTGTTACGATCGAAATTGCTTCTAATTTCTCTCTACTGCTTTCGTAATTGTACGTCAAATACTTGTAACCACACAATTGTACTATTGGCGTCGCAGTCGAACGAACGTGCCAGTGGTTGTAAATGTGTACAAGAGCCTGTAACACTGTCTGAATAACAGAACACATTTCAGTACCTCCTGATAGACCGGCACCTTTTGTCCCGAAGGTAACGGACTATCGTAAATCTGCAATTTTAATAACCAAACTGCAGATTAAAAAAATAAATGAGATATGACAATTACGCAATATTTTTTTTAAGTTTATATTTAAATATTTTTGCAGAATCAAAAGCGATTATTCGGGGAATTGAACTGTCAATACCTGACGGAGTTTCCGAGTACTGAATGTGACAGAAAGACGGATTTTTCTCTCTCCACTGAAACATTCCTGATGGTACGATTCACAGAAGGATTTTAACTCTGTAATTAAAACATGAAGTACACTCCGGGATATTTTCATTAAAAATATTATTTTTATTCTTTATATAACTGCGAAACCTGGGAAGTGTTCCACAAATGCGACCATCTTTATTAAATGATGCTTATGTAATGAAATGTACGAGGAGCTTCCTTATGCAGAAGAAATGAAGTGACATTTAGCGACTGCTGTTGAATATCTGCTATTGCATCTTCTAACGTAATTGGGAATATGACTGAGTAACTCCTGGAGAAGAGTCCCTCCTGTGAACCTAAGAGTTTCTCACATACAAAGTTCCCGGAATTTTATGAAAACAGAATGTATTACCGTATTCATAACAGCCCCTTGCCTCTATCCTGTGCCGGATGAAGGAATGCAATGCCCTGTAATCATTCTTCCTAAAGATCCATGTTAATACTATCCTTTCATCTACTACTACGTCTTCCAAATAGACACTTTCTGTCGCACATCTTCACCAAAACCCTACATGCATTTCTATATTCCATCACAAGTGACACAGAACGAGCCTGTATCACCGGCCCTGATTAGATCTTCAAAGTTCAAGCAGAGAAGGTAGAATTCATCTTGGTATGCTTGACCTTGGAAGACGGGACTTATCAGTTGTCCCGAAACGTCGGTTTAAAAAACTACGATTCTATACTGTGTAGAATCCTAGAACAGCGCAGATCTCGTTTTTACCGCGGCGGAAGCATGAAATCACGCAAGTAACATGGAATTCCGTATGGAGACAGATCACATATATATATATATATATATATATGCCTACGGATTGTGTGTATATAACATAGCTTTGTACGTCAATATTACGGGGAACTGCAAAAATGGGAAAAACTGAGTTTGTATCCAAAACTTCCAACTTATATATAATCCGTCCACAAGTAAGTACTTCTTCAGAAATTTAAAATAAAACATTAAATAATATTGGTACACATTATAACCACCGTGAATTTTGAAATTGTGAAATATTGGTACACTTATAGGCAAATAACTCCATATAAGGTCAGTGTGCTCAAATATTTCGCTCGGAACTCCTCAACAGTTTTGAGGCAAAATTCATAAAAAAAACCACAGAAAATACTTAAAGGTACTTAATTGTTACCGCGTGCTAGTTACAACGAAGCTGCGGTATCTCAGTTTGTACAGCGACTAGGTTACA
The DNA here is from genome assembly GCA_021186555.1 of Reticulitermes speratus. Classification (NCBI taxonomy): domain Eukaryota; kingdom Metazoa; phylum Arthropoda; class Insecta; order Blattodea; family Rhinotermitidae; genus Reticulitermes; species Reticulitermes speratus. Next base: position 41,014,718 of record JAJKFL010000014.1, on the reverse strand, counting down.
GGCCCGAAAAGCCGAGGAATCGCTGCTCGATTCCCGGTGAAGGCAAAAGATTTTCCTTTCTCCGAAACGTCGAGAGGGGCTGTGGGCTTACACAGCCTCCTGCACTTTCCCCAAGCCTAAAGTATAAGGGACGTAAGGCTGACCACTCAAATTCATCTAGTGTCAAGGTAAAGAAGAACTGGAGCTATACCTCTAGTCTCCACCAAGCCTTAATAGTGCACACAGGGTAACTTTGCCTAACAGTTACAACTGCAAAACATATATACCACCCTAGAAATTTGAAATTTATTTTGTCATATTCATTTCCCTTGAAATTTCCTATCACACTTTTCGTTTTGAAGAATCTCTCTTCTTGATAGTAACCCTCAAAGCCCAGTGGTTACTTCATGTACCATCAGGTTCAGTATAAAAACTTCTACATTCTGCCCACAGAGCGCGCCTTTTTGGTTTGTTTGGATGTCTGAAGAAACAGTGATTGTTTTCCCACATGATTTAATGCAATCCACATTCTGTGAAATAGATTGATTACTTAGTAATGATCAAAAAAATACACAATCAATAATAAATAACGATTAGTCACTTATGTTCCCCCCTACATGTTTCGACCTCTACAAGGTCATTATCACGGACGTATATACAAAGGCATATAAGTACAGCAAATTCTCTCACAGAAGTGCGTGTGTAAGAGTTAAAATTAAATATTGTCAATTAAAAATATATTTTACAATGCTGTATTTTAATTTTAATTGACAATACTGTATTTTAACTCTACACACGCATATACAGGGTATACACAAAAGAATGGTGCGGTTTATATGTATATATACATATAAACCGCACCATTCTTTTGTGTACACCCTGTATTTTATAGAATTTGCTGTACTTGTATGCCTTTTTATACGAGTATACCTGCCTGATGATGACCTTGTAAAGGTCGAAATATGTAGGAGGGACATAAGTAAAAAATGATTATTTGTTACTTATTGTGCGGATTGTTAGATCAAATACTGTAGACCTATATTACCACACAGGATTAACTGGTTTTTATAACCGAGAAGAATGTTTACTGCGCGGTACGGACTGAATATTTATGTATAATACAGGTTAAATTTTGTTGTTACTGTCATAAGGAAATAATTATGACTTATTAAATTTTAGTATGAAGGATTATAATCAATTTCAAAGTGGTAAATGATAGATGCTACGCGAGACGGTACCAATACCTAGAGTTCCCCTTTAATACAGTAGCATGTGCAATAGAAATCACCCTGACAAGAGCCCTACTTAGGGAATGCGGCTGTCAGCAGCTTCGATCCGGTCTCTCACACACAGAAAAATGCCGGACGTGCGTTTCGTGTTGCATCCTAAATGCTACAGGCGTGATGCCTAATTCAGGAGAAACAGAATTAAATTTGTAGTCTGTGGATCGGAATGAAGAGAATTCTGCATACGCGGGCAAGTAGTCTACTGATGTTAATCGCTGTCACAGCTAAGGCGGGATACTTCAGCAGTGGTAGATAAAGGAATAGTCAGTCAGTACTTACAGTATTGCCACTTGTTTCTTACATTCATAACTACTCACTGAAATACGTGACGGAAAAACCGACTAAAGAGATAAATCAACAGACAATGAGTGCTCAAAAATTAATATCAAGGATTAATCCGCGGACGACATATGGGGTTACATTTGGTTATTCATAAAGTAGGGCAAAGTCAGACCAGTAGAAGTAACGTGATACTACATTCAAATATACAGAAACGAGCTCTCTTAATCCTCACAAAACGCAATTTACAGTCACTCGATCCCAGGCATGCCAAACTTGTTGGCTCGACGTCATTTTGAGAAATATCAATTTCAGTTTATATAAAGGTAGACCTCAAAACAGGTTATCAAATAGTTAACACGATCGGCAAGTGAACAATTTATCGGAATGAACAATATAGAGATGCTTGGGACAAAGAATCAACACAATGCCTCGTGTTCCATTGTAATAATGGCTACAAAGAACCAAATCATTGCCTCTCTGTCCTATTCTAATGATGGGCAAAAAGCACCATCAGAGTACCGCCTGTCCTAGTCTAGTTTTGAGCACAAAGCACCAACACGGTGCCGTCTCTCTCACTGTAATGCTTGACACAAAGCACCAAGACGGTGCCGTCTCTCTCACTGTAATGCTTGGCACAAGGCACCAAGACGGTGCCGTCTCTCTCACTGTAATGCTTGGCACAAGGCACCAACACGGTGCCGTCTCTCTCACTGTAATGCTTGGCTCAAGGCACCAAGACGGTGCCGTCTCTCTCACTGTAATGCTTGGCAAAAGGCACCAAGACGGTGCCGTCTCTCTCACTGTAATGCTTGGCACAAGGCACCAACACGGTGCCGTCTCTCTCACTGTAATGCTTGGCACAAGGCACCAAGACGGTGCCGTCTCTCTCACTGTAATGCTTGGCACAAGGCACCAACACGGTGCCGTCTCTCTCACTGTAATGCTTGGCACAAGGCACCAACACGGTGCCGT
>JAJKFL010000014.1:40677199-41009699 GCA_021186555.1 Reticulitermes speratus | reverse complement strand
CACATACATACATACATTCATATATACATACCTACATACACACGTACATACATACATACATACATACATACATACATGCATGCATACATACATACATACACACATACATACATACATTCATACATGCATACATACATGCATACATACATACACACATACATACATGCATACATACATGCATACATACATACATGCATACATACATACATACACACATACATTCATACATACATAGCTACATACACACGTACATACATACATACATGCATACATACATGCATACATACATACATACATACATACACATACATACATACATACATACATACATACATACATACATACATACATACACACATACATACATACTTAAATACCGTCAGTCAGGTTGGCAACAAACTGTTAGTTAGCTAGTTAGTTGCTAATTAATTCTTCTGGCCCACTTTCGAAACCAGCATCGTCAAAACAACAACGAATATTAACACCAAACTACAATTCAATTTTGTCTTCACAGAACCAGTAGGACGTCTTTCGACAAAGGCAATACATCTTCGAACTTCACAAACGAGACCAATCGTTGCGACTACACGAGCAGCTAATAGCTGTCCCTTGCAGAATACACCCATGCTCATTGCACTAGTTTCCCTGCAATTTCCTGACAAACCCCAAGCGTGTAAGGCAACTAATTCCAACCATATCGTCCCACATCTCATCAAGAAATTTCCTGCCTTATATGGAACCAGAAGTTTCATTACCTTCTACACAAAAGAGCAGAGAACGTACGCGAAACCGATAATCGCATAATTATTCTTTACCGCAAGTTGCGAACAAGATCGGTGCACACAGCTAGTAAGTCTATTGGCTACTAGCTAGACTATCAAATATTCAATTTCCGGCAAGGAAATTTATTACCTTCTTCGACGGGGGCCCAACCCTAGGCTCTTTTTTTTTTTCCAAATCGGTAACGGGTGTTCCTTTTTCGAATGTGTAACAGTCACAGCCTACAGCCAATCACATCGCCATATTTAATGCAGAGGTTAAGAATGGGTCGAGATGCAGCATAAAGTTCCGTCTGACATGTACCACTCCAATCCTCCCTCTATCTCGTTTATCGTATAGAACACTTACCCAAAGGCCCGTCAGAGTAGCGACGGGAAGTGAAGAAACTATAGCTGCCAGAAGAAATTTGATGCGTGTGTTTCCCCTGCTTCATAACGCTTTAGAGCAGCGGTCGCCAACCGGTGGTCCGCGGACCACTGATGGTCCGCGAGAAAATTTTGGGGGTCCGTGGAGAAATTTGGATATTATTTGCAATTTTTATGTTTATTATACTTATTTCAAATAAGCAGCAACAAATATCACACTAATAATTTTGTTATAATTAACAAGTGCATTTTATATTAATAAAATGTAACTTTTATTGATCATTATTTTATAGATGTTTGTACCTTTTAAAAAAAATTCATGGTAGTGGTCCGCGGGATTCAAAATTGTGAGTTTAGTGGTCAGTGAGGTCCGAATGGTTGGCGACCGCTGCTGTAGACCAGCGGTTCCCAAACTTTTTCGGTCCACCGCCCCCTTTGTTCCACATACACACCCACAGCGCCCCCCTACCTTTTTAAAAAAAAAACATAAATGCACTTTTGTTTCCACTTTTATTTTATATTTAAAAAATCGTTTAAATAAAATTATAAGAGTTAAACTTAATGTTTTATGTGTTAATTAATAAATTAAAATTTATTATATTTTTTATGATTAACAATAATTCATCTAGCAATAGTTTATTAAACAAACAATATGTCCTTCAATAAGATTCATAAATTAAAATACTAAGAAATTTATTTCATTTTTTATTTTTAACACAAAAATTACTTTATCTGAATTTTATTATAAAAATAAATGCACTACTTGTCTACTAGCGCCCCCCTGTGATAATAACAGCGCTCCCTTCCACCTCTCGTACCTATTAGCGCCCACTTCGGTAATCCCACCGCCCCCCAGGGGCGGTACCGCCCACTTTGGGAACCGCTGCTTTAGAGCTTGTTGCTTCATTAAACGCAGTGGCAACTTTAATAATACGGAAGCGTGTACACGTACTATACAATGAGGCGAATAGCAAATAATGCATACAGCAAGTTACTCTATGCAACTGCTTGAAGCGCATCACAAAACAGAGTATGGAGTCTGAACGGTGTTTCATAAATCCCTCCGGGATTTTGGAGGTCTGTAGCTCAGGAGCCAAATCACACACGAGGGATGAGAGCATGTCAGTGAAAAGAGTACATATCCAAGTTTTGAACCTATCTTACAAATGTTCAATATGTCCCCCTTTGGTGACTCGACAGACGTCAATCCTGTAATCTAGCTCCTGCCACACAAGTTCCAACATATGAACGTCGATGGTAACAACTGCATCCATAATTCTTAGCCGAAGCTCCGGTAAATCTCTTGGTAAAGGAGGCACGTAAACACGATCTTTAACGTAACCCCACAAGAAAAAATCACATGGAGTAAAGTCGGGAGTAAGGGCAGGACACAAAGCTTTCTGTTCATCTGAAAACTCCATGTGTGCACACCACTGCCTCCTAGCGGAGAAACGGGTAACTACGCCATCGCATCTGTCACGAAAAAACTTTTACATTTCCTCTATCCGTTGGCATGCTTTTATCTCTTATATGTGGGTTTGCTACTGCACGGCCAAGCCTCTAAATCCCGGATGGACTTATGAAACACGCTGTATACTGTTATATACTGTTTAATGCAGCAGGCGACACGCGATGTCTATGATGCCACTGGCCGCATTGTTCTTGGGTATGCAAAATGAATATACAGTAATATACAGCAATATACAGCAACAAAACAAAGACACTGAGCGCAACCGAGTCAACTCCTCTTCTCACGTGATCTCAGTCCGCCATTTTTCCTTGTTACTATCCGGAGTGCCTTAATTTTCTCGATAGTTTTCGACATTTACTTCGAGTATTTGAATCCGTCCGGTTGTAATAATGAAGTCAGAAAAGACTGAAGGTACAGTCATAGTAAATGAGTGAAGAAAAAGCATGTTAACACTGACACTGACGAAAAAGAGTACCTTCTGATAGTCCGGCATTATCGGAACTGAGATGGTGCCGGACAATCGGAAGTGTAGCGTACATAACACAAAGCACGAAACTAATGTACATGCCAAAAGATTACAAATGTCCGGGTTATCAGATTAAGTTGACAGAGGAGATAACAACACAAAACATGTAAATAATATCCCGCAGATCAGCTGCGGGAGGAACATTTGTTCTGTTGCAAAACAGAATGAAATTTCGCCATCAAACATTGGGTTCAATGTGTTAAAAACATATCACACGTTTCGAGGGAGTTTCCCGTTATCGAGTTCTTTAAAATGTGTCTCTTTACACTGTGTAGTAGCTACCAACATCCTTGCTTCCTAACACTGTAAATAGCTGCAATCGGCACGGCGTTGCTGCTGCTTGGTTCACCTCGTAACGGCCAGGCAATGCTATACCTCTTTCAAAAACATTTCTTCATTTGCGAATACACACATAAATTTTGTCACCGTCGTTTCTGAAACTGATAGAAAAGTCTTGGTGGCGCATGCGCAAAGATGCCCCTCAAGCCAGCTTGTCCCTTCACCCTCGCACAAAAAAAAAATTAGCACGTAATATGGAAACCGCTCTATGGATTCATTCTTTCAGTCTACCGCTTTTTACCGCGTGTGGCATCTAGAAATTTCTGAAAAAAAAACTAATTTATTTTGGCATGTTAGCTGCACAGAAACGATGAGAAATTGGTCGCAAAACCTTGAAAGACCAAGGCATAAATGTAATATTATAATGCCATGAATTTTAAATAAATTGAGCGTGAATTTAATCCATCTGGCTCAGGAACACTAGCGACTTCTTCTGGACGAAAACACGAACGTTTGTGTTAAATAAGGCGGCGTGGGAAATTTATTTCTTAGCTAAGCAACTAATACCTTGTCAAAGACAGGACTGTACTCCATGAAGTCAGTTACGTAATTAGTTACTTTTTTTCCCCAATGGCTCGACAGCCCCTTGGGGGCCTAGGCTGCCTCATTTTCGAGGCTTCACGATCACACTCAAACACACCACACTCGGTAGGACTCCTCTGGACGAGTGATCAGCCCGTCGCAGAGACCTCTACCTGACAACACACAACACTCACAACAGACAGACATCCATGCCCCAGGCGGGAATTTTTTTTTTTTTTTTTAATTTCCTGGGGTTTCCCCTTTGATCCATTTGTACTGTTGAAGTCCTTTTTTTTTCCTGCATGTCACCTTATGTTTCATGCTATCGTCCATACATCTAACACAACACAAACATCCATGCCTCCGGTGGGATTCGAACCCACAATCCCAGTAAGCGAGCGGCCGAAGACCCACGCCTTAAACCGCGCGGCCACTGGGATCGGCTTAATTAGTTGTTTGGTCACTGTAACTACAATAGAAGCAGCTGCGTCATAGCCTTACTGAACATCTAGCTAGCGTCATGGAGCAGAGTCCTTCTCGAAAAACTGATACTTCCTGTGCAAGTAAAAATATTCTCCGAATTTTATGAAGCCCGAAGATCCATTACCCATCCAGTCACATCTCATTATTCAATTTTCTGGAGTCTCCAGTCACAACTCATTATTAAATTTCCTGCAGTCTCCAGTCACAGCTCATTATTCAATTTTCTGCAGTGTCCAGTCACAGCTCATTATTCAATTTTCTGCAGTCTCCAGTCACAGCTCATTATTCAATTTTCTGCAGTCTCCAATCACAGCTCATTATTCAATTTTCTGCAGTCTCCAGTCACAACTCATTATTAAATTTCCTGCAGTCTCCAGTCACAGCTCATTATTCAATTTTCTGCAGTGTCCAGTCACAGCTCATTATTCAATTTTCTGCAGTCTCCAGTCACAGCTCATTATTCAATTTTCTGCAGTCTCCAATCACAGCTCATTATTCAATTTTCTGCAGTCTCCAGTCACAGCTCAAACGAATTCTGTTGTTACACTATCCTAAAGCAGCTGTCGTACTTTGCTGCATCAGTCTGTAAACAACTTATTCACACTGTAACCTTTCGTTAATTATCTTTTGGTGTCCAACAAGCAGTAACACAATGCAGCTAGCAAAATTTTGGTATTCAACTAGCCCACCTTTTTCAGTTTTAATTATAACCAGCGAACGGAAGACGAATGGCGCTTGTTAATGATGTTCGACTGTGTCTGTCCCTAATTAATGCACAGAACTGCAGTTCATTAAAATCACAACGATTTCCAAATCTGATTGTCTCTAGGCGACTGATTACAGAAGTTGTCCAGTTAATTACAGTTGTGCGCGATTTGAGGGTTTGATACTTTTGGAGGTAAAGGTAAATTGAAGGTAACTTTCTTGTCCGTATAGACACCACGAGGCCACACGGTGGACTGGGCATGTAGCACTCCTCACTCTTAACCACGGCACTAGAAGTTTCGAGTGTTCAGATTCAAGACCCGGCCGTTTTACCACCTGGCAGACAGCCCTCGGCAATCATTGATAAGAAGGCTAGGTTGGTCACAGGGCTGGTCTGAGCACTTTGGAGAAGAGGTTACTTTATACTTCTGCCGGGTTTCGAACGAAGATCTTTCGGACATCCCGCCTGCAGTCTAGTTACTGTACTGATTAAGCAAACGACGTTTTAGTTAAGAAGTCTTCTGGGCCATGACGCCGTGTTGTTTGATAATTATTGACCTTACTGTGGACCTACCTACGTTCACTTAGACTAGCCACGGCAATCCCCTAACTTGTCTTTTGCCCAAATAATGCGTCATTCCTTCTACGCAACTTACTTTTCTTTGGTTTCCCCTGAAGATGGAGACAGCAAGCTCTTCCGATATTTCGGTCAATTTAGCAATCCACGCGACGCCATATTCCAGAACACTTATATCCACTAATTAAAGTTAAATTTAAAAAAAAAGCAGTATTTAAATTTCAATTCAATCCCTCACATCCAGACAATACACTCTAACTACTGAGCAAAGTTCCCGCGACTGGTACATTTGACTAACACCTGTAACACGTGGATACTTGCCACGCCAGTGGAACGGCAAATTTGTACAAATGTTTGCCACTTGTCCCTTTCCCACCGATTGACGTTAAATATGACACTGTACGGAAACGTGGTAGAAAACAGACAGGAAAATACCAAATTAGTGGGAAAAACACCCGGTATAGCGTAGTCGGTATAGCGAATATGCTTGGGGCTGGATGGTTAGTGGGTTCGAATCCCGGTAAGGGCACTAGAATTTTCTCTTCTCCAAAACTCCAGACAAGCGCTGGAGCCCAGCAACCTCCTATTCAATGGGTACCGGGGGTTCTTTCCCGGGGTTAAAACGAGACGGGCGTGAAGTTGACCACTCACTTCAATCTAGCGCTGAGATGAAGCATGAGTGGAGCTACAGTTAAACTCCCCTTATATGTCTTCATGTCGTGGATAGGGACCACTTTACTTTACTTTACTTTACTTTACTTTACTTTACTTTACTTTACTTTACTTTACTTTACTTTACTTTACTTTACTTACTTTACTTTACTTTAATTTACTTTACTTTACTTTACTTTACTTTACTTTACTTTACTTTACTTTACTTTACTTTACTTTACTTTACTTTACTTTACTTTACTTTACTTTACTTTACAGTGCAACTTTTCTACCACAAATCCCACAAGGTCTGACATAGAATTAAAAATGATATGCATCATAAAATTCCGGCGGCTAACAAACTGGCATGACATGCTCACGTGTATGTAGTTAGTAGATATGTAGTTAGTAGATATGTGATAGTTAGTAGATATGTAGTTAGTAGATATGTAGTTAGTAGATATGTAGTTAGTAGATAGTAGTTAGTAGTTTAGTATAGATATGTAGTTAGTAGATGATAGTTAGTTAGTAGATATGTAGTTAGTAGATATGTAGTTAGTAGATATGTAGTTAGTAGATATGTAGTTAGTAGATATGTAGTTAGTAGATATGTAGTTAGTAGATATGTAGTTAGTAGATATGTAGTTAGTAGATATGTAGTTAGTAGATATGTAGTTAGTAGATATGTAGTTAGTAGATATGTAGTTAGTAGATATGTAGTTAGTAGATATGTAGTTAGTAGATATGTAGTTAGTAGATATGTAGTTAGTAGATATGTAGTTAGTAGATATGTAGTTAGTAGATATGTAAGTTAGTAGATATGTAGTTAGTAGATATGTAGTTAGTAGATATGTAGTTAGTAGATATGTAGTTAGTAGATATGTAGTTAGTAGATATGTAGTTAGTAGATATGTTAGTTAGGTAAGATATGTAGTTAGTAGATATGTAGTTAGTAGATATGTAGTTAGTAGATATGTAGTTAGTAGTATGTAGTTTAGTAGATATGTAGTTAGTAGATATGTAGTTAGTAGATATGTAGTTAGTAGAGTATATGTAGTTAGTAGATATGTAGTTAGTAGATATGTAGTTAGTAGATATGTAGTTAGTAGATATGTAGTTAGTAGATATGTAGTTAGTAGATATGTAGTTAGTAGATATGTAGTTAGTAGATATGTAGTTAGTAGATATGAGTAGTTAGTATAGATATGTAGTTAGTAGATATTAGTTATTAGTAGTATAGTTAGATAGTAGATATGTAGTTAGTAGATATGTTAGTAATAGTAGTTAGATATGTAGTTTAGTAGAATATTATTAGTAGATGTAGTTAGTAGATATGTAGTTAGTAGATATGTAGTTAGTAGATATGTAGTTAGTAGATATGTAGGTTAGTAGATATGTAGTTTAGTAGATATGTCAGTTAGTAGATATGTAGTTAGTTAGATATGTAGTTAGTAGATATGTAGTTAGTAGATATGTAAGTATTGAGTTAGATATTGTAGTTAGTAGATATGTTGTAGTTAGTAGATATGTAGTTAGTAGATATGTAGTTAGTAGATATGTAGTTAGTAGATATGTAGTTAGTAGATATGTAGTTAGTAGATATGTAGTTAGTAGTATGTAGTTAGTAGATAGTAGTTAGTAGATATTAGTTAGTATTATGTAGATATGTAGTTAGTAGATATGTAGTTAGTAGATATGTAGTTAGTAGATATGTAGTTAGTAGATATGTAGTTAGTAGATATGTAGTTAGTAGAGTATGTAGTTAGTAGATATGTAGTTAGTAGATATGTAGTTAGTAATATGTATTATGTAGTAGTAGTAGATATGTAGTTAGTAGATATGTACGTAGGTTTCGAATACATCTTACCACTTTCTTATTACTTTGAACGTGCATTTTCAATTCACTTTCTATTAACCAACTAAATACAATGTAAACAAATGTAAACAATTAAACAGTTGAAAGTGAAAGAGCATTTACTTGGTTAATAGACAGTGATATCCTACCCCATAATCTACAGACTAGACGATGGAAGCAGGAAGTTCTGCCGAAACCTCGGTAACTATATACGGATTATATGACATCGAATCTTAATATTCACTGCCACAAGGAACAGAAACTCACATAATAAATACAAAGTGACCATTTGATCTTGACTTTGCAAACAGTACATTTTTCACTTCGGAACCCTGCATGCGCCCGGAATCCCACACGACATGAGGTAAATTGCAACGCAGAAGAAAGCGGACTCTAAATTACCTGCGGTTGCAGGCTCGTGACTGCGCTGGAAGTGAAACCGACTTTCCGTTGTAAAAAGCCGGTGGCATCCGCCTGAGCGTCGGTGTCAGACTGGGATCAGACTTAATGACTGCGATTAAACTTTTGTCTCCACAACAACAGCTCTCGGAATAGCCATTGCTAGAAAGGAACCCGGTATCAAATTTTGCGACTCTATGGCTTATTTGAAGACATCGATAGGCAACGAAAACTGTGGACCTTTGAAGACACAAATTAACATAATTTCCATTAAACGTTCAGTCCGTACCGCGCAGCAAACACAATCCGTCTCAGTTATACAAACCAGTCACTTAATGTTGTACAGTGAAATAATCGCTGTTTGTTCTGAGATCCACACAAAATACATAAATACTGTCCGTACCGCGCAGTAAACACACTCCGTCTCAGTTACACAAACCAGTCAGTTAATGCTGTACAGTGAAATAATCGCTGTTTGTTCTGAGATCCACACAAAACACATAAATACTGTCCGTACCGCGCAGTAAACACACTCCGTCTCAGTTACACAAACCAGTCAGTTAATGTTGTACAGTGAAATAATCGCTGTTTGTTCTGAGATCCACACAAAACACATAAATACAGTCCGTACCGCGCAGTAAACACACTCCGTCTCAGTTATACAAACCAGTCAGTTAATGTTGTACAGTGAAATAATCGCTCTTTGTTCTGAGATCCACACAAAACACATAAATACAGTCCGTACCGCGCAGTAAACACACTCCGTCTCAGTTACACAAACCAATCAGTTAATGTTGTACAGTGAAATAATCGCTGTTTGTTCTGAGATCCACACAAAACACATAAATACAGTCCCTACCGCGCAGTAAACACACTCCGTCTCAGTTATACAAACCAGTCAGTTAATGTTGTACAGTGAAATAATCGCTCTTTGTTCTGAGATCCACACAAAACACATAAATACAGTCCGTACCGCGCAGTAAACACACTCCGTCTCAGTTATACAAACCAGTCAGTTAATGCTGTACAGTGAAATAATCGCTGTTTGTTCTGAGATCCACACAAAACACATAAATACAGTCCGTACCGCGCAGTAAACACACTCCGTCTCAGTTATACAAACCAGTCAGTTAATGTTGTACAGTGAAATAATCGCTGTTTGTTCTGAGATCCACACAAAACACATAAATACAGTCCGTACCGCGCAGTAAACACACTCCGTCTCAGTTATACAAACCAGTCAGTTAATGCTGTACAGTGAAATAATCGCTGTTTGTTCTGACATCCACACAAAACACATAAATACAGTCCGTACCGCGCAGTAAACACACTCCGTCTCAGTTATACAAACCAGTCAGTTAATGCTGTACAGTGAAATAATCGCTGTTTGTTCTGAGATCCACACAAAACACATAAATACAGTCCGTACCGCGCAGTAAACACACTCCGTCTAAGTTATACAAACCAGTCAGTTAATGTTGTACAGTGAAATAATCGCTGTTTGTTCTGAGATCCACACAAAACACATAAATACAGTCCGTACCGCGCAGTAAACACACTCCGTCTCAGTTATACAAACCAGTCAGTTAATGTTGTACAGTGAAATAATCGCTGTTTGTTCTGAGATCCACACAAAACACATAAATATAGTCCGTACCGCGCAGTAAACACACTCCGTCTCAGTTATACAAACCAGCCAGTTAATGTTGTACAGTGAAATAATCGCTGTTTGTTCTGAGATCCACACAAAACACATAAATACACTGTGTGGGCAGAACGTAGAATTTGTGAATGTTAAACGTATTGATATATAAATATTCAGTCCGTACCGCGCAGTAAACACACTCCGTCTAGGTTATACAAACCAGTCAGTTAATGCTGTACAGTGAAATAATCGCTGTTTGTTCTGAGATCCACACAAAACACATAAATACAGTCCGTACCGCGCAGTAAACACACTCCGTCTCAGTTATACAAACCAGTCAGTTAATGTTGTACAGTGAAATAATCGCTGTTTGTTCTGAGATCCACACAAAACACATAAATACACTGTGTGGGCAGAACGTAGAATTTGTGAATGTTAAACGTATTGATATATACATATTCAGCTCGTACCGCGCAGTAAACAAAATCCGTCTCGGTTATAAAAACCAATGTGTTAATATTTTATAAGACTATAATGGCTGAGACCCAAAACACACGGACATAATGTAGAATTTTGTATTTTAAACCTGACGGTAAATATAGCAACCAAAGGGCCTTAGATATGAACCTCAGAGCAGTGTACAATGGATGTTTTAGGACTGTGTAACAGGCAGTAACTTTTTACAATTAATTCCTTGCGATCAATTATTTTGAAAATTAAGAATTACAGAAAAACAACATGAGAGAAAAACGCGTGACTTAATTTCCTGAACATGTCAGACAAAGTTCAGAACCGCTTTACACTCTAGATGCATTCAGAAACGCATGAAGACCTCCATATAAACCGTCGTTATTTTGTAGGACTTTAAGAGATACTGGAGTCAACAAATTCCAGTAAGACTTACTAATGTGTACTTCGTGAAAATCGGTAGAGAGATTATAAAGAGCAGAGAGAAAGAGGGGGGGGGGTGGACGGACGTACGGAGAGACATGAAGAAGAAAGTGGGCCAATATAACGATTAAAATATATAAAAAAACCTATAATCATAAATATATATGGGTGTAAAATTTGACATTTCACAGCGGAGACTCTGGTCTTCTGAGATGTGACACTGTGCGTTCAATGAGAATTTCCCGACGTTTCTAAGGATAGTATTGCCTTCATCAATTGGAAGAAACAGACCACTACAGTACTCTTCTTGAACTTCTTAGCCCTGAAGAAGAAGGCAGTAAGATACTTCGAAACCGCAGGAAGTAATGACCCAAAGACATAACATCACACATCTTTAGCAGCGTTGTGGCGAGAACCACAAATCGCACCTATATTACGGTTGTTTGAAGAGACCATTTATGCTTCCTAAATGAAATGGGAAGAATTCCGTAATGTGGAGTTTCGTTACACGTACAGGGCATACATAAAAGAATGGTGCGGTTTCAAAAGTGAATAAAAAATTTATTTTTTTATTTATTTAAAATTTATTAAAAATTTCTTTGGGGTTCCGTTAAATACAGCGTTTATGTACCACCATTGCCCACGTCCATCCATGAAATTCGTGATCGGATAACGCATGCACTGCAGGCCATTACAGCGGACATGCTACACCGGGTCTGGGATGAGTTTGATTACCGTGTGGATGTGTGTCGTGTGACCCAGGGTGCACACATTGAAGGATTGTAATTACCAAATGAGAAACTTGGACAGTTGCCGCCGCTGACGGTGTATGTTGTGCCCGTTTAAGGTGAGAAATAAATTTTTTATTCACTTTTGAAACTGCACCATTCTTTTGTGTATGCCCTGTATATTTCGCTGTTTTTTGACGATCAAATCAAAGGTATGGGATGAAGCTTATACAGGTATAGCATATGAGGATGATTTAGAACTGCATACATTATCGGTGTTAAACAGGCAGGGTACGAGACTGCTTGACAGAAATAGCCGCAGGGGGCAGTAAAATATTAAAATTAATTTGAAACAGGGAATATAAGAGTGAAAATGTAAATTTCATGCTATTACCTGCTATGAAAGCCAGAGGGGATGTATAAATATAGTTGTAGTCTTTTTTTTAACGTTGGTGCTATAGGGGGGTGGGTGGTTAACGCTATGCTCCGGCCGCTTTACCCCCAGGAATGACCTGATACCCAATACAGGAGGCTGGGTGAGCCCCAGAGCCAGTAGGGGCGGGTGCAGAAAATTTCCTCACTGGGATTCGATCCCAGGACCGTCCAGCCCGTAGCGAGTCGCTATACCGACTGAGCTATCGCGGCCCACATATAAGGGTGTACTACATTAAAATGAATGATTATGGCGTCTGATACGTGCCGACGTCAGGTGGAGTGAAGCGGTACAGCGTCGCACTTTGTACCCTTCCGCTAGACCTAACCTCTGGTCTGGAGAAAAACTTTTGTGTACACTACTTAAAATCACGCTATTCTTGGACGTGACCCCGTGTAGTTTGGTAGATAGGGACCAAGGTTTCCCAGGTTCCTTCTGTCTAAGAGATATCCTAAAGATAGAAATAGCAGGCATATCCACTGCTTAGGTATTTATTCCTCTACGCTGCGTCGTAATCCATAATATCGGAATATGAATACATTCCGTGGAAAGCTAAACACAGCGTAATAATTAGAAGTCGTTTTTGAAAAACAAATTGGTCCCCCCTAGCAGTATATTAGTAACCAAAACTTTTATCCGCTTTTAACATAATTACCGTGAAATCAAAATTTAAAATTAATTTCAAAAGTTTTGCCTTGCACGTGTCAGGTCGACCTAAAACATCTGTTCTTTATAATTAGTCTAATGTAATCAGAATGGGTAGTAATTTGTAAGTCCCATGTGCGCTTCATTGCAGCTAACCTCACTGACATCACATCAGTATTCTCCAGCACCGTCGAAGTTTCCCTCCGGATACCTTGTCCGCATATTTTGAATTAGTTACACTACAACAGGCAGAATGAGAGCTGACAGGAGCTTCACTTGTTTCAAGAAGTATACTGTATACAGGGTGATGTTATTTTTTTGCCGTTCATAAACCCAGATGGCTACCGATTTACATTTTTTTTTTTTTTTTTTTTGGTGAAGGCCCGCAGCTGATGCACTACGACGCACCGCAGCCTTAGGCTTATTGTGCAACCCCTGTGATGAAGATGAGCATTTTTTACAAGTTTTACAAGTAATGGAGCACAGTGGAATGAAACGACAGGGGAAAACCGATAACTCGGAGAAACTGTCCCAGTGCACTTTGTCCACACAAATCTCACATGGACTTGACCTGGGATCGAACCCGGCCGTGGTGAGAGGCGCGACTACGCCTGAGCCATGGCACGGCCTACGATTACATAGTGTTTACACAGCACATCCTGCTACTAAAGTGACCAATAACATGTAGAAGCAAATGAGTTCATAAAGCAGAAAATACGTAGAATTACTGATATATGTCAAAGAAAATACAGGATCGGGCTAAAAATAATAATGGGTATATGAGATGAAAGCGACAAAATTTGAAGAAATATTCCTTATACTGGGTGTTGTAATTTACTGCAAAGTTACACAATGTATTCATAGACCGAAATATTACTAAGATCGCAGATAAAGCATTTGTATATTACATGCAGTGAAAATTCAGTACAGTAAACACTGTCCTTCTAAAAACATTGACCCAGTTGTTATAACAGAATAATTCTAGGTTTGGCAGCTGTTTTCTGCTATACACAATTTGTTTCTGATACAGTTAAGTGAATGCCGATTGTATATCTGAGAAATTCGTTCTATATGCCTCTTTTTAATGGTCCAAGTTTCATATCATTAAATGCGCTAAAAATGTATTTTTCTTATGTAAGTCCGTTCATCATTATTTTTGTTTTGTGACTAAGCTTTCTCCGAGTTATATCACATATCCTCCTCCGTGCACACACATAAACAGACTAAACCGAACTTTGGAACTTCTTTGTAAACATGTCAATAAGAACAGTCCTCGGGCGGTTGGTGGAGGGGTAGAGCAAAAAGGAAAAAAGCGAAATGATTAGATTTCGTGAGGCAAAGTTCCGTGGAGAGAGCAATAAACTTTAACAGACTGAAAATTATCCCATAACTCTTGCAACTTTGCGTACCAATTACTTTAGTCCATGCATTTCGAAACTACTGACAGTCATTTCAACAGATCTACTACTGACAAAGTCACTTCAACAAATCTACTACTGACAATGTCACCAACAGATCTACTACTGACAAGTCACTTCAACAGATCTACTACTGAAAAGTCACTTCAACAGATCTACTACTGACATGTCACTTCACCAGATCTACTACTGACAAGTCACTTCAACAGATCTACTACTGACATGTCACTTCAACAGATCTACTACTGACAAGTCACTTCAACAGATCTACTACTGAAAGTCACTTCAACAGATCTACTATTGATAAGTCATTTCAACAGATCTACTACTGACATGTCACTTCAACAGATCTACTACTGAAAAGTCAATTCAACAGATCTACTACTGGTAAGTCACTTCAACAGATCTACTACTGACATGTCACTTCAACAGATATACTACTGACAAGTCACTTCAACAGATCTACTACTGACATGTCACTTCAACAGATCTACTACTGACAAGTCACTTCAACAGATCTACAACTGACAAGTCAATTCAACAGATCTACTACTGACAAGTCACTTCAACAGATCTACTACTGAAAAGTCACTTCAACAGATATACTACTGACATGTCACTTCAACAGATCTACTACTGACAAATGACTTCAACAGATCTACTACTGACAAGTCACTTCAACAGATCTACTACTGACAAGGCATTTCAATAAATCTGCTATTGGCATGTTAGTTCAATACGTCTGCCATTAACATGATACTTAAGACAAGAAGTCTATCACTGACATATTACTTCAGAAACTCCACTAATGGAATTTATTTAAATAAACCTGATATTGACATTCCACGTGTATTTCAATAAATCCATTATTAATTTTTTTAGGCAAAAAAAGTTGTCTTTTTTTTCAGATCCACAAAAACTCATAAATCCACTCTGGGCAGAACGTAGAATTGTGGAATACTACATCCGTTGGTACATGCAACATCAAACTTTTAAAAACTTACCACACAAACAATCCTGTTCACATTTATGTGTCTACTGCTCAAGTGGGCAGCAAAAGAGATAAAATTACATAAATAGAAACAACGCTTCATTAGAGCACACTTTACTTCCAGGTAGCCACAAAGTGGGATATTCCGGTATGATTTCTAAACTTTATATTCTCTTTAAGGAAAATAGTATAAAAATATTAGAAAGAAAACGTTTTGCAATTACAGATTTCCATCCCTCGAAGGAAGAATAATAAATAAATTTAATTGAAGTGTTAAGTAATTTGAAGTTCTTACTAAGTTAATTTGCAATTCCATCTAATGTGTACAATATCCACTAAAAAAATATTGCTCCCAATAATGTAATAATAATAATAATAATAATAATAATAAATGACTAAAATTAGTTAAAAAAGATTATTTAACTCCTTTTCCTGAAGTTGTGTTACTCGGAAGATACGATTAATCTGGTTTAATGGAGCACAATGCGATGAAGACACTTAAGCAGAATATTCTATAAGAAGCGTATATGTTTTTGCGTCACAGACTAATTCCGGGGAATGTCGATTTTCCATCATACCGGGACCAGAAACATTTTCTTCAGACAAAGTTAGACGAAGCGTGAGGCTTTACTTTCATTCCGTCTTCATGCCTATATGTTGAAACTGTTAGGCGTGAGGGGTAAAGAGAATGGCGTTCAAGCGAAAATTGTTCTACTGTTTGAAGATAATTGATGTAGGCGAGTCAAACGGAAAACTTAAACAAATTTATCATATAACTTAATGCTTGTAGTTCCTCGCAGCTTTGTCATTTTTAACATTCTTCCAAATCTACTATACACAGTACATGTTTCTAACTACAGCTGATGACTTGCTGTGCTTACAGCTGCACACAGTACAGTCTCCACACACAGTACATGTTTCTAACTACAGCTGATGACTTGCTGTGCTTACAGCTGCACACAGTACAGTCTCCACACACAGTACATGTTTCTAACTACAGCTAATGACTTGCTGTGCCTACAGCTGCACACAGTACAGTCTCCACACACAGTACACGTTTCTAACTACAGCTGATGACTTGCTGTGCTTACAGCTGCACACAGTACAGTCTCCACACACAGTACATGTTTCTAACTACAGCTAATGACTTGCTGTGCCTACAGCTGCACACAGTACAGTCTCCATACACAGTACACGTTTCTAACTACAGCTGATGACTTGCTGTGCTTACAGCTGCACACAGTACAGTCTCCACACACAGTACATGTTTCTAACTACAGCTAATGACTTGCTGTGCCTACAGCTGCACACAGTACAGTCTCCACACACAGTACATGTTTCTAACTACAGCTAATGACTTGCTGTGCCTACAGCTGCACACAGTACAGTCTCCACACACAGTACATGTTTCTAACTACAGCTAATGACTTGCTGTGCCTACAGCTGCACACAGTACAGTCTCCACACACAGTACATGTTTCTAACTACAGCTAATGACTTGCTGTGCCTACAGCTGCACACAGTACAGTCTCCACACACAGTACATGTTTCTAACTACAGCTAATGACTTGCTGTGCCTACAGCTGCACACAGTACAGTCTCCACACACAGTACACGTTTCTAACTACAGCTAATGACTTGCTGTGCCTACAGCTGCACACAGTACAGTCTCCACACACAGTACACGTTTCTAACTAAAGCTAATGACTTGCTGTGCCTACAGCTGCACACAGTACAGTCTCCACACACAGTACATGTTTCTAACTACAGCTAATGACTTGCTGTGCCTACAGCTGCACACAGTACAGTCTCCACACACAGTACATGTTTCTAACTACAGCTAATGACTTGCTGTGCCTACAGCTGCACACAGTACAGTCTCCACACACAGTACATGTTTCTAACTACAGCTAATGACTTGCTGTGCCTACAGCTGCACACAGTACAGTCTCCACACACAGTACATGTTTCTAACTACAGCTAATGACTTGCTGTGCCTACAGCTGCACACAGTACAGTCTCCACACACAGTACATGTTTCTAACTACAGCTAATGACTTGCTGTGCCTACAGCTGCACACAGTACAGTCTCCACACACAGTACATGTTTCTAACTACAGCTAATGACTTGCTGTGCCTACAGCTGCACACAGTACAGTCTCCACACACAGTACACGTTTCTAACTAAAGCTAATGACTTGCTGTGCCTACAGCTGCACACAGTACAGTCTCCACACACAGTACATGTTTCTAACTACAGCTAATGACTTGCTGTGCCTACAGCTGCACACAGTACAGTCTCCACACACAGTACACGTTTCTAACTAAAGCTAATGACTTGCTGTGCCTACAGCTGCACACAGTACAGTCTCCACACACAGTACACGTTTCTAACTACAGCTAATGACTTGCTGTGCCTACAGCTGCACACAGTACAGTCTCCACACACAGTACACGTTTCTAACTACAGCTAATGACTTGCTGTGCCTACAGCTGCACACAGTACAGTCTCCACACACAGTACACGTTTCTAACTAAAGCTAATGACTTGCTGTGCCTACAGCTGCACACAGTACAGTCTCCACACACAGTACACGTTTCTAACTAAAGCTAATGACTTGCTGTGCCTACAGCTGCACACAGTACAGTCTCCACACACAGTACACGTTTCTAACTAAAGCTAATGACTTGCTGTGCCTACAGCTGCACACAGTACAGTCTCCACACACAGTACACGTTTCTAACTACAGCTAATGACTTTCTGTGCCTACAGCTGCACACAGTACAGTCTCCACACACAGTACATGTTTCTAACTACAGCTAATGACTTGCTGTGCCTACAGCTGCACACAGTACAGTCTCCACACACAGTACACGTTTCTAACTACAGCTAATGACTTGCTGTGCCTACAGCTGCACACAGTACAGTCTCCACACACAGTACACGTTTCTAACTACAGCTAATGACTTGCTGTGCCTACAGCTGCACACAGTACAGTCTCCACACACAGTACACGTTTCTAACTACAGCTAATGACTTGCTGTGCCTACAGCTGCACACAGTACAGTCTCCACACACAGTACACGTTTCTAACTAAAGCTAATGACTTGCTGTGCCTACAGCTGCACACAGTACAGTCTCCACACACAGTACACGTTTCTAACTACAGCTAATGACTTGCTGTGCCTACAGCTGCACACAGTACAGTCTCCACACACAGTACACGTTTCTAACTACAGCTAATGACTTGCTGTGCCTACAGCTGCACACAGTACAGTCTCCACACACAGTACACGTTTCTAACTACAGCTAATGACTTGCTGTGCCTACAGCTGCACTCAATAAGTTCTTGCTTTTTGTAAGTCTTAAGTTTTATTTGACTGGCAGAGAAAGATTGTGGATTTGTGGTAAATATGACATAAGTAGTTAACATTAAGATATAAGACGGGGTTAAGACAGCATCTTACTTGCAATGCTCTCACTTTTAGAAACAGGTTTCAGCGCCAAAAAATGTGATATTTTTGTACCTTAAAAAGAATATATACAGCTGAATGAAATCACGATAATAAGCGTACATATAAACATAAAACTTTGAAACTAAATTATAATAAAACAGGACACATTAACTTCATTGAAGCACGACAAACTTATTTTTAAATAAGAAATGCGGAAAATAATTTACAGTGTGTCCACAAAGTCCATTCGGGGTTTTGAAAAATTGTGGCGCTCAAACAAATTGAGCTAGCCACATGCGGTTTGCGGCAGATTAGAGTGAAACTCTGGAAGTTTTTTACTGACCTCAGTAGACCTCAATGTGGGCTCCCTTGGTAGCACGGAGAAGTCCAGACGATATTCGAGCTCTTGCCATGTTCTGTGGAGCATGTCCGCTGGAATAGCCGAGATCGCATTCCTGATACGGGTCCTCAGGTCATCAAGTCCGTTAACTGGTGTTCGGAACACATTGCTCTCGACATAACCCCACAGGAAAAAATCCAGTGGTGTTATGTCTGGTGAACGTGGGGGCCAAGCCATTGATTGGACCGTCTCTGCCATCCCACACAACGCGCGCGTTCCTGTACAGTCGCCATTTCACAAACAACTGACTGAGAAACGTAAAGATGACCGCTTATGCCATCTGTTGGCGGCAAAAAGAAACTTCCAGAGTTTCACTGTAATCTGCCGCAAACCGCATGTGGCTAGCTCAATTTGTTTGCGCGCCACAATTTTTCAAAACCCAGAAGGGACTTTGTGGACACACTGTACTCGGATATCAGACAAATTTTTACATTAAACAAAGTTAATGTTCTATAATTCTTCTAGGAGAAAGACGTACAAGATCTCAGTCTCTACTAATTCTCGACGGCGTGTGTTCGCTTGGGACTTCAGTAGTTTTCTCTTGTAACAAATGTTTTCTTGCATAGAAAAGAAATGCCTTCTTTCAACTGTGCACAACAAAGCTTGCAAAATGGCGTATGGTCGAAAAGAAAGAATCAGACAGAAAGACAACAGACGCCTTTCGATACAATCGTGAACTTTGCTCCATCAGTAACTGCACATCGTAAAATTCTCACATTTACACATCCGATTTCACAAATGTACATTTCAGTAACAAAGGCATTCGGCTTGTAGCTTTCCAGTGTGCAGGAATTTATCATCCATATTACACAGAGTCACAAATATGAATACATTAATGACTTAGTCATTATATAACCTCATATTTCCGAAAATCTGGAGTTAGAATATAGAACCTGATATCGGCTATCTTGGGAATTACACGAGAACGTTTCAACAATACCTTAACAGTAAAAACACGCTCCTTCTAAATATTTACATTTATTACTCACCAAGCATTGTATAATTTCACACTATATAAGCAAGTTGAGCTTCTTTAAAATACAAATAATACACAGAAGAAAGAAAACCTTTAGAAACTAAGATTAATCTGAATTATATTTAAAGATTCAGTTCGTACCGCGCAGTAAACACATTCAGTCTGGGTCTTAAAACCCAGTAATTTAACGCAGTACAGAGATAAATCGAGGTTTGTTCTCTGATACATAAACCAACTCATAAATACACTCTGTGGTGAGAAAATTTTTATGCTGAACCTGGTGGTACATGAAGTAACTACAAGGCTTTAAAGGGTTACAGCGACACACTACCCTCAAATTCCTTGAACAAAGGACCGTGCCGAAGCAATAAGAGCGAAACGAAAATAATAAAAAACACAAACATTTATTAAAGTCATACAGAATTCATTGCCTGACAAAAGCGCCATTAGTGTCAGTAAAAATTACCGACAATAAATCATATTTTATCACCTCTCATCGTTAATATAAAGTCAATTTCATTGTAAGCTGATAAAATCTGCTAATGCATGGGCTTTTCTGATGACAGTGGCGAATACTTGGATCATTAATTCATTGCAACACTGCTGAGAGCTTCTTTCTCATTTAATTAAGCTTTCTTCAAACACGTTTTCAACAATTTTAAACAAAGCTTTGAATGATAGAATGACTGGTGAGAAATTAATTGGAAAATATTAGAAAATGATTGTAGTTTAGTCTGATGCACTATACCGGCGTCAGATTGAATGTACTGAAGAAAACAACGAAATACTTCAAAGTGAAAAGAGTTGGCTTCTCAGCTGAAACTCGTAAGAGGCACGCTCCAAGGCGATTATTTTTTAGCAGAAAGTTAATCGCAATGCAAATACGTAATCTGTAAAAGTGTCAGACCTACAAATGTCAGTAGGCTATTTTATCCTAAAATCACCGTGCATTTTTCACTATTATTATTAGATCACCAACTAAATGCACCTTTGTTTAAAAACACTATAAGTTTCTTTAAAACATTTTGTAATAAAAGCCCCTACATATGTTTCGGCTGTTCTGTGGAGCCATCTTCAGGGGGTGTGTCACAAAAACTGCATATGTTTAAAAAAACACGTCTGTATATTGGTTCACTCTATGCTCACAGTGAACAAATGCATAGACGTGTTTTTTTTAAACGTATGCAGTTTTTGTGACACACCCCCTGAAGATGGCTCCACAGAAGAGCCGAAACATATGTAGGGGCTTTTATTACAAAATATTTTAAAGAAACTTATAGTGTTTTTAAACAAAGTTGCATTTAGTTGGTGATCTAATAATAATAGTGAAAAATGCACGGTGATTTTAGAATAAAATAGCCTACTGACATTTGTAGGTCTGACACTTTTACAGATTACGTATTTGCATTGCGATTAACATTCTGCTAAATAAAATCGCCTGATGACAGCAAAAAGATTTCTGAAACATGAAACACGTAAAGCTTCCCCTGTGCAAGCCATAAACTCATGGGGAGGGGGGGGGGTACTGGTATAGAACTACTCATTCTTAACCTCTGCATTGGACAGAGATGAGTGGCCAGTTTCACCTCCCAGCCGCTTTAATCCGGAGATTTGTTGTGCATCAGAGCCCGTCTGGACGTTTCAGAAAGAAAAAAAATCTTGATTTTAGGCTTTCGTCGCAATGTTGATGTAATCTGTGGTCTTCTGGGTAATTACACGGCGTCGTGTGGTAATTATTTACCGACGTTTCGGGACAACGTGTCGGTCCCATCTTCACGGGTCAAGATTCCAAGAAGCTTTCCTTCTTGGAATCTTGAACCGTGAAGATGGGACCGACAAGTTGTCCCGAAACGTCGGTAAATAATTACCACACGACGCCGTGTAATTACCCAGAAGACCACAGATTACAAGAAAAAATCTCTTTCTCCTTGCCGGGATCAAAACTCCCGAAACGTCAAAGCTCACAGTATAATTAATATAATGATTACGCACTTCCGGCTCTGAAACATGTAGCGAAAACTGATGGTTATCTAGTAAATAAAATAAATAATTTTATTCGACTGATAAAAATAAAACATTATTCAGAGCTAAAAAATACAGCAAGGTGCAAAAACACTTAATTCCAAAAACGTACAACGATTTCTATAAAAAGTATGGAAACAATGAATCAAAATTAAATCTGTAATCTTCTGGGTAATTACACGGCGTCGTGTGGTTAATTATTAATAATTACCACACGACGTCTAGTAATTACCCAGAAGACTACAGATTTCATCAACATCGCGGCGGAAGCCTAAAAATCAATGAATCAAAATTTGGGTAAAACGCATTACCATTCATGTACCGTTCTCACACAAATTCTCAAACAAATTTTGGGTCTCACCTTCAATGTTATAAACAATTACTATATGAGATATTTAGAATGCACATTTGTATCTTAATTTTGTTTATCCTTCCTGTTGACCTAACAGAGAATAACCCTAGATAATTGAAAACTGGGATTGCGGGTTCGAATCCCACCGATGGCATGTATGTCTGTCTCTTGTGAGTGTTGTGTGTTGTCAGGTAGAGGTCTCTGCGACGAGCTGATCACTAGTCCAGAGGAGTCCTACCGAGTATGGTGTGTCTCAAATATGTGTGATCGTGAAGCCTCGAAAAAATTAGGCGGCCTAGGCCCCCCAAGGGGCTGTCGAGCCATTGAAAAAAAAAAAATTTTGGAAACTTACTCCGTGACTTAAGTAGTACGTATGGCCACACATGTTCACATGATACGCAATTATTGCGAAAGGAGTTTTTGGAAGGGGTTCCAATCCACATTAACAAACTGTCGCTTTTAACACTCGAGGATATTTTGAGATTTTAAATTTGAGTTTTATTCCTCCTTTAAATTATAAGCTACTGTGTACTGCGATATCAACAAAAAAAGCAAAGAACACGTATTTCTGTCTGTTATAAATTTAAAATGCATTTAAAATGTGTGTAAAACTTAAATAAATACAATATATTTCATCTTCACGTTTAATTAAATTTCAAAACCATCAACCGATAAAAGAAAAGAAGCTAAAGTGTAAACAGAAAGTTAATTAACTGTACTTCCGCAGTGTAATCACATACCTTACAGCAAATAACCCTTCAAAAAGGACTGTTACGAAATATACAGATTTACATAACTTCCATCTCATTTCTCGCTGGTTTCATCGTTAAATATCCATTCCTAATTCTTTGCTTCCGTGTATAATTCAATTTAATGCCCTCTTTCATAAGACCACGATTTCAAGTATTCACTTTTGGCAAGACAGTTAAATTCAATTTTGTTCGAATACAAAAGACTCTTAGAATTATTTTGAAGGCTAGCTTAACGTGAAAGTAAGTGCCAACTATTAAACGTGAAAAACTTAAGATAACTAAATACCCCTGTTATATTTAACGTGAAAAATGTATTACATTCAACAAGTGTCACACTTTTAAGCACCCAATTCATTTCTTGCTTTAGTTCGAAATAACAAAACAATAAAATAAGCTACAGTATAAATAATTCTTCATGTAGTTTGAATTTATCCCTTCAAAGACCAAAAACGTAAGAGTAATTTTCCACCAAATTCTCTCCTATTTCCGAAAAAAAAACACTGCTTCTTGGAAGTTCCTCAGGATTCGTCCGGTAGTCTTTCTGGTAAAAGAAACATGTAGATGAAGATCAGTATGCAGCATTTATGGAATGATATTGATAGGGGAAAACGAAAGTACTCGAAGAGAAATCCTGTCCCACTGCCAATTTGTCAGCCACACAACTCACACGGAGAGACCTGGGATCGAAACCGGGCCTCCGCGGCGAACAGCTCCGCAACTAACCACCTGAGACATGGCACGACCTTTCCACAGACTAAAATTGCCAGAAATATATATAAATATTCAGTCCGTACGGCGCAGCAAACACACTCCGTCTGGGTTATACAAACCAGTCAGTTAATGTTGTATAGTGAAATAATCGCTGTTTGTTCTGAGATCCACACAAAACACATAAATACAGTCCGTACCGCGCAGTAAACACACTCCGTCTCAGTTATACAAACCAGTCAGTTAATGCTGTACAGTGAAATAATCGCTGTTTGTTCTGAGATCCACACAAAACACATAAATACAGTCCGTACCGCGCAGTAAACACACTCCGTCTCAGTTATACAAACCAGTCAGTTAATGCTGTACAGTGAAATAATCGCTGTTTGTTCTGAGATCCACACAAAACACATAAATACAGTCCGTACCGCGCAGTAAACACACTCCGTCTCAGTTATACAAACCAGTCAGTTAATGCTGTACAGTGAAATAATCGCTGTTTGTTCTGAGATCCACACAAAACACATAAATACAGTCCGTACCGCGCAGTAAACACACTCCGTCTCAGTTATATAAACCAATCAGTTAATGTTGTACAGTGAAATAATCGCTGTTTGTTCTGAGATCCACACAAAAACACATAAATACAGTCCGTACCGCGCAGTAAACACACTCCGTCTCAGTTATATAAACCAATCAGTTAATGTTGTACAGTGAAATAATCGCTGTTTGTTCTGAGATCCACACAAAACACATAAATACAGTCCGTACCGCGCAGTAAACACACTCCGTCTCAGTTATACAAACCAGTCAGTTAATGCTGTACAGTGAAATAATCGCTGTTTGTTCTGAGATCCACACAAAACACATAAATACAGTCCGTACCGCGCAGTAAACACACTCCGTCTCAGTTATATAAACCAATCAGTTAATGTTGTACAGTGAAATAATCGCTGTTTGTTCTGAGATCCACACAAAACACATAAATACAGTCCGTACCGCGCAGTAAACACACTCCGTCTCAGTTATATAAACCAATCAGTTAATGTTGTACAGTGAAATAATCGCTGTTTGTTCTGAGATCCACACAAAACACATAAATACAGTTCGTACCGCGCAGTAAACATACTCCGTCTCAGTTATACAAACCAGTCAGTTAATGCTGTACAGTGAAATAATCGCTGTTTGTTCTGAGATCCACACAAAACACATAAATACAGTCCGTACCGCGCAGTAAACACACTCCGTCTCAGTTATACAAACCAGTCAGTTAATGCTGTACAGTGAAATAATCGCTGTTTGTTCTGAGATCCACACAAAACACATAAATACAGTCCGTACCGCGCAGTAAACACACTCCGTCTCAGTTATACAAACCAGTCAGTTAATGCTGTACAGTGAAATAATCGCTGTTTGTTCTGAGATCCACACAAAACACATAAATACAGTCCGTACCGCGCAGTAAACACACTCCGTCTCAGTTACACAAACCAGTCAGTTAATGCTGTACAGTGAAATAATCGCTGTTTGTTCTGAGATCCACACAAAACACATAAATACACTGTATGGGCAGAACGTAGAATTTGTGAATGTTAAACGTATTGATATATAAATATTCAGTTCGTACCGCGCAGTAAACACACTCCGTCTCAGTTATACAAACCAGTAAGTTAATGTTGTACGGTGAAATAATCGCTGTTTGTTCTGAGATCCACACAAAACACATAAATACACTGTGTGGGCAGAACGTAGAATTTGTGAATGTTAAACCTGGTGGTACTTATAGTAGACGTAACTGTGCACCAACCTTATCGTGTCTCATTAAGTACTCATTCTTCGCCAAAATGGAGCTTACTGAGGTAACGCGGTCAAAACACGTGTAGTTTCTCCATGTTGTTGACATAACAGGCATTTACTGTCAATTTCTTCCTTCAAAATTTTATTTCAAACCAGTTTGTACTGATTGCTTGGTCTTGTATTGCCACTGTTATACTTCCTGTTTCTCCCTCGACGTTTCCAAATTTTAACCATCGACATGACTGTTCAGTATCCACCACTTTTTTCATCTAAGTTACGTGGAAATTGTCCATGCATCCTTTTCCCGCTCCATCTTTCTTTTGTCTTCTCTGCTATGCAGTCCTTTATTTGTCTTGTTGCTTTCTGTAATTCTTTCTTCAGGCTTCTAGCTGTCTGTACCATTGCTGAGTTGTTGTTGTTTTGGTGCCTTCTAACAATTACTATTATTATTATTATTATTATTATTAAGATTGAGCCCAACAACACACAGTATCACTGCAAGCATCCCATACATTACACCCGAAAGCAATACATGTAATATCAGAGCCGTAAGGAGCCCAATTCATAAAATAGCCTACAGACATCCCCAGCCAGATTAATCCAGACTTGCCACTGACCCAGCTGCCACTCTTGGAAAGGTAACCTATCAGAAGTCGTTCAGAACACTAATCCAAAACCACTAACCGGCTTTCAAACATCACTACTGTATAAAACACGTTTTACCCTCCGTTCTATTCGCCGATTAATTTCCGGTTGCTTGCTCAGTGGGGAGTTCCTTATTTTTATAGAAAATAATACGAATGCGTTTCCTCTCAGTTGCTTAACGACAAAAGATAAACTTTAGCCCCAACGTCTGTCACAAACATTTTTACGAAAGGAAGCATCTGTCGTCTTAGTTGTGAAAGACATGAAGCTAGTGGATAAAAAAATGTGAGCGCGCCATGTTTGGCTGGCTCCTTAATGCCCTTAATGCCCTTAATGCCCTGTACTTTAAGTATCTCGATATTGAACAGAAAGCATAAAAATTTACACACTGGATTAAAGAGTGCATAAAATCGTCTTCCGTGCTTACATACAGTTAAGATGTGTGTTGCTTCATACTTTAAGACGACTGTATAAAAATGTTATTCAATTGCACAGCACAAGAATAAATCGCGTAATTTATCACCACCACCATCACCGCCACCACTATCACCACCACCATCACCACCACCACCACCATAACCACCACCACCACCACCATCACCATCACCACCACCACCATCATCATCACCACCACCACCACCACCACCACCATCACCACCACCACCACCATCACCACCACCATCACCACTATCACCATCACCACCACCGCCACCACCATCACCACCACCACCACCACCACCATCACCACCATCACCACCACCACCACCATAACCACCACCACCACCACCATCACCATCACCACCACCACCATCATCATCACCACCACCACCACCACCACCACCAACACCACCATCACCACCATCACCACCACCACCATTATTTCCGAGCAAGCAAGCTGAAATATGAAAGCTTGCGCTGTGTATTCAGTCGGCGCCCTGTTCGATTCTCCGCGGCGACACTGACACCATAACTCCAAATTTTCATGTTTGTCAGTGTCTCAGTACCTCGAATTGTGCCATGTCGGTACCTACGTGTACCACAGGATTCTGCATTTAGTTGCTGTCGTCCGCGTAACAGGAAGCTGTAGGTTTTAAGTTTTAAGGTACGCGAAATGGGGTTTAGAAACCTAAAATTAAACGGCTTATTGTTACTCTTACAGTAAAACCTGCGTAAAACGGAAATGCAAGACAGGGCGAGTGGTGAGGACGCCCTGGGCAACAGAGTCAAAGGGGCAGAAAATTGGGCGACAAAATAAATATTTTGAAATAAAATTTTGTTTTTCTGCGCTCAACAAATTTGAAATTACCGAGTTTAAGATAGGAAATTCAATAAATAATTGAGATTTTTTAAGTTCATAATTCCTGTTTGGGGCAGCCATTGTGATTACTGGCCTCGGGTGCCAAGAAACCTACCAACGCCACTGCCGCAAGGGTCTGACATGTTTTCCTTTGCAGGCAGATTTTATTTCGTGCGGGTAGTTGACGCCAGATTTTTGGGACTGTAAAAGTTTACCACTAAAACGAGGTTTCCACATTGCCCAGGTTAGGTTTAAGACAGGTTTCACTGTATTATTATCACGTTAATAAACTGAATTAGATTGAATTGAACTGAACAATAATAATCATCATAAGTGTAACTTAGGGTGGGTCAAATGCCCCTCCGATATTTTTATAACAACACTGTTCTATTTTTGGCTACTGAGTTGAAGAGGGACAAATAAAAATCAAATCGGTGTTTCAAGCTACGGCTGAACCGCAAATTGTACATAAAACGTCACGCCGACAAGTTGAATGTTGGCGATATTTTTCGAATTATTTTCGGCCTCTGTGAACCCTCCTCTGCCTCCTTCTTCCGTTTTCGGTAGTTTTGTTGCTTTTGTGCGTTATTTAGTCTCGGCATCGTGAACCTGTAAAAAACAGCGCCGAGGTGACCCACCTATGTGTACCGAAATGTAAGACGTTTTACGTCAAAACAGCGCCGAGGTAACCCACCTATGTGTACCGAAATGTAAGACGTTTTACGTCAAAACAGCGCCGAGGTGACCCACCTATGTGTACCGAAATGTAAGACGTTTTACGTCAAAACAGCGCCGAGGTGACCCACCTATGTGTACCGAAATGTAAGACTTTTACGTCAAAACAGCGCCGAGGTGACCCACCTATGTGTACCGAAATGTAAGACGTTTTACTTCAAAACAGCGCCGAGGTGACCCACCTATGTGTACCGAAATGTAAGACGTTTTACGTCAAAACAGCGCCGAGGTGACCCACCTATGTGTACCGAAATGTAAGACGTTTTACGTCAAAACAGCGCCGAGGTGACCCACCTATGTGTACCGAAATGTAAGACGTTTTACGTCAAAACAGCGCCGAGGTGACCCACCTATGTGTACCGAAATGTAAGACGTTTACGTCAAAACAGCGCCGAGGTGACCCACCTATGTGTACCGTAATGTAAGACGTTTTATGTCAAAACAGCGCCGAGGTGACCCACCTATGTGTACCGAAATGTAAGACGTTTACGTCAAAACAGCGCCGAGGTGATCCACCTATGTGTACCGAAATGTAAGACGTTTTACGTCAAAACAGCGCCGAGGTGACCCACCTATGTGTACCGAAATGTAAGACGTTTTACGTCAAAACAGCGCCGAGGTGACCCACCTATGTGTACCGAAATGTAAGACGTTTACGTCAAAACAGCGCCGAGGTGACCCACCTATGTGTACCGAAATGTAAGACGCGTACGTCAAAACAGCGCCGAGGTGACCCACCTATGTGTACCGAAATGTAAGACGTTTTACGTCAAAACAGCGCCGAGGTGACCCACCTATGTGTACCGAAATGTAAGACGTTTTACGTCAAAACAGCGCCGAGGTGACCCACCTATATGTACCGAAACGTAAGACGTTTACGTCAAAACAGCGCCGAGGTGACCGACCTATGTAGTACCGAAATGTAAGACTTTTACGTCAAAACAGCGCCGAGGTGACCCACCTATGTGTACCGAAATGTAAGACGTTTTACGTCAAAACAGCGCCGAGGTGACCCACCTATGTGTACCGAAACGTAAGACGTTTACGTCAAAACAGCGCCGAGGTGACCCACCTATGTGTACCGAAATGTAAGACGTTTTACGTCAAAACAGCGCCGAGGTGACCCACCTATGTGTACCGAAATGTAAGACTTTTTACGTCAAAACAGCGCCGAGGTGACCCACCTATGTGTACCGAAATGTAAGACGTTTTACGTCAAAACAGCGCCGAGGTGACCCACCTATGTGTACCGAAACGTAAGACGTTTTACGTCAAAACAGCGCCGAGGTGACCCACCTATGTGTACCGAAATGTAAGACGTTTTACGTCAAAACAGCGCCGAGGTGACCCACCTATGTGTACCGAAATGTAAGACGTTTTACGTCAAAACAGCGCCGAGGTGACCCACCTATGTGTACCGAAACGTAAGACGTTTTACTTCAAAACAGCGCCGAGGTGACCCACTTATGTGTACCGAAATGTAAGACGTTTTACGTCAAAACAGCGCCGAGGTGACCCACCTATGTGTACCGAAATGTAAGACGTTTTACGTCAAAACAGCGCCGAGGTGACCCACCTATGTGTACCGAAATGTAAGACGTTTTACGTCAAAACAGCGCCGAGGTGACCCACCTATGTGTACCGAAATGTAAGACGTTTTACGTCAAAACAGCGCCGAGGTGACCCACCTATGTGTACCGAAATGTAAGACGTTTTACGTCAAAACAGCGCCGAGGTGACCCACCTATGTGTACCGAAATGTAAGACGTTTTACGTCAAAACAGCGCCGAGGTGACCCACCTATGTGTACCGAAATGTAAGACGTTTTACGTCAAAACAGCGCCGAGGTGACCCACCTATGTGTACCGAAATGTAAGACGTTTTACGTCAAAACAGCGCCGAGGTGACCCACCTATGTGTACCGAAATGTAAGATGTTTTACGTCAAAACAGCGCCGAGGTGACCCACCTATGTGTACCGAAATGTAAGACGTTTTACGTCAAAACAGCGCCGAGGTGACCCACCTATGTGTACCGAAATGTAAGGCGTTTACGTCAAAACAACGCCGAGGTGACCCACCTATGTGTACCGAAATGTAAGACGTTTTACGTCAAAACTGGGGTGGCAGTGGGGCTGTCTGTAAATTAAAGACTGGTTCAAACCAAATGTATCTTTCTTTCTAATTTCACTCCTCCATGAACTAAAGTTCCTAATGCCCGTGGTCGATTTTGCGTAACTTAGAAGTGCGATGACAATTATCATCGCACTTCTATATCATCGCGCTTCTAAGTTAAGGTCCGGAGAGCGGCAACTATTAGTATTGCTACTTAATACAAGTATTTAGACTACGACATTATATATTCTGTGCATTTTGATTTAACTAAATTGTTCATTCATGACACAACCAAACACACACTTTGATATACACAAACACAGTGTTACACGGTTTACATTATCTGCAAAAATACTGTAATATTACATGAATTACGTTTGTAATCTGTTATATTTTAGTAACTTTTAAATCTCGGTGTAGAGCTCCCTGAGGACGGCGTGACGCCGAAACATGTAGCAGCGATATAATATTGTATTTGTATACATCAAAAGGAACATTTGTTGGTGTAATTAATGAACGACTTAAAATGTATTTAGTGATTAAATATGATAGAACTGAAGCATATTTAAAGGTAGATATCGCACCGCGCAGTAAACAGACGGTCTCTAGTTTATACAAAATATCAATAAGCTACACACGGAAATAATCACAGTTAGTTCTGAGATCCGTACAAACATACGTAAGCATGCTGGGTAGAATGCAGGATTTTACGATCTTAAACCTGACGGTACATAGAGTAACCACTGGGCTTTAAATGACGTACACAATCAGCAAGTTAACAAAAATTCTACACGGCATTGATTCCATGAAAAGATTCAGAAGAAATTAAATTTTTCTGATAAGTATTTCGCGATCTCATTTACTTTACTTGGATTAATCACTTCTGTTTTCTCAATTGTAATTACACTTCAGGCTACTCACCTGAATGGGAGAGAACGTTGGAAGAGAGAAGTACAGGGCATACACAAAAGAATGGTGCGGTTTGAATAGTGATTCCTATTTAAACCGCACAATTCTTTTGTGTATGCCCTGTATAACAGAAACAGAAGAGAAAGAGGAGATTGATTAACGAGTAGATAAAAAAAAACAAACCAACACATTTGTAATCATGCATACAATTAAAGTTTTCGTATTCTGCGCTTTGCGGTACGCACAAACGCTTCGCTACGTTAAATTACACACAGGGCACTTACACGTACTTACACGATCTACGGCAGCGTGATGGATAACCCCACAAATAATCGGCAACTCCTTCCACATATTTCTTAGGTGGAAAATCTAATTAATCAGACGCTCTTTTTTACTGGAGCAACGAATATTGTGCTTTTAGAGGCTTGAAAGGAATTCCATATCTTAGTGCGAGGTTAATGTAATCCCTATACTACACAGACTGATATTGCACGTCGCACATATACCGGGGCTGTGCAAAGCAAAATTATAATCCAATAATTTGATACACTGCAAGCTTATAACTGCAATAAATCACTTATGACACAACGCATCTTACAGGGCACAATGCTGATGTCTGAATTGGGCATCCAGAAAGACAAAACTACTGCCAACCTCATACCGCAGTAGAAAGGACGTTCAGGTATTATTTACGTCCAGACACAAATAAAGAAGGATGACAGCAACATAAACAATGGGGCGAGCGGGATAAATGAAACTTAAAATGGATACTGTGGGTGAGATCTGAAGAACTTCAGGTGTTGTGGGTGAGATCTGAAGAACTTCAGGTGTTGTGGGTGAGATCTGAAGAACTTCAGGTGTTGTGGGTGAGATCTGAAGAACTTCAGGTGTTGTGGGTGAGATCTGAAGAACTTCAGGTGTTGTGGGTGAGATCTGAAGAACTTCAGGTGTTGTGGGTGAGATCTGAAGAACTTCAGGTGTTGTGGGTGAGATCTGAAGAACTTCAGGTGTTGTGGTGAGATCTGAAGAACTTCAGGTGTTGTGGGTGAGATCTGAAGAACTGCAGGTGTTGTGGGTGAGATCTGAAGAACTTCAGGTGTTGTGGGTGAGATCTGAAGAACTTCAGGTGTTGTGGGTGAGATCTGAAGAACTTCAGGTGTTGTGGGTGAGATCTGAAGAACTTCAGGTGTTGTGGGTGAGATCTGAAGAACTTCAGGTGTTGTGGGTGAGATCTGAAGAACTTCAGGTGTTGTGGGTGAGATCTGAAGAACTGCAGGTGTTGTGGGTGAGATCTGAAGAACTTCAGGTGTTGTGGGCGAGATCTGAAGAACTTCAGGTGTTGTGGGTGAGATCTGAAGAACTTCAGGTGTTGTGGGTGAGATCTGAAGAACTTCAGGTGTTGTGGGTGAGATCTGAAGAACTTCAGGTGTTGTGGGTGAGATCTGAAGAACTGCAGGTGTTGTGGGTGAGATCTGAAGAACTTCAGGTGTTGTGGGTAAGATCTGAAGAACTTCAGGTGTTGTGGGTGAGATCTGAAGAACTTCAGGTGTTGTGGGTGAGATCTGAAGAAACTGCAGGTGTTGTGGGTGAGATCTGAAGAACTTCAGGTGTTGTGGGTGAGATCTGAAGAACTGCAGGTGTTGTGGGTGAGATCTGAAGAACTGCAGGTGTTGTGGGTGAGATCTGAAGAACTTCAGGTGTTGTGGGTGAGATCTGAAGAACTTCAGGTGTTGTGGGTGAGATCTGAAGAACTTCAGGTGCTGTGGTTGATATCTTCCTAACTTCAGAAGAAATTGAGGTGTTGTGGTTATCTTCCTAACTTCAGAAGAACTTCAGGTGTTGTGGGTGAGATCTGAAGAACTTCAGGTGTTGGGTGAGATCTGAAGAACTTCAGGTGCTGTGGGTGATATCTTCCTAACTTCAGAAGAATTGAGGTGTTGTGGTTATCTTCCTAACTTCAGAAGAACTTCAGGTGTTGTGGGTGAGATCTGAAGAACTTCAGGTGTTGTGGGTGAGATCTGAAGAACTTCAGGTGTTGTGGTTGATATCTTCCTAACTTCAGAAGAAATTGAGGTGTTGTGGTTATCTTCTTAACTTCAGAACAACTTCACGTGTTGTGGTTGAGATCTTTCTAACTTCAGAAGAAATTGAGGTATTGTGGTTCGGATCTTCCTAACTTCAGAAGAATTTCAGGTGTTGTGGGTGAGATCTTCCTAACTTCAGAAGAACTTCAGGTGTTGTGGGTGAGATCTTCCTAACTTCAGAAGAACTTCAGGTGTTGTGGGTGAGATCTTCTTAACTTCAGAAGAACTTCAGGTGTTGTAGTTGAGATCTTCCTAACTTCAGAACGACGATAGTTATTGTCGTTGAGATTTTCCTAACTCTAGAAGAAAGTTGGATATTCTGGTTGAGACCTTCGTAACTTTAGAAAGACGCAGGATACTGTGGTTGAGACCCTCCTAACTTCAAAACACGTATTTTCTTTCAGATTACTGACCCACCGCCACATTCACATAAAATACGGAGACGTTTCAGGAACTGCTCAGTCCACACTATCACGTGAAGTGTTGTGAAGACACGTCATTTGCTCCATCAGCAAGGTATTTCCAGCCACTAGACAGCATGTAACATTTTACTGCCTTTACACAGAAGGACATTTCACCTGACAATTACAGGTTGACACTTCCTTTTGCCTACTATTTCTTATTAACCCAAAAACAAGCCCACAAGCCGGAGGAAGAAAAGTGGGAAGAGACAGGTTACAGTAGCAAGATAAAACAACAATATTCTTTAGGCGGGTAGAATCAGGTTTTGTCAGGAACAAATAGGAGTTAAGAGGAAGTACAGAATAACAGTTTCATACGCTGTTCCTCCACGAAATGGTATGACTTCTAAAGATTTAGTGACTTCAAATTGTTTCACTTTGTCCAAAAGCAATACTGCAGTATGGCTATTAGACCATAAGAACCCTACAAAATGGAGCTGAATTCTACCTTAAGTACTAAACGTTAAGAATCGGCCGTGAAAGGCGACCAGAGAGGACTATAAAACTCGAAGACACGACACAGAATTTTTCATTTTCCCTTAACTTCCACGTGGAAGGAAAATAAACTCAAATATAAGCGAATATACTTTCGTCAGAGATGTGGCGACGTGTGGTCTAGTTAAAGTGGTCCAGCAAGTTTCAGAGAAACTTGCCGGACCCACCACCAGTTCTAGTCACCGCCTTTAGAGCATTAAATCTCACAAATGTGGACATAACTGAATAACTCCGTCATATTTTAGCCACATATTAAATACAGGGTATACACAAAAGAATGGTGCGGTTTCCCTTTATTCACCATTGAAACCGCACCATTCATTTGTGTATACTCTGTAGAAGTAGACCATTTCAAGCAGTCCTCTTTCTTCTCCACAGATCAACACTGAATTTATTTCATTACTTCGCATTATTTACGTGTGCTGGCACTACTTAAAATTTGAGGACTATGATTAACATAAAAACATCTTAGATATTCAGCTCGTACCGAGCAGTAAACACATTTTATCTTTATTATTAATAAATCAACCAAATTGTGTACTTAATAAAATACGTTTAGAAACATGTATATAACTCCTACATGTTTCGGCACCGAGGTGCCATCATCAGAGAGTTATTCAGAACAAAGGAGTAACAAAGCCAACAGCTAACCTAAGTATTGTGTCTTCCTTCTTAAAATTATTAAAATATTGAAATTCTAAAACATACAAAGTTCATTCATTCATTCATTCATTCTGCAGTCTGCCTAACGACAGGTCCGTAGCCTCTTCCAAAGCGAGTTCTCCACAGAGTGCGATCTAGTGCTTCCTCTTTCAATTTCCAGTATTTTTTCTTTTCCTTAAGGTCATCCAGTAGCTGCTTACGTCTTCTTCCTCGTCGTCCCGTCATTTCTATCCTTCCCTCTAACTTTCCTTCAATCACGTGTTTCAGAAGGCAGTTTCTACGCAAGATGTGACCAATCCAGTTAGCCTTTCTTCTTTTTATTGTATGTACAATATTCCTCTCCTCCTTCACTCTGTGTAATACTTCTTCATTTCTCACACGATCGGTCCGACTGATCTTCTCCATTCTTCTCCAGCACCACATTTCAGAACAAAGTTAATTAATCATAAAATTACAATGTTGTAAATTTAAAATTTTTAAACTGAGCAGTTCCAGATATAAGTTTCCAGTTGTTTGCTCTCTGTATGGTGCATGTATACAAACATCTGTGTCGATCTTAGTGATCTAGGGATCATAGGGATCTCGTGCTCACTTTAAATATTTTAAATTTACATTGTAATTTTATGACGACTAACTTTGTATGTTTTAGAATTGTAACATTTTAATAATTTTAAGAAGGGAGACACAACACCTAGATTAGCTGTTGCCCTTGAACTCCTTTGTTCAGAATAATTCCCTGATGATGGCACCCCGGTGCCGAAACATGTAGGAGTTTTATACTTGCTTGTGAATGCATTTTATTAAGTACATGAGTTGGTTGATGTATTATTTATAAGAATATGCATGGTACGAATAATATAATATTCTTATCTGTTATATAAAAACAAAACAGTTAATGTTGTACAGTGAAATAATCGCTGTTTGTTCTGAGATCCACACAAAAACACATAAATACAGTCCGTACCGCGCAGTAAACACACTCCGTCTCAGTTATACAAACCAGTCAGTTAATGTTGTACAGAGAAATAATCGCTGTTTGTTCTGAGATCCACACAAAACACATAAATACAGTCCGTACCGCGCAGTAAACACACTCCGTCTCAGTTATACAAACCAGTCAGTTAATGTTGTACAGTGAAATAATCGCTCTTTGTTCTGAGATCCACACAAAACACATAAATACAGTCCGTACCGCGCAGTAAACACACTCCGTCTCAGTTATACAAACCAGTCAGTTAATGTTGTACAGTGAAATAATCGCTGTTTGTTCTGAGATCCACACAAAACACATAAATACAGTCCGTACCGCGCAGTAAACACACTCCGTCTCAGTTATACAAACCAGTCAGTT
Organism: Reticulitermes speratus; assembly: GCA_021186555.1. Taxonomy (NCBI): domain Eukaryota; kingdom Metazoa; phylum Arthropoda; class Insecta; order Blattodea; family Rhinotermitidae; genus Reticulitermes; species Reticulitermes speratus. The sequence goes on along the minus strand of JAJKFL010000014.1, from coordinate 40,973,059 downwards.
AATGTTGTACAGTGAAATAATCGCTGTTTGTTCTGAGATCCACACAAAACACATAAATACAGTCCGTACCGCGCAGTAAACACACTCCGTCTCAGTTATACAAACCAGTCAGTTAATGTTGTACAGTGAAATAATCGCTGTTTGTTCTGAGATCCACACAAAACACATAAATACAGTCCGTACCGCGCAGTAAACACACTCCGTCTCAGTTATACAAACCAGTCAGTTAATGTTGTACAGTGAAATAATCGCTGTTTGTTCTCAGATCTACACAAAACACATAAATACAGTCCGTACCGCACAGTAAACACACTCCGTCTCAGTTATACAAACCAGTCAGTTAATGCTGTACAGTGAAATAATCGCTGTTTGTTCTCAGATCTACACAAAACACATAAATACAGTCCGTACCGCGCAGTAAACACACTCCGTCTCAGTTATACAAACCAGTCAGTTAATGCTGTACAGTGAAATAATCGCTGTTTGTTCTGAGATCCACACAAAACACATAAATACAGTCCGTACCGCGCAGTAAACACACTCCGTCTCAGTTATACAAACCAGTCAGTTAATGCTGTACAGTGAAATAATCGCTGTTTGTTCTCAGATCTACACAAAACACATAAATACAGTCCGTACCGCGCAGTAAACACACTCCGTCTCAGTTATACAAACCAGTCAGTTAATGCTGTACAGTGAAATAATCGCTGTTTGTTCTCAGATCTACACAAAACACATAAATACAGTCCGTACCGCGCAGTAAACACACTCCGTCTCAGTTATACAAACCAGTCAGTTAATGCTGTACAGTGAAATAATCGCTGTTTGTTCTGAGATCCACACAAAACACATAAATACAGTCCGTACCGCGCAGTAAACACACTCCGTCTCAGTTATACAAACCAGTCAGTTAATGCTGTACAGTGAAATAATCGCTGTTTGTTCTGAGATCCACACAAAACATATAAATACAGTCCGTACCGCGCAGTAAACACACTCCGTCTCAGTTATACAAACCAGTCAGTTAATGCTGTACAGTGAAATAATCGCTGTTTGTTCTGAGATCCACACAAAACATATTAATACAGTCCGTACCGCGCAGTAAACACACTCCGTCTCAGTTATACAAACCAGTCAGTTAATGCTGTACAGTGAAATAATCGCTGTTTGTTCTGAGATCCACACAAAACATATAAATACAGTCCGTACCGCGCAGTAAACACACTCCGTCTCAGTTATACAAACCAGTCAGTTAATGTTGTACAGTGAAATAATCGCTGTTTGTTCTGAGATCCACACAAAACACATAAATACAGTCCGTACCGCGCAGTAAACACACTCCGTCTCAGTTATACAAACCAGTCAGTTAATGCTGTACAGTGAAATAATCGCTGTTCGTTCTGAGATCCACACAAAACACATAAATACATTCTCTGGACAAAGCATAGTATTACTGAATGTTAAACCTTGTGACACTTAAATTAAGTATGGGGATTTATACGATTAATTATATCTGAACCACCTCACAGTTTTGTAATTATTGGTAATTATAAGAACGCAGCGGTGTCATGTCATGGGATACGATGTTGTGTAACTTAGTACAAATGTGTCAAACTGTCGGAGTCACCTGCGGCCTCCATTGTTGGGGTAGAAAAGTAAGACATCCTTGAACGAAGTTATGCAGGGGATGGGAATACAAGCGAAACAATAGGAGACGGTGAATCTAAAAACATCCAGGCGTTTTTGACGAGAAATTGGGTGAGAAAGAAGCATGTGGGGAGAAAAGTTGACAAAGATTTCATAAGCAGAATTGCCAGATGGTTTTACGCCATTGCAGGCCAAGGAAAGGGTGTATTTTACACTTGCCTGTCGTAGACCATACCAAAATGGCGGCCGTGCTAAATTCTGAGGTCATGTCGATAACGGACCCTGGCTGATATAAACAGTGAGTGAGAACATTTAAGGGAACATTTGTGCGCTATTGCATTTTGTCGCAATGGTGGAAACTCAGATAATTTCAATTCTCAACACATAAATTTGCTTTTTTTTTCTAAATAAAGTAATTTACGTATATCTACAGTACAAAATTAGCGTTCATGAATTATTTCAAATTAACGGATACGAAAATAACCTTCGTTAATATTTATTTATTTGTTTCTTTGTTTGTTTAAATTTAAACACGCGTCATAGCTTGAGTTTTGTAATACCGTAGTTTTATGTGTGCAGTTAAGTTTGATACTGACATTTAAAGCAGTCACTTTTATCACACCCTGTATAGACATACTCATTTGATGAGAAATATAAAAATCTTATGCAAGATCAAAATCACGTTTTTCTTTAATGTGACGACGTGTACTTTCTCAGATAAGTACAGAAGTTTTGAATTAAATCTGCTGAGATATTAAAATTTTTTACCTTGAAGACGGAGATAGAAAGTTCTTCGGAAACACTGGCAAACATCTACCGAACTACAGGACGTCACAGCCCATAATACCATAATTATCTACTCATTATTGATGGTCGTGACAAACCTCACTGAGACACAGTAGCATGAAGAACGGAAAGTGTCCGAATTGTGTAGTACATACAGAATGAAATTGTGAAAGCTTACCGCTTAACTAATCTACTCTTTACAAACTGCAGAAGGAAAGAAGTTGTTACAGCTAAATTCTCTTTACTAGCTTCATACAAACGCAATTTGGCCCTTTTTATGCCTGTCTTTTTTCGAAACTGCCAATATAAACCACATGAAGCCGTATACGAGATCGAAATAACAATTTCCGTTAAATCAGATCGCAGGAGGAAAGGTTTTTATGGAACGTTTTAGATATCGATTTAGACGTTGGAATTACAAATATCGCTACCGTAAGAAACGGACAGACTTAGTTGCTCCGGTAAAGTTTAGGAACAAAGAATGGAAACAAGGCGATTAAAATAACTCTCGTGAAGTTCAGAGAGTTGGCCTTGTGAAGACGGTAATGAGCTTTCGGGTCCATCTTAGTTCTTTATCTCGCGGAAGCGTGAGGATTTATCTCTGTGAACTGCGTCATCTATCGCAGCGGTATTCAACCTTTTTTGTTCGCGTACCCCCACATATAATTTCTCTTCAACTTTGTACCCCCAAAGCTGTTGGTGCACAATTCAAGTTATACACAGTCTATAATCTACATCTAAAATAAGTTAAATAAATTACATCCAAAATAATGTATTGAATAATAAGTTTTAAATGAAGAAAAGGAGAGTGAATTTATTAAATAACAAATATATTATTGAAAATCATATAAAAATTAATAAAGGAGCAAAAGTATTTTAGCAAAGCAAAGTTATATGCACTGTGTGGAATAAAATGAAACTAGCCGCCCAGATAAGAATCGCATAAAGGAGAGAGAGAGAGAGAAATGGCGCTCCCAAATCGCATGTCCTTACGTCCGGGTCTCTTGTGGCTAACCCTAAATCTGACCATGATTATTCAGTGTTTATCATGAAATAATATATTTTTTGTACCCCCTAAGATGTCTTCGCGTACCCCAGGTTAAAAAACACTGATCTATCGCACTCACTCTCCATCCCAGGATAATAGATGAGTGACTACGGCATCATGGTCGAATAATTGACAGGGGAAGACTAAAACATTCCGAGAAAAATCGACTCCAGCGCCACTCATAGACTGCACTGTGACTTCGAGGTGAGACGCGGCGAGGAACGAATATCTGGACATCACGGCTGACATTTGGTCACACACGTGACTGAAAGGTGAACACTCCACATTGTATCACAGGTCTTCTATCGACTAATACAGCGGTTCCCAAAGTGGGTGGTACCGCCCCCTGGGGGGCGGTGGGATTACAGAGGTGGGCGCTAATAGGTACGAGAGGTGGAAGGGAGCGCTGTTATTATCACAGGGGGCGCTAGTTTACAAGTAGTGCATTTATTTTTATAATAAAATTGAAATAAAGTAATTTTTGTGTTAAAAATAAAAAATGAACTAAATTTCTTAGTATTTTAATTTATGAATCTTATTCAAGCACATATTGTTTTTTAATAAACTATTGCTAGATGAATTATTGTTAATCATAAAAATTACAATAAATTTTAATTTATTAATTAACACATAAAATATTAAGTTTAACTCTTATAATTTTATTTATACGATTTTTTAAATATAAAATGAAAGTGCAAACAATAGCGCATTTATGTTTTTTTGAAAAAGGTAGGGGGCGCTGTGGGTGTGTGTATGGAACCAAGGGGGCGGTGGACCGAAAAAGTTTGGGAACCGCTGGTCTAAAGCGTTGGACGTGCGTGACTAATAGGGAATCCCCGTAGCACGCTGTACGATGTGGCCTAGCACAGCGTTACGACCGCCCGGAGCTCACTAGTCGTTTAACACCCTGTACACAAAACTACCAAAGGCATTCTTTCCAGTTTAGGCTCACTTTCTACTAGTCTACAAGTCATGGCTTTACAAAGTCAGTGCTTTCTTATGGGTGAAAATTTGAAATACGTCAAACCCTTTAATGCCCGGCAATATTTCGATTTTTAGGTGCGTTCGCAAAATTGCAGTAGCTTCGTCATGTCTGTCGGTCCGTCCGTCCGCATGCAAAAACTCGATTGCGACTGGACGGATTTCCATGAAACTTGATGTTTGAGGACCTTCCGAAAATCTGTCGAGAAAATTCAACTTTTATTAAAATGGGTACCCCATGGGTACCGGGTCTCTTTCCCGGGGGGTAAAGCGGCCGGGGGGTGGAGTTGACCACCCACCCCCATCTAGTGCCAGGGTTAAAGAAAGAGTAGAGCTATACCTCTACTCCCACTCTGGGTCTTCATGGCCTGTTCTAGGGAGAACTTAACGTTTCACCTTGTTTCCGTAACCCGGTAGATGCCTGCTCTACTTTCTCCTACTGAGACAATTTTTCGTTGAACACAACTGCTCATTTATGTACACTAATACATAGTACATGTCGACCTCGGTGGACTAGTAGTTAGCGTGTTCGCCACTGGACCCAAGGTTAGCGGGTTCGATCCCGACCAAGGTCGATGGATTTTTATGGGTGATAAAAATCCGTAGCACAACTTCCTTCGGAGGGGAAGTAAAGCCGTCAGTCCCATGTCGTAGATTTACGGCATGTAAAAGAACCTTACGGGCATGAATAGAAATGTTTCGTAAGCTAAATTCAAGCGGCCATTTCTCACCCAAGTCTCCTGACTGCCTGCCAGATGGCTCTGGCGGTTACATCAGGATCGAGTTGAACAGCGCAGCCAGTCGGCTGGTCTCCGAACTGCCACAATGACGCAGACCAAGTAACCTAGGCAAGAGGAGGCCCAAGCCCATATAGGGCTGTCGAGCCATGGTTATTATTATTATATAGTACACAGTACATGTCTTAAATGTCTGTGATCCTAATCACAAGTCAGGAATTGAAGCCGCATGTGCATCACATTCCTTTCCCAATCACATGTTCTTATTTACCGTTTCGTTTCTAGGCGCAATGGTCACCCTGCGACACGCGCCCATTATAGTCACCGTCTTCCCTTCCTTAGCACACATGACACAGCTCTAATTGTTAAACGAACTTCTCACAAATTATACATCGGGGAATTTTATTACTGTAATTTAACGAGACACTTCATTTCTCTTACATCAGTTACATGAAGACCCAACAGAGTTTCACGTGTATCCCGGGGGGGGAAGTCCCTAAATATTTATCGGAGTGGAAATTATTTCAAATGTATAACATAAAGAAGCTGTCAATTACTAAATTTATATAGAGCATGTGATGGACGAATAAGGTCTTATGAAGAATTTGTGGAACAGTAGTGACTGGGGAAAACTCCAGTACTTGAAGGTAAAGCTGCCCCAGTACCACTTTGTCCATTAGAAGTCCCACAGAGAGCGGTCTTAGGTGTTAAATATTTTTGAGTAAATGCTGTACAGAATTATGAAACATTCATCCATAAGTCTTACGTTTTTCGAAACAAACTGAAGTGATGCTGTGTGTACATTCCATATAAACTTTACGTTCAAAGAAAGGCAGTGGTCTTCCGCACACAAATGGCGTTTGCCAGTCTCTTACTGTTGCTAATACGTCAATGGAGGTCCTTAAGAAAACGACTTAACAGTAAGAAATTTCAGGTTCTCTCAGCGGTGTTGCTGACGAAGTCCTCAATGATGCGTAGGATCGTAAAACTTTCACCTTCAGAGCGAAGCAGTCCAATATGAAGTTACCACGATCATTCTAAAAGTCACGAATACTCGCCAAAAGACACAAAGCCCCACGTCCCAGAGTATTTGAAACTTACTGAATTTCCAGATTTAATTGTAAGCCTATAAAATATAAAGCTGTGCCATTACTTAATTGAGCACCTTAACATTACAGCGTATGTGCGACTGGAGGTACATATCCATGCATTTTAAGTTAGGAACCAGAGGATGATAAGCGGTCAGCTTCACGTCCCAGCCTCTTAACCTCCGGTGAAGGATTCCCCGGCACCCATTTAAGATGAAATTGGAGAGTGAACATAAGCGGCGTGGACGCTGTGAAGAAAAAACATTCACTGTCTGGTATCGAACCCCAACTCCTCGGTTGCACTGCCCGTAAATTAGCCAATATACTGACTTTCTTTTCAATGGCTCGACAGCCCCTTGGGGGCCTAGGCCGCCTCATTGTTCGAGGCTTCACGATCACACACTTTTTAGACACACCACACTCGGTAGGACTCCTCTGTACGAGTGATCAGCCCGTCGCAGAGACCTCTACCTGACAACACACAACACTCACAACAGACAGACATCCATGCCCTATGCGGAATTCGAACCCACAATCCCAGTAAGCGAGCGGCCGCAGACCTACGCCTTAGACCGCGCGGCCACTGCGATCGGCACTTACTGACTTAGCTATACTCATTTGTTACTGTGATTAAATACATTTAGCAAAAACTTGTTTCTGTAATATCAACACGCAACTAATTAACCCTTTCAAGACCAGTTGTTTCTATATGCATCAGCAGGTTCAACATTTAAACATTATACATTTAAACATTATACATTTAAACAATATACATTTAAACATTATACATTTAAACATTATACGTTTAAACATTATACATTTAAACATTATACATTTAAACATTATACATTTAAACATTATACATTTAAACATTATACATTTAAACATTATACGTTTAAACATTATACATTTAAACATTATACATTTAAACATTATACATTTAAACATTATACATTTAAACATTATACGTTTAAACATTATACGTTTAAACATTATACATTTAAACATTATACATTTAAACATTATACATTTAAACATTATACATTTAAACATTATACATTTAAACATTATACATTTAAACATTATACATTTAAACATTATACATTTAAACATTATACGTTTAAACATTATACATTTAAACATTATACATTTAAACATTATACATTTAAACATTATACATTTAAACATTATACATTTAAACATTATACATTTAAACATTATACATTTAAACATTGTGCATTATGCCTACAGAGTGCATTTGTGTATTGTATGGATCTCAGAAGAACAATGACCATTCCACTGTGCAGATTTTCATTAACACCGATATTGTGCTTACTGCGAGGTACAAACTGAACCCTGAAACGTAGTTCAGGTTAAATTCAGTCTCCAACGGGTTAGAAAATATTGCTACGTGAAAGTGGCGCTAACACGGTTACTTTATTAAAATTGAAAGTTCTTCTCTTTGGAGACAAACAAAGGATTTACATCTGCGCTCTTCTGGGATATTACGCAGCGTTGAGTGGTAGTTCTGTACCGACGTTTCGGGATAACGTATCGGTCCCATTTTCTTCTTAACCCTTTAATATGGGACCGATACGTTGTACCGAAACGTTAGTAAAGAACTACCACTCAACGCTGCGTAATATCCCAGAAGAACGCAGATTTTATCTACATCACGAAAGAAGTCTGAAATCACGAAAAGAAGGGATAGCTTAAGGCTCCATGATTTTTTATACTGTGCCTATACTGCCTTCTTACTTTTTCCATACAATTTCATTTTGACTTTCATTTACACCATTGTCATATTTTTAAATGAAATAAATCTTCGTTCTGATAAAATTCTTATATTGAACTTCAGTCCGGCGCTGAACTCCTGCGTTTTATAGCTTGCGGTTCACTGTGAGAGATACTGGCACAGTATATCTTACAGTATCACTGTGAGAGATACTGGCACAGTATATCTTACAGTATCACTGTGAGAGATACTGGCACAGTATATCTTACAGTATCACTGTGAGAGATACTGGCACAGTATATCTTACAGTATCACTGTGAGAGATACTGGCACAGTATATCTTACAGTATCACTGTGAGAGATACTGGCACAGTATATCTTACAGTATCACTGTGAGAGATACTGGCACAGTATATCTTACAGTATCACTGTGAGAGATACTGGCACAGTATATCTTACAGTATCACTGTGAGAGATACTGGCACAGTATATCTTACAGTATCACTGTGAGAGATACTGGCACAGTATATCTTACAGTATCACTGTGAGAGATACTGGCACAGTATATCTTACAGTATCACTGTGAGAGATACTGGCACAGTATATCTTACAGTATCACTGTGAGAGATACTGGCACAGTATATCTTACAGTATCACTGTGAGAGATACTGGCACAGTATATCTTACAGTATCACTGTGAGAGATACTGGCACAGTATATCTTACAGTATCACTGTGAGAGATACTGGCACAGTATATCTTACAGTATCACTGTGAGAGATACTGGCACAGTATATCTTACAGTATCACTGAGAGAGATACTGGCACAGTATACCTTACAGTATCACTGTGAGAGATACTGGCACAGTATATCTTACAGTATCACTGTGAGAGATACTGGCACAGTATACCTTACAGTATCACTGTGAGAGATACTGGCACAGTATATCTTACAGTATCACTGTGAGAGATACTGGCACAGTATATCTTACAGTATCACTGTGAGAGATACTGGCACAGTATATCTTACAGTATCACTGTGAGAGATACTGGCACAGTATATCTTACAGTATCACTGTGAGAGATACTGGCACAGTATATCTTACAGTATCACTGTGAGAGATACTGGCACAGTATATCTTACAGTATCACTGTGAGAGATACTGGCACAGTATATCTTACAGTATCACTGTGAGAGATGCTGGCACAGTATATCTTACAGTATCACTGTGAGAGATACTGGCACAGTATATCTTACAGTATCACTGAGAGAGATACTGGCACAGTGTATCTTACAGTATCACTGTGAGAGATACTGGCACAGTATATCTTACAGTATCACTGAGAGAGATACTGGCACAGTGTATCTTACAGTATCACTGTGAGAGATACTGGCACAGTATATCTTACAGTATCACTGAGAGAGATACTGGCACAGTATATCTTACAGTATCACTGTGAGAGATACTGGCACAGTATATCTTACAGTATCACTGTGAGAGATGCTGGCACAGTATATCTTACAGTATCACTGTGAGAGATACTGGCACAGTATATCTTACAGTATCACTGTGAGAGATGCTGGCACAGTATATCTTACAGTATCACTGTGAGAGATACTGGCACAGTATATCTTACAGTATCACTGTGAGAGATACTGGCACAGTATATCTTACAGTATCACTGTGAGAGATACTGGCACAGTATATCTTACAGTATCACTGTGAGAGATACTGGCACAGTATATCTTACAGTATCACTGTGAGAGATACTGGCACAGTATATCTTACAGTATCACTGTGAGAGATACTGGCACAGTATATCTTACAGTATCACTGTGAGAGATACTGGCACAGTATATCTTACAGTATCACTGTGAGAGATACTGGCACAGTATATCTTACAGTATCACTGTGAGAGATACTGGCACAGTATATCTTACAGTATCACTGTGAGAGATACTGGCACAGTATATCTTACAGTATCACTGTGAGAGATGCTGGCACAGTATTGGTATTCGTTGTTACAGCTTGCAGAAATCTCAAATTCGGTATGTAAATATTTAACCACACAACTGGACCCTTGTCAAGCTTCCCTACGTTTAACCAATCAAACTGCACAGCGGTGGAGACGCTTCGCATGGATATATGATCGATTTTAGACAGCAAGAATAAACAACTTTTTAAAAACTCACTTGCGTCTGAATTATTCAAGATTTTTAAAATATATTCTAATTCAGTGCATATCCATCCTGCTTCCCATCATTTCAGCATGGTAAATAAAAATACATAAACAGTAGCCAAACTACTTACTAACTGAAATCTCTATAACACTGTACACAGCTGCAGTCGGCACGGCGTGGCCACTGCTAGGCTCACCTCGGAACGGCCAGGCAGCGTTATACCACTTCCGAAAAGCTTCAGGCACTTCAGACCCTTTTAAAACGGACATAAAACATTTGGTCCTGCTAACGCAGTGCTCCCAATCTTACGATCTTTCTTCATCACCTCTCCCTCTGCCCAAAACTCGCAAGTAATTTGGTCACCAATACAAAATACACCTACACAATTTTCTCATAGATATCATCGTGCTGAGTTGTAAGTCTGACAAAGATTAATTATTTTCAGCAATACTAGCAACGCATGTCGCTCTTCCTATCGTTTTTCTATATTCTAACCGCTTTTCCGATCGTTCTTCTATATTCTAACCGCTTTTCCGATGGTTCTTCTATATTCTAACCGCTTTTCCGATGTTCTTCTATATTCTAACCCCTTTTCGGATGTTCTTCTATATTATAACCGCTTTTCCGATGGTTCTTCTATATTCTAACCGCTTTTCCGATAGTTCTTCTATATTCTAACCGCTTTTCCGATCGTTCTTCTATATTATAACCGCTTTTCCGATCGTTCTTCTATACTATGACCGCTTTTCCGATAGTTCTTCTATATTCTAACCACTTTTCCGATCGTTCTTCTCTATTATAACCGCTTTTTCCGATCGTTATTCTATATTGTAACCGCTTTTCCGATCGTTATTCTATATTGTAACCGCTTTTCCGATCGTTATTCTGTACTCTAACCGCTTTTCCGATCGTTATTCTATACTGTAACCGCTTTTCCGATCGTTCTTCTATATTCTAACTGCTTCCGGACTTCTTCTAGGGCCCACCCTGACACCGTATCCAATAGTTGCACAGAACACTTACTTCTAGATAGCTGAGGCACGAAGCTGAGACTTCTAGAGACACGGTCCAAAATACAGATCTTTACACAAAATATGCAGTTGACGTGCGCACTGTGAGTGGAGTCCGTTAACACTCGCTACGACAGTCAGGGGAAACATATGTCATGTCAAAAGCTTTATCTCTATGACCACATCACCTTCTTTCTACTGATCGCCATTTGTTAGTTGTTTTCTTTGTAACAAACCTAAGGTCGCATTTATGCACAGTTTTAACCACAACTATATTATTCCACATGCAAGAAACCTTCCTGCCTAATGTATTTGTAAGTGCAATACATCGGTTACTGGCCACAAACAACGAACAGTCTGCTTTCCCCATCGCAAACAACTGCCAAGGTCAACTGCAAACTCCTCAGTCAGTTTCATTACGTAGACCTTTAAGCCCGGTTCCCACTCTGGGTAGGCTCACGGCCAGCTGAATGTACTGGTGACAATATGTTCCTGTATATATATGTATATATATGCACCTCTTCGTGACCACGCAGTGCCTTTTACATGATCGCCAATATACACACTTATATTCAAATAAAGTGAAGAATAAATGACCAGCTGGCGACGAATGTCGCTGTGTTGTGAACAGGGCCTTACCTTCCTGCCAGTAATATGACTTAAGAGTATAGTGCAGAGCCACATGGGAACTTTGCCTTTTTTTCCAATGGCTCAACAGCCCCTTGGGGCCTAGGCCGCCTCAGTATCGAGGCTTCACGATCACACTCAGACACACCACACTCGGTAGGACTCCTCTGGACGAGTGATCAGCCCGTCGCAGAGACCTCTACCTGACAACACACAACACTCACATGAGACAGACATCCATGCCCCCGGTGGGTTTTTTTTTTTTCCTGTCCGGGTTTTTCCCCTTTGATCCATTTTTGTACTGTTTAAATCCTTTCGTCCTTCATGTCACTTTACGTTCCATGCTACCGTCCTTATACAACAAACACAACACAAACATCCATGCCCTAGGCGGGATTCGAACCCACGATCCCAGTAAGCGAGCGGCCGAAGACCCACGCCTTAGACCGCACGGCCACTGCGATCGGCAAACTTTGCCTTAACTTTAGCTTATTTAAAGCCGCATCTTAAACGTGTTTAGCTTCGAATGGCTGCGATTTGCATGTCTGATAGGACGTGAAACTACCGTGAACTACCGTGAAGCTACCGTTCGTAGTAAATGTGATGCAGTGAGACACAAGTTGTTAGAGTAATAATGTCTTAGGAATGGGGAAGCACACACGAAGCCTTAATCACATTCAAAACCGGGACATCCGAAACAAAACGACGAAGTACGCCTGTCAGTTTCCTGATACCCTACCGAAGCAGATTCGATAGAGTCGATCATTATGAACTTGTTTGGGATCCAAACAAGGATAAAGCTCTTCTAGTGACATTCTTGAAGAGTCTCATGATTTCAGCTTTCTATTACGGTTCGTATATTTTGAAGGATTACACTGAGAATGTAATTTTCCTTTGTTACATCAAATAACTGCTTACCCAGTGGATCAAAGTATGTCTTTAGAGCAAACATTTTTTATTTTTAATTTTGAACAGAACTTGATCTTAAATTGGTTCATGATACTCCGGTACCTGTATTACAATGTTGTAAAGCATCAAGTTACAGACATGTGCATGTTAATGGCATCCCCTTTCATAATGGGATAAAAAGTGTACAATGCATTGAACATTAACATATTTCTTGGTACATGCGTCTTCTTTCACAACCTTCTAAAGACAGCGCAATTACAATTTGGCTATGAATACAGACGTACGTTAGGAATACAAAGAAAATCAAAACGGACCAACAAATGTCAAATGAAGGACATCTCAGGCGTTTTTAACCCCAAGAGAGGTTTAGCGGAACATAAATGTGTCGTACATTTTTCGGAACTTAATTAATTCCCACTAAAAACTTGTGTCAGTGTAGTTGAAATACGTCTGAATATTAAAAAGGGGGGGGGGGGGGGGGTTTCAAAGACGCCCATATATCTGTACTTGGATGGTTATTTTACAACACTGAAATTTTTTTACTTCCAGGACAACATAATATTTCGATTTTTCTATTATCTAATACATAATAGGAAACGGTTTATGACTAGTGTGTGTATGTTATATGAATATGTGTGTATGTTATATGACTAGTGTGTATGTTATATGACTATGTGTATGTTATATGACTATGTTGTATGTTATATGACTATGTGTGTATGTTATATGACTATGTGTATGTTATATACTTGTTATAATGACTATGTGTGTATGTTATATGACTATGTGTGTATGTTATATGACTATGTGTGTATGTTATATGACTATGTGTGTATGTTATATGACTATGTGTGTATGTTATATGACTATGTGTGTATGTTATATGACTATGTGTGTATGTTATATATGACTTATGTGTGTATGTTATATGACTATGTGTGTATGTTATATGACTATGTGTGTATGTTATATGACTACGTGTGTATGTTATATGACTAAGTGTGTATGTTATATGACTATGTGTGTATGTTATATGACTATGTGTGTATGTTATATGACTATGTGTGTATGTTATATGACTATTGTGTATGTTATATGACTATGTGTGTAATGTTATATGACTATGTGTGTATGTTATATGACTATGTGTGTATGTTATAGACTATGTGTGTATGTTATATGACTATGTGTGTATGTTATATGACTATGTGTGTATGTTATATGACTATGTGTGTATGTTATAGACTATGTGTGTATGTTTATATGACTATGTGTGTATGTTATATGACTATGTGTGTATGTTATATGACTATGTGTGTATGTTATATGACTATTGTGTATGTTATATGACTATGTGTGTATGTTATATGACTATGTGTGTATGTATATACGACTATGTGTGTATGTTATATGACTATGTGTGTATGTTATATGACTATGTGTGTATGTTATACGACTATGTGTGTATGTTATACGACTATGTGTGTATGTTATATGACTATGTGTGTGTATAGTTTATATGACTATGTGTGTATGTTATATGACTATGTGTGTATGTTATACGACTATGTGTGATGTTATATGACTATTGTGTATTTTATATGACTATGTGTGTATGTTATATGACTATGTGTGTATGTTATACGACTATGTGTGTATGTTATATGACTATGTGTGTATGTTATATGACTATGTGTGTATGTTATACGACTATGTGTGTATGTTATCGACTATGTGTGTATGTTATATGACTATGTGTGTATGTATTATGACTATGTGTGTATGTTATATGACTATGTGTGTATGTTATATGACTTGTGTGTATGTTATAGACTATGTGTGTATGTTTATGACTTGTGTGTATGATATACTATGTGTGTATGTATATGTTGTATGTATATGACTATGTGTGTTTTAAGATAGTTAGTATGTATATGACTATGTTGTATGTATATGACTATGTGTGTATGTTATATGACTATGTGTGTATGTTATATGACTATGTGTGTATGTTATATGGCTATGTGTGTGTATGTTATATGACTATGTGTGTATGTTATATGACTATGTGTGTATGTTATATGACTATGTGTGTATGTTATATGACTTTGTGTGTATGTTATAGGACTATGTGTGTATGTTATATGACTATGTGTGTATGTTATATGACTATGTGTGTATGTTATATGACTATGTGTGTATGTTTATATGACTATGTATGTATGTTATTGACTATGTATGTATGTTATATGACTATGTGTGTATGTTATATGACTATGTGTGTATGTTATATGACTATGTGTGTATGTTATATGACTATGTGTGTATGTTATATGACTATGTGTGTATGTTATATGGCTATGTATGTATGTTATATGACTATGTGTGTATGTTATATGACTATGTGTATGTTATATGACTACGTGTGTATGTTATATGACTACGTGTGTATGTTATATGACTATGTGTGTATGTTATATGATTATGTGTGTATGTTATATGACTATGTGTGTATTTATAATGACTATGTGTGTATGTTATATGACTACGTGTGTATGTTATATGACTATGTGTGTATTTATATGACTATGTGTGTATGTTATATGACTATGTGTGTATGTTATATGACTATGTGTGTATGTTATATGACTATGTGTGTATGTTATATGACTATGTGTGTATGTTATATGACTAGTGTGTATGTTATACGACTATGTGTGTATGTTATATGACTATGTGTGTATGTTATATGACTATGTGTGTATGTTATACGACTATGTGTGTATGTTATATGACTATGGTGTATGTTATATGACTATGTGTTATGTTATATGACTATGTGTGTATGTTATACGACTATGTGTGTATGTTATATGACTATGTGTGTATGTTATAATGACTATGTGTGTATGTTATAGACTATGTGTGTATGTTATACGACTATGTGTGTATGTTATATGACTATGTGTGTATGTTATATGACTATGTGTGTATGTTATATGACTATGTGTGTATGTTATACGACTATGTGTGTATGTTATACGACTATGTGTGTATGTTATATGACTATGTGTGTATGTTATATGACTATGTGTGTATGTTATATGACTATGTGTGTATGTTATAGACTATGTGTGTATGTTATATGACTATGTGTGTATGTTATATGACTATGTGTGTATGTTATATGACTATGTGTGTATGTTATAGACTATGTGTGTATGTTATATGACTATGTGTGTATGTTATATGACTATGTGTGTATGTTATATGACTATGTGTGTATGTTATATGACTATGTTGTAGTATGTGTTATGAATGACTATGTGTGTATGTTATATGACTATGTGTGTATGTTATATGACTATGTGTGTATGTTATATGACTATGTGTGTATGTTATATGACTATGTGTGTATGTTATATGACTATGTATGTATGTTATATGACTATGTGTGTATGTTATATGACTATGTGTGTATGTTATATGACTATGTGTGTATGTTATATGACTATGTGTGTATGTTATATGACTATAGTGTATGTTATATGACTATGTGTGTATGTTATATGACTATGTATGTATGTTATATGACTATGTGTGTATGTTATATGACTATGTGTGTATGTTATATGACTATGTGTGTATGTTATATGACTATGTGTGTATGTTATATGACTACGTGTGTATGTTTATATGACTATGTGTGTATGTTATATGACTATGTGTGTATGTTTATATGACTATGTGTGTATGTTATATGACTATGTGTGTATGTTATATGACTAGTGTGTATGTTATATGACTATGTGTGTATGTTATATGACTATGTTGTATGTTTATGACTATGTGTGTATGTTATATGACTATGTGTGTATGTTATATGACTATGTGTGTATGTTATATGACTATGTGTGTATGTTATACGACTATGTGTGTATGTTATATGACTATGTGTGTATGTTATATGACTATGTGTGTAGTTATAGACTATGTGTGTATGTTATATGACTATGTGTGTATGTTATATGACTATGTGTGTATGTTATATGACTATGTGTGTATGTTATATGACTATGTGTGTATGTTATATGACTATGTTGTATGTTATATGACTATATGTGTATGTTATATGACTATGTGTGTATGTTATACGACTATGTGTGTATGTTATACGACTATGTGTGTATGTTATATGACTATGTGTGTATGTTATATGACTATGTGTGTATGTTATATGACTATGTGTGTATGTTATATGACTATGTGTGTATGTTATATGACTATGTGTGTATGTTATATGACTATGTGTGTATGTTATATGACTATGTTGTATGTTATATGACTATGTGTGTATGTTATATGACTATGTATGTATGTTATATGACTATGTATGTATGTTATATGACTATGTTGTATGTTATACGACTATGTGTGTATGTTATATGACTATGTATGTATGTTATATGACTATGTAGTGTATGTTATATGACTATGTATGTATGTTATATGACTATGTGTGTATGTTATATGACTATGTGTGTATGTTATATGACTATGTGTGTATGTTATATGACTATTGTGTATGTTATATGACTATGTGTGTATGTTATATGACTATGTTGTATGTTATATGACTATGTAGTGTATGTTATATGACTATGTGTGTATGTTATATGGCTATGTATGTATGTTATATCGTTCTCCTACTTAGACAGGTAGCCGCTGTGTGTACACAAATGTGCCTTCTGTATAACAATTCAGAGTTTTACCCACGAGAAAAAAATACATAAAAATAAATAAAAAGAGGAAATGAATATTGATAAATGTACAAAAGAAAGTTTTGCCGCCATGTATGTCATCGGAAGCGTCTCGTGTCCACAAATGATTGCCGTCTACTTTAATGCATGGCAACACGTGTTTGCTTAAGTAACGTCCAGAACGAAACAAACCGCGTCCCTAAGGAGGAGAGCTTCTAAACAAGATAAGTTATCTAGTGCGCAGCACGGACAGAGTTAAAAACAATCTGTGTAAACTTTGTCACATTTATCTTTGTCACGACAATTAACAAGACAGGCAATGTATATAACGTAATATTCAGCGCGTTCGCATAACCAATGTTGCAGTGTAAAAGTAATAAATGTTACATATTCTGAATGTGTGTCTGTAGCCTTAGATATCCAGCATGCAAAGCGCATGCGCCGTATTATACCTATATTGTCATCTGTGGCCTGTCTGGCTGTACCATAATTTTGCATATTATCTCATAAACGGTACGATTTTTGGAAAAACTTTATTTAACATAAAATGTGTGTCTTGAATTTCTCTACAACTTTTGTCTGAAACATTTCTCATTCTAAAAAGAATTCAGCGAGATATTATCATACATGTACATAGGTCTTCATGTAAAGTGCCCCGTTTTCTTGCCCTATTTTAACGAAACGCGAATTTTCTCGACTGATTTTGGAAAAATACATAAATATAAAATTTTAATAAAATCCGTCCAGTGGGAGCCGAGTTTTCCGTGCGGACGGACAGACATGATGAAGCTAATAGTCGTTTTTCGCAATTGTTTGAACGTACCAAAAAAATAGATGTTGCACAGTCTCTAAGGCCAACAAACTTTAAAACATGCTGCTTTGAACAGCTCCAATAGCTGCGGTAAATATCGCGCTGGCGACAAGTTTTCAGAAATTACAGAACATGTATGTTGTCAGCTTTAATGGATATAACAATGCAGTAATGATGGTTAAATTCAAAGGTCTGTCGGTACTGACAGGTTGCATAAAATCCGGAGGTCAAAGGGGAGAAATTCCCGGAAGCCGATTACCTTCTAACACAGACCAGCCTTCACAAATAATGCTCACTTAATTCTGTTTCACCTCGTGCCGTGACAATAACAAAGGTCGCACAAACAAAGGAAGGCCGCAGCTTAGAGTAATCAGATCACACATACACTGACACTGTTGGCTGACACTATTAGCTGATATCACAACGTAGCCTTGCAGAACAATTTGTGTTAACGCGTCCTGGGTTTACATCCCGGTGTAAAGACCGGTTATCCTGAGGGTTTTCAGGACTTTCCTAACTCCATCCAGGTAAACACTGGGTAGAGACTCACATCAGGCCACAAGTTGTCTGTCTGAGATAGGGGAATATATAGATATAACTTGGTTATAACATTGGGGGCAGGGAATCGACCATGCCTCTATTCTGCGTCCCGTAAAACACAAGTTTTTCATTTTTCCAGTCTTTACACCACGCAAATAATCGTTTAGAAAATGTTTCTACTTTTTACTTAGCCCTATTCAATACAGTAGCCAAAAAAAATCTATTCTTATGTAGAAAAATATTGTAGGGGCATCTACCCCCCACCCCCCGTGCAACCGCCAAGTTTCGCCTATGGGGGAAATAGATTCAAAATAGCATCCAAAAAAGAACCCCAAATCGGAAAGAAAAGAAAAAAACCACCGAAACCTATGTAATAATCCTATCTTTCAATGCTTCTATCTTCTGAGGATGCTTGACCGTGAAGATGAAGATACTACTATCCTTCAAAATTACGGGAACTATTTACCCAATAACTCAGCTTAAAATTCAGAAGATTTGAATCTTCAGCAACATCACAGTGACAATATCAAACCTCATAAACTTCTGCGCTCTCCTGGGATATTACTCGGCGTCGTGTGGTGTTTACCGACGGTGTCCCGAAACGTCGATAAACAATTACCACACGACGTCGCGTAATATCCCAGAAGAGCGCAGATCTCATCAACATCGCGGCGGAAGCCTGAAATCAGATTATAAAGTTGTTCCTGTTGTTAACTGAACATATTACCACAGACACAAATAACGATGTAAGGCATAATTCAATGCATTATACAGAGTATACACAAAAGAATGGTTCGGTTTCAATGGTGAATAAAGGGAAACCGCACCATTCTTTTGTGTATACTCTGTATAGTTTGTTGAAAAGTAGTTACCAATAGCTCTTAAGGCTTTAAAACTAGCACTAACTGAATTACATATACAGAATAAGTTCTTACCGCGTATTAAACAAACTGCGTAAAATTTATAACAAGACAGCCCATGTACGTAAAAAACGTAACATTGAGGGGCGTTCGCGTAACTACTGTTGCCGTGGAAAGATAATAACTATTACATATTCTGAGTGTGTGTCTGTAGCCTTAGTCATCCAGCACGCAAAGCGCATGCGCCGTATTATATTGTCATCTGTGGCCTGTCTAGCTCTACCAAATTTTTCCACATTATCTCATAAACGGCACGATTTTCGGGGGAAAAAATGTTATTGAACATAAAATGTGTGTTTTGATTTTCTCTATAAATTTTGTCTGAAAATTTTTTCATTCAAATAAGAACTGAGCGAGGTATTATCATAAATGTACATAGGTCTTCATGTAAAGTACCGTTATTGTTGTCAGATTTTAATGAAAGTTTAATTTTCTCCACAAGGTTTTAAAAAATACTCAAATATCAAATTTCATGAAAATCCGTCCAGTGGGAGCCGAGTTGTTCCATGCGGACGGAGAGACAGACAGACGGACGGACAAACAAACAGACATGGCACAGGTAACAGTCGATTTTCGCAACTTTGGTAACGCTCCTAAAAACCTATCAAGTAATGTAGCATGCAGAATACAATCACTGTCCTGATATATATATCGGGCACATAGACAGACTCTATGGGCAGAATGCAGAATTTCACAGTGTTACCCCCCCCTGGGGGTGTTTAAAGTAGCCACTGGGTTCTGGAGGTTTATCCGTTTAAAATTGAGCGGTTGCTTGCACCTGCGTGTGAACCCAGCACACAGCGAGCAAGCTTACAAAAGAAGGCGTTGCTGATAATACGAATAGTGTAGGAAAGGTGTGTAAGACTTAAAGTTTAGTTACATTAAGGTATGAGACAAGAGCAGTGAATAAACTGGATATGATGTTCATACAGACAAAGACACGTCACAGCAGAAAGGCCCAGAAATAGAGGCTTGGCCGTGCAGTAGCAAACCCACATGTAAGAGATAAAAGCATGCCAACGGATAGAGGAAATGTAAAAGTTTTTTCGTGACAGATGCGATGGCGTAGTTACCCTTTTCTCCGCTAGAAGGCAGTGGTGTGCAAACATGGCGTTTTCAGGTGAACAGTAAGCTTTTTGTGTCCTGCAATTTGCTAAAACCCAGTCAATTGTAACAGTGCAACGTGGTTTTCGAACCAAGTATCGTACAGAACCACCAACGGACAAAACAGTAAGAGACTGGTGTAGAAAATTCGAGGAAGCTGGCTGTTTGTGTGTCGCAAAACGAACAGGTAGGCCGGGACCATCGCCTGGGACTGTGGCTAGATTACAGGATTGACGTCTGTCGAGTCACCAAAGGGGGACATATTGAACATTTGTAAGGTAGGTTCAAAACTTGGATATGTACTCTTTTCACTGACATGCTCTCATCCCCCGTGTGTGATTTGGCTCCTGAGCTACAGACCTCCGAAATCCCGGAGAGATTTATGAAACACCCTGTATATGTAAATAACATGAAACTAAACACTTGAATTGTGCCTCCTTTGAATTCTACTCTCCTTCACGTAAAGCCTCGAAATAGTATTGCTTGCTTAAAACAGATATTAAATGTGTTTAATTTTGTTCATACTGAAGAGATATTAACATTTATTGACAGTGATTATATCCTTTAAGAATTTTATTTTGGATGTGACGTTGTGTAGTGTCGCAGAAGTGTACCGACGTTTCAGAGGAACCTACAACCTACTAACTAACTAACTAACTAACTTCATGGAGCAGAGTCCTTTTTGAGAAGCTAACAGGTCGTCAGCTAGTCAAGAAATTCCCCGCGTTTTATGGAACCCGAAGGTTCATTACCGCACTCACAACAGCCCGCCACCTGTCCCTATCCTGAGCCATATCAATCCAGTCCATGCCCCCCATCCCACTTCTTGAAGATCAATTTTAATATTATCCTCCCATCTACGCCTGGGTCTTCCAAGTGGTCTCCTTCCCTCAGGTCTCCCCACCAAAATCCTGTATGCACCTCTCCCCTCACCCATATGTGCTACATGCCCCGCCCACCTCATTCTTCTCGGTTTGATCACCCGAATAATATTTGGTGATGAGTACAGATCATTAAGTTCCTCGTTATGTAGTCTTCTCCATTCCCCTGTTACCTCGTCCCTCTTAGGCCCAAATATCCCCCTCAGCACCCTATTCTCGAACACCCTCAGCTTATGTTCCTCCCTCAGTGTGAGAGACCAAGTCTCACACCCATACAAAACAACAGACAAAATTCCTACCACCTACAGCATCCATAATTAAAGAAGGCCAGACTCCACGGCGGCAATTCCCAGACATCAAGCCTCATAATCGCCGTAATGTCACAAGGTTGCATGCTACTTTGCCTGGCACAGTTTATCACAATCACGTTTTGAAGTTGCTGCTTCTTTCATCTTCAGCTGTGTAGATACGACACAAAGCCTCTGCCTCTCAGTGCAGACACTCCAAACAAGTTCACCACATTTTCATCTTCAGCTGTGTAGATACGACACAAAGCCTCTGCCTCTCAGTACAGACACTCCAAACAAGTTCACCACAGTTTCATCTTCAGCTGTGTAGATACGACACAAAGCCTCTGCCTCTCAGTACAGACACTCCAAACAAGTTCACCACAGTTTCATCTTCAGCTGTGTAGATACGACACAAAGCCTCTGCCTCTCAGTACAGACACTCCAAACAAGTTCACCACAGTTTCATCTTCAGCTGTGTAGATACGACACAAAGCCTCTGCCTCTCAGTACAGACACTCCAAACAAGTTCACCACAGTTTCATCTTCAGCTGTGTAGATACGACACAAAGCCTCTGCCTCTCAGTACAGTCACTCCAAACAAGTTCACCACAGTTTCCCTGTCTCATCCAATGCATCTGGATTCAGGCTGGACGATCTCGGATTCAATTCCCAGAAGAAAAAAGAGTTTTTTTATTTCCTAAAAGTCCAGACCGACTATGGAGACTATCCAGTCTCCCATTTAATGAGTACTGTAGTACTCTGCCAGGGAGAGGGGTTAAAGCGGTCGGGGCGGGACGTTGACCACTCCCCACCATTCGGTACGGAGGTTAAAAATGAGTTGAGGTGTACCTCTAGTCCCTCTATATGTCTTCGTGACATGATCAGAATCACGTCTGCTTTCATAATTCTTTAAATCCGAAGAAGGAAGGAGAAACATGTTCCGAAACGTCGTTGTTTTAATGTATAAATGGGTCAAATTCCGAAACATTTAATCAACATCGTTAGTATTAATGTATGCAAAATAGAGCTAAATTCCATAATCGAATAGGAGAGAATACTGCAACACACAACACGGAACACCAGATTAGATAACATGGTTGAACAATTTATACCAACAAATGCGCACAGACATATAATGTCAATAGTTTCTTTTATTAACAGCTTTCACCAATACTTATTTCGGCGTGTTTACATCGCCATCTTAACATCATAACAGCCATAGTCAACTATGGCTGTTACGATGTACAGGGTGTTTCATAAATCCCTCCGGGATTTCGGAGGTCTGTAGCTCAGGAGCCAAATCACACACGAGGGATGAGAGCATGTCAGTGAAAAGAGTACATATCCACGTTTTGAACCTACCTTACAAATGTTCAATATGTCCCCCATTGGTGACTCGACAGACGTACAGACTCGTACGAGGTCCACAGTCCCAGGCGATGGTCCCGGCCTACCTGTTCGTTTTGCGACACACAAACAGCCAGTTTCATCGAATTTTCTATACCAGTCTCATACTGTTTTGTCCTTTGGTGGTTCTGTACGATACTTGGTTCGAAAACCACGTTGCACTGTTACAATTGACTGGGTTTTAGCAAATTGCAGGACACAAAAAGCTTTCTGTTCACCTGAAAACGCCATGTTTGCACACCACTGCCTCCTAGCGGAGAAACGGGTAACTATGCCATCGCATCTGTCACGAAAAAACTTTTACATTTCCTCTATCCGTTGGCATGCTTTTATCTCTTATATGTGGGTTTGCTACTGCACGGCCAAGCCTTTAAATCCCGGATGGACTTATGAAACACGCTGTATTTTATAAATATTGGTCTATGTTAGAAAACTTCAACGACCCCCTGAAGATGGCGATGTAAACACGCCGAAATACGTATTCGGGAAAGCTATTAATAAAAGAAACTATTGACATTATATGTCTGTGTGCATTTGTTGGTATAAATTGTTCAATTAAGCAAAAATGCACGGTGAATGCAACATAAAATTCAGATAACATGGTGTTTACGGGGCTTCTTTGAATCACGTGTCATTACACACGCCGACCGCATAACTGTGCCAAGAACATTCGTCTCCATTGTTTAAAGGAATGAAGCTCTACAGTAATTGCAGAGACCAGCTCTACAGATTGTGTTACAGAGAGAACACGTACATTATGATATGCCAGCTACATGTTTCGGCCAAGCGAGGCCATCGTCAGGAGGGCATTAAAATATAAAGTACATATTACTTAAGTTATATACAAAACTAGTGAAATATGCCACACACACACATATATCTACAAGTTTGCAACATTAACATTATAATCTGGAATAAGTTATAAACATAAACAATGTAATGAATATGCGAGACATGAAGAATAATTACAATACAAATACTGTAAAGATTGCAAATACAGTATTATTGGTTATCCTTAAACATACATTTCGTCATATTAAATTAAGTTATAAACCAACCGATGCACACTAAAACCACTTTTTATGTAGCTTTATTATAAAATTGTTAAAATTGTACCCCTACACGTGTTTCGATCCTAGGATCATCGTCAGGGGGGTTTATTGCTAAAAGCTACAGTCACTTCAACACATGATTTAAAATATTCTATCTGCACTTTGAAACATAAGTTAAAATCTTGTAAAAAGATACCATCTACAGTGATTTTATAATTTTACAACTTTTAGAGAATCTTTTTACAAGATTTTAACTTCTGTTTCAAAGTGCAGATAGAATATTTTAAATCATGTGTTGAAGTGACTGTAGCTTTTAGCAATAAACCCCCCTGACGATGATCCTAGGATCGAAACACGTGTAGGGGTACAATTTTAACAATTTTATAATAAAGCTACTTAAAAAGTGGTTTTAGTGTGCATCGGTTGGTTTATAACTTAATTTAATATGACGAAGATGCACGGTGGCAACAGTGTGAAATACATTTCTTCGGCACAGTAAAGGTATCGTCTTAATGCTACATTAAATTGTGCTTTTTAGATCTTAAGATTTGTGAGTCTATGTGACAAAAGTGTTGAAAATTCTGATGCCACCATAGAATGCCTTTTTGTCTGAAAACATGAACATTTGGCAGTTGGTCTATGAATATGTGCATATTTCTTGTGTTAATACTGTGTACAGATTAATTTGTTTAAAAATATTCTTGGTTGCTTAAACCGAAGGTCATTAATGAAATTACATATTGACATGGAGCAGGTAAAATCTCTTAATTTATTGAACAGACTTCTACACGAATTCTGGTTTTGCACCAATCACAATTCTAAAAGTTTTAATTTGTAAAGTAAATATCTGTCCAGTGTTGGACGAATCATCTCCAGAAATATTTCACTATTTATTACAGAGGAAAAATAAAGAAAATACGCTGATGTCAGAGTGGTAATATTACTGATATACACCACTGATCTAACTGCATAATATGCTCCAACTTAATCTAGGAATAATTTGATCATTACGATTTTTCCAGTTTAAGTGGTTATTAATTTGTAAACCAAAATATTTTGTAAATATTATGTTATTGACACAATGCTTATTGATTGCAAAATAATTTTGTATTGACAGTTCCTTCTACATTTCTTTATGGCCAATACTCTATTCACAGTGTGGTGAATTACTTGTTTAAAATTAGATTATATTAGTTGAACTAGATTTAGAACCAACTTATTGCCAGCACACATAAGACAGAACTAAATACGACAATGTACAGAAATAATCACAATATCTTGTAGGAATTACGACATTATTGTCATCAGCAAATATTTGCCTTCTGATAATGAATTTATTCTCAGAAGAAGGCCATTTGTACTTATAAACAGAAAAGGCCCTAGAATTGACCCTTGGGGAACTTCATGATTTAGCGTTAACTCATTTGGAGAAAAAACTCTGATTTGCTTTAAATTATTTTATTTCAACTGTCTGTTTTCTATTTGTTAGGTGCAACATGAACCAATATGCACTTACTTCTTGAATGCCATAGAAATGTAACATAGCTAAAAATATTTCAGGATTTACATAGTCAAAATCATTTGGCTTTCACAGAAAAATTACTCCAACATGCATTCCTGGTTAATGTGTATATAAAGACATTCTGTCTCTTTTTGAAGACAATGTTTTCAGTTGCTAACCCTCCCCTAAAACAATACTGTAATAAATTAGGGATTTTACCTGCTCCACATCAATATATACAGAGTATACACAAAAGAATAGTGCGGTTTCAATAGTGAATACTATTGAAACCGCACTATTCTTTTATGTATGCCCTGTACTATATTTTCATTAATGAACTTTGTTCTAAGCAAACAAAAATATTTTAAAACAAATTCAATTGTACACGACATTAGCACAAGGAATATGCACCCTCTTCATAGACCAACAGTCAAACTTTCATGCCCTCAGAAAAGTACATTCTGTGCTCATATCAGAATTTTCAACACTTTACCACTTAGTCTCATAATTCTTAGGAATGAAAAGCTAAAATTCAAAACAGCATTATGAAGTTTCTTAAATGCTCAGTCTCAAAAGTCTTTGGAATAAAAGAAGGCACAATTTAAAGCAGCATTAAGAAGGTCATTAAATATACACTCCTTTTACCCTGTTGATGAATTTTTATGTTTAAGGAAGATCCATAATACTGTATATGCAGTCTTTATATATTTGTATTTTAATGTATGTCTTGCATTTTGATTATATTGTTTGTATTTACGACTTATTCCACATCTAATGCCATTTGACAAACATTTGGATCTGCAGATGTCATGTATGCATGTACATATGTACATATGTATGTATGTATATATGTATGTATGTATGTATGTATGTAAGTATGTATGTATGTATGTGTATGCCTGTGTGTATGGATGTATGTATTTATACATGTATGTATGTATGTATATATGTATGTATGGATGTATGTATGTATGTATGTATGTATGCATGTATATATGTATGTATGGATGAATGTATGTGTGTGTATGCGTGTGTATGTATGTATTTATGCATGTATGTATGTATGCATGTATATATGTATGTATGGATGAATGTATGCTTGTGTGTATGTATGCATGTATGTATGTATGTATGTATGTATGTATGTATGTATGTGTGTATGTGTGTATGTATGTATGTATGTATGTATGTATGTATGTATTTATGCATGTATGTATGTGTGTATGTATGTATGTACGTATGTATGTATATATGTATGTATGTATGTATGGATGAATGTATGTGTGTGTAACATACTTAATACAATATGTGTGTGTGTATGCCTGTGTGTATGTATGTATTTATGTATGTATGTTTGTATGCATGTATATATGTATGTATGGATGAATGTATGTGTGTGTAACATACTTAATACAATATTAAGTATGTGTGTGTGTATGCCTGTGTGTATGTATGTATTTATGCATGTATGTTTGTATGCATGTATATATGTATGTATGGATGAATGTATGTGTGTGTAACATACTTAATACAATATTAAGTATGTGTGTGTGTATGCCTGTGTGTATGTATGTATTTATGCATGTATGTTTGTATGCATGTATATATGTATGTATGGATGAATGTGTGTATGTATGTATGTATGTATGTGTGTTTATGTATGCATGTATATATGTATGTATGGATGAATGTATGTGTGTGTAACATACTTAATACAATATTAAGTATGTGTGTGTGTATGCCTGTGTGTATGTATGTATTTATGCATGTATGTTTGTATGCATGTATATATGTATGTATGGATGAATGTGTGTATGTATGTATGTATGTATGTGTGTTTATGTATGCATGTATATATGTATGTATGGATGAATGTATGTGTGTGTAACATACTTAATACAATATTAAGTATGTGTGTGTGTATGCCTGTGTGTATGTATGTATTTATGCATGTATGTTTGTATGCATGTATATATGTATGTATGGATGAATGTATGTGTGTGTAACATACTTAATACAATATTAAGTATGTGTGTGTGTATGCCTGTGTGTATGTATGTATTTATGCATGTATGTTTGTATGCATGTATATATGTATGTATGGATGAATGTGTGTATGTATGTATGTATGTATGTGTGTTTATGTATGCATGTATATATGTATGTATGGATGAATGTGTGTGTGTGTGTGTCTGTATATATGCACGCCACAACCTATATAAAAATACCATATTCCCCTGATAATCGCCCAGGCAGGGCGAAACGGGTCGGAGGTATAACGCTGGCATTGTCCTCCAGAACATAATGTGTCCCTTGCTGGTTGTCACTGTAGAATTAGGTACATAAGTGCTCAGTGAATGATGTATGAAATACATTTGTATGAATTATATCTGAATGTGGTCACACTTGATGTAGTTATAAGTTTAATAATAAATTGTTACCTCTGAATTAACAGCAGTCGGCAATCATTTTGTTGCTAGCGATTCTTCACTTTGGACTCTTCCTTCACTTATATGCTCACTTCAGTAACGCTATCACGAAATCTAATTTTCGCTGTCTGTTAATTCATTATATAACGAGACACACCTGAAATAATAGTCACTTCAAACAACATAAAAGAAACTAACCTCTCCAACATGTTCGCTATTTAGCATAGATCGAACTGCTGTCAGCAAGGCAAATGACTGTGAAAGTGATTTACCAACGCCTCACTAGATGGCAATAACAAAGAAGATTTGTACATACCTTTAGTAGATTTAGTTCATATACTAATCAATAGATGGCTAAAAGCTGCCAACTACGCGGAGTTTAAGTGTGAGTGGGAGGTTTATAAACGGAAGTCCGTGGAGCAAGCACTTGCCGAGTTGGCTACGTCCACATTTGTTCGGTCAAGATGCCGGTACGGTGTTAATGGCCGTAAAGTACTGAAGTCTGCTTCGAGAATAATATACAGCACTTACTGCCATTTGTCTTCAAGTGTGCCCTCATTGTCAGACAACTTGGCAATGTCGTTTAAAAATAAAATATAGCTGCGTAAAAGCAAAATTTATGGAACGGAAGACATGAAAATAGTAGCGCTAATAATAAAATTGCAGTCCTTTTAAAAAACTCTGCATGACAAATAAGTACCCATAATTTGTATCTAAAATCCTCAAAACATTTCAATAACACGCTGTTCCGGAATGTGACGCCGTGTAATAAGGTAGAACTTCATCTTCCAAAATGTTGCATTTCTACAACGTAATAATTAACACATATCAGCTTAGAACAACTAAAAGCACAAGAGTTGTAAATCACAGACAGATTTTGTTTTCTTCTGAAATGTTTCGGCCCAAAAGGGTATCATGAAGAAGTCGATTAAAATAGAAAAGTCCCATATCCCATCTACGCCTAGGTATTCCAAGTAGTCTCTTTCCTACAGGTTTCCCCATCATAATCCTGTACGTACTTTTCTTCTCTCCAATTCGTGCTGCATTTCCCGCCCATTTCACCATTCTTCATTTGATCATTAGAATAATGTTTGGTGATAACAAATCATAAAGCTACTCAGTAAACCGTTTGCTCCGCTCTAAGTCCCAAATACATTTTCCAGTATCCCTGAACACAGTTTCTACCATTAGTGAACATAACACACGTGTTAAATACCAGTGGCGGACTGGCCAGGGTGTCAGCTTGCCCGATGGCAAGTGGGCCCCCTTAAACATTAGACAATATGTTAAAAATGTTAATGACCTTTTAGTAGCTTGAAAATATAATAGAAGTTCCAATATTATTACTGGCTGCAACTAATATTTACGTTGTATTACTATTTTGATAAAAAAAAATTAATAAAATCCACCATTTATTTAAAATTAAAAAAAATAATTTAAAAATTCAATTATAACAATCTGTATTTACATTCAGTATCTACTGTATACTGCCAGTAATATGTACAATATATGTACACTGTAATTACTAAAAAATATACATTTATTTCGCAAAAATTTTAATTGTACCTTTTTTTTCCACTTATGTATTTTTTGAAAATTTTATTTATTTCTTATAAAAATTAAATTATAGCCTTATAGTTGTGGGTGGGCCCCCTTTGTCTCCTGG
Source organism: Reticulitermes speratus (assembly GCA_021186555.1). Classification (NCBI taxonomy): domain Eukaryota; kingdom Metazoa; phylum Arthropoda; class Insecta; order Blattodea; family Rhinotermitidae; genus Reticulitermes; species Reticulitermes speratus. The sequence goes on along the minus strand of JAJKFL010000014.1, from coordinate 40,942,949 downwards.
CAACCAATATTCTTAGACCCAGTCCGCCACTGTTAAATACGAAAGATGCTTTTACCTTCAAGAGCACACTTACGGCTGTTCGACCGTGTATAAAGCACTACACAACACTGCCTTAACCTATCTCTTATGCCTCTATCCTAAGATCAACTGTCTATTGCTATAATAGACAGCTTTCAAGCTACACAGCTTACAGGAACATTCGTCCCAAAACCGCACCTCGGTAGTTTTATGGGCGTTTCCCTAGAATATAGTTTCAAAGTACATTCACGGAAAGACATATTGCTTTCATGCTATAAATTTTTGAAAAATATGCGGGGAGCCGCCATATAATAGATTCGTACTTCACTTTGAATCTCAATTTAACCCGCTCCAACACAAATATCTACAATCTCTGCTTGCTTCTATCACCTCTGATTTAAAACACAGCAGTAAAGTTCAGAACAAATGGGGGAGAATGAGATGGATGGGGCACGTGTTACTTATGGCGGAAAAGAGAAATGCTTACAGGATTTTGGTGGGGAAACGTGAACGACAGAGGCCACTTGGAATACACAGCACGATATTGCAATGCCTCTTAAGAAACAGTGTTTTCTCTTTCAATTTACAGTATCTTCTCATTTCCTTAAGGTCACCCAGTAGCTGCTTACGCCTTCTCCCTCGTCTTCCCGTCATTTCTATCCTTCCCTCTAACTTTCCTTCAATCACGTGTTTCAGAAGGCAGTTTCTACGCAAGATGTGACCAATCCAGTTAGCCTTTCTTCTTTTTATTGTATGTACGATATTCCTCTCCTCCTTCACTCTATGTAATACTTCTTCATTTCTCACACGATCGGTCCAACTGATCTTCTCCATTCTTCTCCAGCACCACATATCAAAACTTTCCAGACACTTCCGATCCACTTCCCCAAGTGTCCACGTTTCAGCACCACACAAAGCTACGCTCCAAATGTAGCACTTTACTAGTTTCTTCCTTAAATTTAATTCCAATTTGCTGGTGAAAAGATTCTTCTTCTTGTTGAATGCTGCTTTGCCATGGAAATCCAGGATTTAATTTCTCGTGTACCATTTTTTATCATTGTACGCAAATACTTGACATATTTAACAATTTCCAGCTGTTTGTGATAACGAACAAAATATGATTTGAAGTGAATGGAGTGCAGAGATGTGCTACTTCCGTATTGATTTAACACACAAGTGGAGTACCAGGATTCAGTGCGGCACCAAACAAACTGATATGGACTTTTGCAATCTACACAGCGTTTCCAAGGGAACTGCATCAAGGCTGTCGGCAAACAGAGCTGAGTTGGTGATGACCACAATTAGTGAACATGTACACCGCGTTCGGAAACCCACACACACGTTAGGCTACACTCTGCAGTCAAGGCGACATTAGCCAGCAACGACAGGAAACACACATGAAGCGAAGGTCAATTAGCAGCAACCGGAAATAAATTCTGTAAACTTTTGTTGATTAAATATTAAACTAACTAACTAACTAACTCCATGTAGCACAGTCCTTCATGAGAAGCTAGCAGGTCGTCAGCTAGTCAAGAAATTCCCCGCGTTTTATGGAACCCGAAGGTTCATTACCGCATTCACAACAGCCCGCCACCTGTCCCTATCCTGAGCCATATCAATCCAGTCCATGCCCCCATCCCACTTCTTGAAGATCCATTTTAATACTATCCTCCCATCTACGCCTGGATCTTCCAAGTGGTCTCTTTCCCTCAGGTCTCCCTACCAAAATCCATCAAAAACCATAATAATTGGGCCCCTGTCACCACGATAAGTCGGTCCCTGTCACCACGATAAGTCGGTCCCTGTCACCACGATAAGTCGGTTCCTGTCACCACGATAAGTCGGTCCCTGTCACCACGATAAGTCGGTTCCTGTCACCACGATAAGTCGGTCCCTGTCACCACGATAAGTCGGTCCCTGTCACCACGATAAGTCGGTCCCTGTCACCACGATAAGTCGGTCCCTGTCACCACGATAAGTCGGTCCCTGTCACCACGATAAGTCGGTCCCTGTCACCACGATAAGTCGGTCCCTGTCACCACGATAAGTCGGTCCCTGTCACCACGATAAGTCGGTCCCTGTCACCACGATAAGTCGGTCTCTGTCACCACGATAAGTCGGTCCCTGTCACCACGATAAGTCGGTCCCTGTCACCACGATAAGTCGGTCCCTGTCACCACGATAAGTCGGTCCCTGTCACCGCGATAAGTCGGTCCCTGTCACCGCGAAAAGTCGGTCCCTGTCACCACGATAAGTCGGTCCCTGTCACCGCGATAAGTCGGTCCCTGTCACCGCGATAAGTCGGTCCCTGTCACCACGATAAGTCGGTCCCTGTCACGCGATAAGTCGATCCCTGTCACCACGATAAGTCGATCCCTGTCACCACGGCATAGCGCGTCCTTGGGTTGCGGATGGAGGAACGGCCTCCGGATATGGAAGGTAGCTGCGAATACATTGAATAAGCAGTCGCGGACATCCGACAAGGGGTGGTCCTCCAGCTTGGGGGTTGGGCGAGGTGCTAACAACTCCTCATCGTAAAAAAATTACCAAGTTACGAATCATTCAAAAACGCCTCGGACATGGACGGATTCTTTATTACAACGGATGATAAAAATGGGCGGGAATGATTCAGTATTGTGTCTAATGGATGACGTTGAATTGAACTGTACAATAAGCCGTTCAGTAACCAGGATAATGACTGTAGGTCAACCGTATAAACACTCTGAGAATAAGCTGCGTTATTTTTAAGAAGCTCTCAATTTCGCCAAGAGCGTGGATTTATTTATTTCACACGATTATCAAAATACACAGCGACGATTTGCCCAAAACACTTTGGCTTTTATAAATGAAAGGCAGTGTGTTCTCTGAGAGAAAAGACCTGAACTTTGTAGGTTTTTCAGGTAAACATTTGGCTAGGACAATATGATATTTCAACCATTTAAAGTCCTGTGTTCCTACTGCTTCTCATTACAGGACATTCCGTGCGTTCCAGTACAAAGTCGCAGCATCAAGCTAATCTCTACGATGGACCGACCTGCATTCCATATCTCGCCCTCACGACTGCTGCGAAAATGAAAGAAGAGACAAGCATAAAACTGAAGCACAGCACTAAAATATATTACAAGATACGCATTTTTGTGACATGCTATTAAATTCTTAGTAAGTTTTGTATAACACGTAATTTAAATTATTAGTAAAACAAAAGGAAATAATTTAGGAAACAGTTAGGAGATATCTCTCCGACCTTTGCCTGACTTCTGGCTAGAAGTTAGCATGCATCAGGACTGTCTTAAGACCGGTCTTCTTGACTCAGGTTTTCTTGGTATTCCTCCGTCTTCAAGCAACTTCTAAGATGGTGCAAGTTGTTGTATGTTTCTCGTTAGCCCTCCCATTAAATTCATTAAAATTAACAACCGTTTTTACAAGCTACCAAAACCTTATCTCACAGCCCTTAGCATTAACCAGTAACCACAAATTCCGCGAACCTTGCATTACGCCAATCCTTTTTCACCGTTCCAAATTCCCCATTTTCATATCACTCCTGTTGGAAGAGCAAATGGGAGACGCATTTGTACTTCTAAAAAATTGATGCTCTTTCTCTCCCCAAATAAAATTGACTCTAACTTCCCCCTGCATTTCCTTTTTTACTATAAAAATTACTCCCCTCTCTCCCTCTCTCTCTTGTCTCTCACTTTTCTAAGTCAGACTGTGCGGTGAGACACAAGAAATAAAGCCTTAATGATAGCTTTGCCGATCGCAGTGGCCGTGCGGTCTAAGGCGTGGGTCATCGGCAGCTCGCTTACTGGGATTGTGGGTTCGAATCCCACCGGGGGCATGGATGTCTGTCTGTTGTGTTTGTTGTAAGGACGGTAGCATGGAACGTAAAGTGACATGAAGGACGAAAGGATTTAAACAGTACAAAAATGGATCAAAGGGGAAAAACCACGGACAGACAAAAAAAAACCCCACCGGGGGCACGGATGTCTGTCTGTTGTGAGTGTTGTGTGTTGTCAGGTAGAGGTCTCTGCGACGGGCTGATCACTCGTCCTACCGACTGTGGTGTGTCTGAGTATGATCGTGAAGCCTCGACGAAACGAGAAGGCCCTGGCCCATATAGGGCTGTCGAGCCGGAGAAAAAAAATGATAGCTTTAAGACTAATGGTAATTTAATTTATTAGTAAAGATCCAGTTTGTTCCTCACAGAGAACAATGACTTTCATTACAAGATCAAAGAGTTAACGTTGTTTAGGGAAACAGTCGCCAATTATTTTAAGATTCCTTAGGAAATGTAAATATACTGCGTGGAACGAAACTTTTAAATCCTAAATCAGGTTTTACTATACAGAAAATTATTATTAAACTTTAAATGGTATAAAAAGATTAAATACGTAAATATGTAATTCTGTGGTTCAGAATCGTGCTCTAGAAGTTAATAATACGTCAGCTTTTTTTGGCGAATTGGCGACGCTCCGGCCCATCTAACCTCCTGTACAATAGGTACCGGGGGTAAAACTGCCGGGGCGTGGCTTTAACCTCTTACCACCATCTAGCGGCGAGGTTGAAGAAATACTCGAGCAATGTCTCTGCGGATAAGGCAGGTGTTTAGTTCTGGACGACCGCCTTTACTCATGACAGCCTGTCTACAACAACTCATAAAACGAAGTGGAATGTACTGTGTGACTTTGTTTTTGAAACTCCCGGTATTTGTTCAGAAACTGCATGATGACCACTGCATTGGTTCCTGCTTTAAATTCATCGTTATTTTTTCAGTTCAAAGCGATGAAATAATGAGTCTAGATAATTTGGCATTGTTAAACATTTGGAGCACAAAATTAGTATGAAAGTTGCGTGTCACTGCGTAATCCGTCTCCGTTTTAAAAACTAACCTGTTTGTGCTGTGTTAGGAAACATTCGCTGTTTTTCTCAGATGCATGCTGAACATACAAATAATTACACTGTGTGGGCAGAACGAAGAATTTTTGGGTGTTAAACCTAGTGGTATATAAAGTAACCCCTAATCTTTAAAGGTTATGCGATGTAAAGATAATAATTTTTGAACTTATAATTCTCATCGCCATAATCATCTTTAGGCTTACGATATATGCATTTTGTAATATGCAAAATGCATATAATCCTACGCCTAATCATCATCATCACACGAAATATCATTATTTTTTAATTACTGTATATTACGTTTTGGTGAAAATATAAGTATGCTTAATTTCCCCACCAAATTCTTTACGTGGTTCTTGTTTCTTTTGCTAGATTATGTACGAACTGACCCGTATTCGAATACAATGCAAACTACAGAATGCAGTAAGTAAACCAATTCTGATTGATCAATGTTGAAATGGTTTAATGACACCTTATCTTACTATTTTTTTTTTATGGCTCGACAGCCCTACATGGGCCTCCTCGTTTCGTCGACGCTTCACGATCACACACTTAGACACACCACACTCGGTAGGACTCCTCTGGACGAGTGATCAGCCCGTCGCAGAGACCTCTACGTGACAACACACAACACTCACAACAGACAGACATCCATGCCCCCGGTGGGATTCGAACCCACAATCCCAGTAAGCGAGCGGCCGAAGACCCACGCCTTAGACCGCGCGGTCACTGCGATCGGCTATCTTACTATTATGCGCAGTTAAATGACGGGTTGATTCGCGAATTGTTAATTCAGAACATAAGGACTAATAGACTTCAGCTCTTATTAAGACAGCAACATAGGTGTGCATGAACGGACGATTGTGAATTGCTGAACCTCTGACCGACAAAGTTGGTTCAAGCGATAAGCCGTTAACTTGAATTCGGGAGGCGACCTGGACAAATTCCGGGAACAGCGTTAGTTCCAATTGAACCACGATTACTACCGTGAGAGTTAGTTCCAATTCCTTGTTTACTTACCATTCTACCATTCAACGCTGGCTTCTAAGAATTTGACTGCATCCATAATTACTACCTAAAACAATACATCTGAGCCAATTTGCGATTACACTGTGTCAGTGTCCAGATCTAATCTGGAACCAAGCAAATTAAAAATTTTAAGTAATATTAGACCTAACATGTTTCCGCCTTTATATTTTTTTTCATGGCTCGACAGCCCTAGTGGGCCTAAGCCTCCTCATTTTTTGAGCTTTCGAGATCACACCACACTCGGTAGGACTCCTCTGGACGAGTGATCGGCCCGTCGCAGATGCCTGTACCTGACAATAAACAAAACTCACAAAAAACAGATATCCATGCTCTCAGTCGGATTCGAACCCGCAATCCCAGCAAGCGAATGTCCGCAGACCCACGCCTTAGACCGAGCGGCCACTGGGATCGGGTCCCGTCTTCATATATACAGGGTGATTCAGGAGGAAAACTCAATGCTCTGAATGGTGACAGTATCGGTCATTTTGAGAAAAAGAAACTTCGTATGAACATGTGTCTAATTCTGAATGGTTACTGAGATACAGTTGTTTGAATCTACAAATACAAAGACATTGCAAATGGTAATAAAGACAGATAAATTACTTACTTCAATATAGTCTTCTCGGGCGCACAGCCGCGTCAATTCGTTTGAATACAAACGTTTGTATTCAAACGAACTGACGCGGCTTGCGCCCGAGAAGACTATATTGAATCATGTCGCCGCGAAAGTTTTAAAACATATATAAATTACTTACTGTTAATTTTAATTTTAATTTTATGTTTAAATGACAAATTTGTTATACGGAAATGGCAAATATTACAGTTCACAACAAAAGTTCCAAAATCCCACGGCCAACCTCAATACACTTTGCAACTCGTGTGCGAAGATCGCGTGTTGTTCGTCTCAGTTGATCTTCACGTTTCTTTATGCAGGCATCAGCATCCAAAATACGAGCGAGCAATTCGTCTGTGTATCCAGCTTTGTTCTGTAAACTTCGCTCTTCAACCAATCCCACAAACAAAAATCTAAAGGAATTAGGTCTGTATATTCAAACAGCTCTATCTCGCTAACCATTCACAATTAGACACGTGTTCATATGAACTTTTCTCACAACGACCGATACTATTACCTCGCAAAATATTGACTCCTTCTCTTTAAATATCCTGGTCGGAAATAAAGCCATGCGAGCAGAATCTTGTTTCTTGCTGTCACTGAATTCCCATCTTGACAAGAAAACCTTAGCTACATCTCCAGCCCATCGTAGCTTCAAGATTTCTCTGTCAGCAGTAATAGTAGTTAAATTGTTTAAAGCACATTGTTAGACATAATACAAAATCTGACTTATTTGATCCTCCAAGACAACTGGCAGCACTTACGTCGCTCCAAACGAGATTTGCTTATACTTAAATTCCGTCTGTCAAAAAGAGCTGTCATTACGCTCGTAGGTGGATCATGCAGAAATACAGACGACCTCTACATCATGAGTTCATTCTTGCAATTTTTTTAAATATTGCACAAACACTCTGATATATGTGAACGATATAAATATATTAGATTTTTACACAATTTTATATTGTAAGAATTTTTATTTCTCTACTCATTCAGTAAATCAAATGCAGCGTGTAAACGGCAATATCCCCTCAAGACGTCCGTATTTTTATTGTTAAGGTAAAGCAATCCCATTACAGGCCTGGACAGACCCTTAGGGCTTGTAGGGCAGTGCCTCAATCAACTGCGCCACTGATAAAGAGTACAATGTACATGAAAATAATCACAGCCCATTTGTGGGATGATAGTGACAGGGAAAACCCCAAAATACTGGAAAAACGTCTGTCCTAATTCCACACCGTTCCGCCACAAATCCCACATGAACTGTCCTGGTTTCTAACTCGTGCCTTTCAAGAATAGAAGTTAGCGACTGACATGCTAAACAATGGCAAGGTCAGCAAACGCGAATTTTATTAATTTGTGTAAAAATTATCTTCCTACCTCATCGAGAACACAGCTCGTCTGCATTATAAAAACCAATCAGTTAATGCAGCTTACAGAAACACGTGGTATGTGTGACAGCCAAAGACACGTCACCTATTTTGAGAGAGTGCCTGGGGGCAGAGAGGATGCAACACCGGTCAATACATTGAGTTACGGGGCGGGGGGGGGGGGGGTTGAGCAGCACTAACACCGGACACGAAGATTGGAAAATTTAATTGAGATATTTGCATGAGCATGGCGCTTGTGTCAATACAAAGGCACGGGTCCTTTATTCGGAGCAAAGTAATGCTTCAATATTTTGGAAGCTAGTCTCAGGAGACTGCAGAATATTTCGTAGTGAGAAGCTTCATAATTTGTACACCTCATCAGATATTATAATAATAATTCAATTCAATTCAATTCAATAGGTATTTATTAACGTGCAGACTTAACAGCACAAGTGCCAATTACAAAGCCAGCACAAAAGCACAAACAAAACACAAAACAGTACAAATACACAAGACAAAACACTAAAGGAACAAAATAAATATGTAATAAAACAATGTAAATAAGTACTGGGGCAGAAATCCAATACCTGACAGAACATAGATGACTTGATTTATTACTAATTCAATTCAATTCAATTCAATGGGTATTTATTAACGTGCAGACTTAACAGCACAAGAGCCAATAACAGAGCCAGCACTAAAGCACAACACAAAACAGTACAAATACACAAGACAAACACTAAGGTAACAAAACAAATATGAAGTAAAACCACGTAAAAGAAGTACTGGATCCAATACCTGACCGAACATAGCTGACTTGTTATAAAAATGTCGCATGGACCGAACTACAGCGTCTAAATCAATAATAATAATAATAATAATAATAATAATAATAATAATAACCATGGCTCGACAGCCCTATATGGGCTTGGGCCTCCTCTTTCCGAGGTTACGAGGTCTTTGTGCTTTTGCGGCAGTGAGGGACCGGATCACTGGCATCAGACATTATTAGGGTGATTAAAACAAGGAAGGTGAGATGGGCAGAGCACGTGGCACGTATGGGGGGAGAAATGTACACTGAGTTCGCTGGGAATATCCGAAAGAAGGAGACCATTTGGAAGACAAAAGAAGATATGGGAAGATAATGTAAAACAAATATTACATAAACATCACGCAGATTTCATTGGTATTTTCTCTCTGAGGATGATTCTTAAGAACTCGAAATATTTTGGAGTTTTAAAGTTTTAATTTTGAAATTATATATTTCAATTTTGTGCAATTCTTTTGTTATTGTATCAAAAATTATCATGACAAAGCTTAGACGGAATTTACCTAGATCAAGACAGGGACAACTAAAGGGCTCTTGTGAACAAGGTAATGAACAATCGGGCTGCATGTACGCGGGAAAATTCTTGACTTCGTTCATTCATTCTGCAGTCTGTCTTACGACAGGTCCGTAGCCTCTTCATTCTGCAGTCTGTCTTACGACAGGTCCGTAGCCTCTTCATTCTGCAGTCTGTCTTACGACAGGTCCGTAGCCTCTTCATTCTGCAGTCTGTCTTACGACAGGTCCGTAGCCTCTTCATTCTGCAGTCTGTCTTACGACAGGTCCGTAGCCTCTTCATTCTGCAGTCTGTCTTACGACAGGTCCGTAGCCTCTTCATTCTGCAGTCTGTCTTACGACAGGTCCGTAGCCTCTTCATTCTGCAGTCTGTCTTACGACAGGTCCGTAGCCTCTTCATTCTGCAGTCTGTCTTACGACAGGTCCGTAGCCTCTTCATTCTGCAGTCTGTCTTACGACAGGTCCGTAGCCTCTTCATTCTGCAGTCTGTATTACGACAGGTCCGTAGCCTCTTCATTCTGCAGTCTGTCTTACGACAGGTCCGTAGCCTCTTCCAAAGCTAGTTCTACAAAGAGTACGATCTAGTGCTTCCTATATCAATTTCCAGTATCTTTTCTTTTCCTTTAAGGTCATCCAGTAGCTGCTTACATCTTCTCCCTCGTCTTCCCGTCACTTCTATCCTTCCCTCTAACTCTCCTTCAATCACATGTTTCAGAAGGCAGTTTCTACGCAAGATGTGACCAATCCAGTTAGCCTTTCTTCTTTTTATTGTATGTACGATATTCCTCTCCTCCTTAACTCTATGTAATACTTCTTTATTTCTCACACGATCGGTGTGACAACTTGATGAAATATTACCTTTTAAAGAAGGGCTTTTATACCTTGAAGCTACTTTATTAGGCAGTCTTGAAAATACGTTTCAAATTTCACTGTATTCATAGGCAACACTACAATTCCAACCCAGACACAGGCGTATTGTTTTTATCGTCACAATTCTTCATGCAAGACTTCATGTGACTGTAGCCATGCTGCTGAAGACTCAGTTTTTCTCGGATGTGACATTGTGTCCTTTGGTGAGCAGTTCCCGACGTTTCGAGAGACAACACTGCCTGCATATCCTTGCACTAGATGACCAAGAAGCTGGAGACGCCACAATAATTCCAAACGTCGATAACTACACGCCCAAGGGCACAGCGTCATATCCCTAAAGTTTGAAACTTCAGACGGCTTTATCCTTCCTCTCTTTCTACAGCTTTTCTTATTTCTTCTTCCAACTTTTTTCTTTATTTCTGTCATCCTTGCTCTTTGTGTCTATTTCTTTGCATGTTTATTTCGTTACCCTAAATTTTGCAATTATTCTTGATTTAACACTTTAAGGTCAGAGGTTATTCGTACGTACCGCTTAATTCTGCATCTTTTGCAAATTGTGTTTATGTGTTTATACGACTTCCAGAACAAACAGCCATTTTTCACTAAACACCGTTATAAGTTTGGACTTGTCATGGAGGCATGGTGTGTTCACTGTGACGTACGAACTGCTTGTTTAAATATTAATTAAGTAGGACGTCAGGCATTAAACGTGAAATCACAAGTGCAGCTTAAAAGTTGGATGTCGGTCAAATCAGCCATTCGGAAAATCACTGCCTGCCTCGCTTCTGCACGGAAATTTCGGCAGGATAGACGTCTCTATAGCATAGATATTCTGTCACGTTAGGCTTCGGTGCTCTACTGATACTGGGGCATGATTGACCTCTGTGCTGCACGGATTTTATGGCACGATGTTCCTCGGTGCTGTACGGATATTTTGGCACGATGTTCCACGGTGCTGTACGGATATTTTGGCACGATGTTCCACGGTGCTGTACGGATATTTTGGCACGATGTTCCACGGTGCTGTACGGATATTTTGGCACGATGTTCCACGGTGCTGTATAGATATTTTGGCACGATGTTCCTCGGTGCTGTACAGATATTTTGGCACGATGTTCCTCGGTGCTGTACGGATATTTTGGCACGATGTTCCACGGTGCTGTACGGATATTTTGGCACGATGTTCCACGGTGCTGTACGGATATTTTGGCACGATGTTCCTCGGTGCTGTACAGATATTTTGGCACGATGTTCCTCGGTGTTGTATGGATATTTTGGCACGATGTTCCTCGGTGCTGTACAGATATTTTGGCACGATGTTCCTCGGTGTTGTACAGATATTTTGGCACGATGTTCCTCGGTGCTGTACGGATATTTTGGCACGATGTTCCTCGGTGCTGTACAGATATTTTGGCACGATGTTCCTCGGTGCTGTACGGATATTTTGGCACGATGTTCCTCGGTGCTGTACAGATATTTTGGCACGATGTTCCTCGGTGCTGTACGGATATTTTGGCACGATGTTCCTCGGTGCTGTACAGATATTTTGGCACGATGTTCCTCGGTGTTGTACAGATATTTTGGCACGATGTTCCTCGGTGCTGTACAGATATTTTGGCACGATGTTCCTCGGTGCTGTACAGATATTTTGGCACGATATTCCTCGGTGCTGTACGGATATTTTGGCACGATGTTCCTCGGTGCTGTACAGATATTTTGGCACGATGTTCCTCGGGTTGTTACGGATATTTTGGCACGATGTTCCTCGGTGCTGTACAGATATTTTGGCACGATGTTCCTCGGTGCTGTACAGATATTTTGGCACGATGTTCCTCGGTGCTGTACAGATATTTTGGCACGATGTTCCTCGGTGTTGTACGGATATTTTGGCACGATGTTCCTCGGTGCTGTACAGATATTTTGGCACGATGTTCCTCGGTGCTGTACAGATATTTTGGCACGATGTTCCTCGGTGTTGTACGGATATTTTGGCACGATGTTCCTCGGTGTTGTACAGATATTTTGGCACGATGTTCCTCGGTGCTGTACGGATATTTTGGCAGGATATTCCACGGTGCTGTATGGATATTTGGCACGATGTTTCTCGGTGCTGTACGGATATTTCTGTACGAGAGTCCTCTGTGCTGTACAGATATTTTGGCACGATATTCCACGGTGCTGTACGAATATTTTGGCAGGATATTCCTCGGTGCTGTCCAGATATTTTGGCACGATGTTCCTCGGTGTTTTACGGATATTTTTGCAGGATATTCCACGGTGCTGTAAGGATATTTTGGCTAGAGGTTCCTTGGTATTGTACAGAAATTTGGCACGATAGGCCTTGAAGCTCTACGGATATTTCGGCACGATAATTTTCTATATTTCCCAGATAATTCGACACGACAGACCTGGACACAGCAATGATATTTCAGCAAAATTTCTTCGTTATCCCACGGATATTTTGGCGCGATAGCCATCCGTATTGGAAGAATGATTTGTCGTAACTAAGAAATGAAAACTAGACCTCACATTTGGAGCTTAGAAAGTAAAGAGTCTGAAAAAGACACGTTTCATGAGGACAAGAAAAAGGAAATCAGCGAAAATATTTCAGACTTAGCAGAAGTACAAGGAGTCCATTTAGACAAATAGAAGCATTCAGTCTCAAAATTTTCCTTTATTTTCTTTCACTTTAGTTTCTCACAAACTTCGGTTCTACTACAATTAGGAACTGGGATCTAGAGACAGAATTAGAACTTTGCTACGTGATTTTCCTCTGTCGACGGAACAGGTTAAATACCCTCTTCTCTTTTCTTTCATATTGTCGATTCGAACAAAATCCAAACGTTGGCGAGATGAAAAGCTACTGAATGGCCATTGAACAAACTGGGCTGCAATATTTTGCAACGTTGCGCCAAGTTTTAACACAAAGTTACAACAAGCAACGCAATCAGTTCTTCTTTAGAGCCGGGAGAATTTTGTTTCATGCCTAATACTTTTAAGAAATGGCATACACTCCAGAAAGAGGTAATCCAAGAGATATATATAACAATTTTGGTGGTAAAGACACGAATAATGACATTTAATCCAGGAAATGCATCGAAACAATAAACGTACAGTATGATAGTGACTGGCGGGTGAGGGGCATATAGTTATTCACGCCCGCCCAGATCTTTCAAGTGGATAAACGAAATCAAGTCGACAGATACAGTGTTTTAAACCTGTCTTAAAATATTAAATTAAATTTAAAATTACAGCTCGTACCGCGTAGAAAACACTTTCGGTCTCAGGTACAGAAACAAGCTCGGTAATCGGTAAATAATCGCTGTGTGTTCTGAGAATCATACACAACTTGTAAGTACATTTTCTTGGCAGAAATGAATGTGCTTTTGTTAAAGAGTTCTCACAAATTCAACGAGGTGGATCGTTATGTGGGGGTACTTTACGAAGTCCTATACAATTCCTCAGTACTGTGCACAGCAAGACTGTGGAATGTTTTGAATGGAAGCACATAGAAGTTTCAGTTAATTAATGACTGTGATTACACAGACTGGAGGATGGTGTAAATCCAGGTGTTAAGCTGGAAATGGTGATGGTTCGTTAAAAGGAAGACGGTACCACCAAACGTGGAAAGAATCCCACAATAACTAACTAACTAACTAACTAACTACATGGAACACAGTCCTTCTTGAGAAGCTAACAGGTCGTCAGCTAGTCAAGAAATTCCCCGCGTTTTATGGAACCCGAAGGTTCATTACCGCATTCACAACAGTCCACCACCTGTCCCTATCCTAAGCCATATCAATCCAGCCCATGTCCCCATTCCACTTCTTGAATATCCATTTTAATATTATCCTCCCATCTACGCCTGGGTCTTCCAAGTGGTCTCCTTCCCTCAGGTCTCCCCACCAAAATCCTGTATGCACCTCTCCCCTCCCCCATACGTACTACACGCCCCGCCCACCTCATTCTTCTTGATTTGATCACCCGAATAATATTTGGTGATGAGTACAGATCATTAAGTTCCTCGTTATGTAGTCTTCTCCACTCCCCTGTTACCTCGTCCCTCTCAGACCCAAATATCCTCCTCAGCACCATATTCAGATCAGTACAGATCATTAAGTTCCTCGTTAAGGAGAGTTACCTCATTGTTTTTTATATTGTGGAAACACGATGTTTCTTTCGTGAGGAAGGAAGTGAAAGTTTAAACATTACTGAGTTGAATTTCAAACTTAAAGTGTTGATTTAACATTTCTAAAATTCTCCCGAGTTCTTTTCGGGGAAGTAGTGAATGTAAGGCTTAAGTGTGAAATGCACATTAAAGCTTAACATGCGAGACACTGAAGGCTTTGCGCATGGCGTTGGCTGCTGAGGCGAAAATAGTCAGACGTGACTTCCGTCAAGTCGTGGCGCGCAGATTCGGACTGCCTTGTCAATACCGCAACATAACATAACATATTTGGTACAGTAGAAAGACGTTTAAAGCAGAACTACCAAAAAAATTAATAAGTCTTCACTTACTCATTCGCTTTAAACATTTATTGACGCTGGGATTTAAATTCCCTCTACTGCCCAGTACTGTGGACATTTAAATTTAAATTCCCTCTACTGCACAGTACTGTGGACATTTAAATTTAAATTCCCACTACTGTCCATTACGGTGGACATTTAAATTTAAATTCCCACTACTGTCCATTACGGTGGACATTTAAATTTAAATTCCCACTACTGCCAAGTACGGTGGACATTTAAATTTAAAATACCCCAAAATGTACTCATGCAATTCTATAAACAGTAGCCAGGTTCAAGGGCTAAAAGGCATCATTATTTGGATCCTAATTAAAACTATATTTGACTACAGGTGTAGAATAAACTAGATACAACAAAGAGAGGAGGTCGAAACATTACGCAAAGACCTAAGCAGTAGGCAGTTCATGGAAATCTCTGCCATGGAATCCGTATTTATAACAGGGCTGATATTTGTAGGAAACTGTCAGCTTTAAAATCCGTGCTAAGTGTGGATATTTGAGCACAATATTGCTGACGGCGACTATGGGAAAGAGATCGAAGCCAAGTTAAATAAAACGGGCATTTCGAAGATATCATCCCACGTGTTCAAGTGGGAAAACATAATATTTCCAGCTTCAAAAGCCTGCCAGAAGATTTGTTGAATTGAAATATCAAAGCCTTGAAACTCCATCACGACCTAAGGGCAATCGGCTTAACCTTTCAAAATCTAATGTTTACGTTACGATACTACATGTTTTAACTTTCAATAATTCTACATTCTGTCTACAAACTTTGTGTCTTTTGCGTGGATCTCAGAACAAACAGCAAATATTTCACTGTACAACATTAACTGACTGGTTTGTATAACTGAGACGGAGTGTGTTTACTGCGCGGTACGGACTGTATTTATGTGTTTTGTGTGGATCTGAGAACAAACAGCGATTATTTCACTGTACAGCATTAA
Source organism: Reticulitermes speratus (assembly GCA_021186555.1). Taxonomy (NCBI): domain Eukaryota; kingdom Metazoa; phylum Arthropoda; class Insecta; order Blattodea; family Rhinotermitidae; genus Reticulitermes; species Reticulitermes speratus. The sequence goes on along the minus strand of JAJKFL010000014.1, from coordinate 40,927,347 downwards.
CTGACTGGTTTGTATAACTGAGACGGAGTGTGTTTACTGCGCGGTACGGACTGTATTTATGTGTTTTGTGTGGATCTCAGAACAAACAGCGATTATTTCACTGTACAACATTAACTGACTGGTTTGTATAACTGAGACGGAGTGTGTTTACTGCGCGGTACGGACTGTATTTATGTGTTTTGTGTGGATCTGAGAACAAACAGCGATTATTTCACTGTACAGCATTAACTGACTGGTTTGTATAACTGAGACGGAGTGTGTTTACTGCGCGGTACGGACTGTATTTATGTGTTTTGTGTGGATCTCAGAACAAACAGCGATTATTTCACTGTACAACATTAACTGACTGGTTTGTATAACTGAGACGGAGTGTGTTTACTGCGCGGTACGGACTGTATTTATGTGTTTTGTGTGGATCTCAGAACAAACAGCGATTATTTCACTGTACAGCATTAACTGACTGGTTTGTGTAACTGAGACGGTGTGTTTTACTGCGCGGTACGGACTGTATTTATGTGTTTTGTGTGGATCTCAGAACAAACAGCGATTATTTCACTGTACAACATTAACTGACTGGTTTGTATAACTGAGACGGAGTGTGTTTACTGCGCGGTACGGACTGTATTTATGTGTTTTGTGTGGATCTCAGAACAAACAGCGATTATTTCACTGTACAGCATTAACTGACTGGTTTGTGTAACTGAGACGGAGTGTGTTTACTGCGCGGTACGGACTGTATTTATGTGTTTTGTGTGGATCTCAGAACAAACAGCGATTATTTCACTGTACAGCATTAACTGACTGGTTTGTATAACTGAGACGGAGTGTGTTTACTGCGCGGTACGGACTGTATTTATGTGTTTTGTGTGGATCTCAGAACAAACAGCGATTATTTCACCGTACAACATTAACTGACGGGTTTGTATAACTGAGACGGAGTGTGTTTACTGCGCGGTACGGACTGTATTTATGTGTTTTGTGTGGATCTCAGAACAAACAGCGATTATTTCACCGTACAACATTAACTGACGGGTTTGTATAACTGAGACGGGGTGTGTTTACTGCGCGGTACGGACTGTATTTATGTGTTTTGTGTGGATCTCAGAACAAACAGCGATTATTTCACTGTACAGCATTAACTGACTGGTTTGTATAACTGAGACGGAATGTGTTTACTGCGCGGTACGGACTGAATATTTATATATATCAATACGTTTAACATTCACAAATTCTACGTTCTGCCCACACAGTGTATTCATGTGTTTTGTGTGGATCTCAGAACAAACAAAAGATATTTTCCTATACATCATAAACTGATTCGTTCTTATAACTCAAACGAGGTGTGTTTATTGCAGGGTAAAATTGAGTTTCCTAAACCAGCACAAGATAAAAGTAATCCTCAATTTGGTTAATGTAATATTAATGTTATGCTTCTTTTTTCCTAATCATCATTAAGAACAAATTTTATGGATTCAATCTTGTTTCATCCTCCTACCTCCAGGCTGATTCCTCCACCGTCCAATGAGCTTCTACCACATTAGTAATTCGCTCACGCTCAGCTCAAAGCCAGCCCACGGCCACGGCCTTTACAGTATTCACACTGAATGCTAACTCGAGTGTAGTTATTTTAAGCTTACAAATGTTAAAAAGTAACCAATAAATATTTGAGATCTGTACTCTTCTGGGATGTTACGCAGCGTTGAGTGGTAGTTCTGTACCGACGTTTCGGGACAACCTATCAGTCCCAGCTTCAAGGGTAAAGAAGTCTAAGGCAATTGGCCTGCTTGACCCTACTTGTTTTCTGTTACAGACAAAGAATGTATAGTACTACAATTCACTTAAGGATCGTAGCTGCAAAGCTCCACCCACGTTTAACATAGGTAATAAACTAAGCCATTTGCCGCTTTAACACCGATAAATTTCCCTGAATACATTCTCGAAAGGGAAATGTTTGGCGCCAGATCTGGAAGGAACCAGCAACAAAAAGATGAGAGTCGATCTTGCCGGGATTCGAAACACAGCGATGGAATCTGTAGGGAGGCAAATTGATGATTTAAGTAAATCCATGCAACAGTTAACTTTTTAAAGTTAATGGTTCATCAGCAGGTCAAAAAAATTTCTCACATTTTATACAACTCGAAGATTCATTATCATATTCACAAGAACACGCCACTTTGTCCTTATCCATAGCCAGCCATATCCAATCCACGTCTTTCCATCATATTTATTTAAGATCCGTTTTAATATAATTTTATTACCTGCTCCTAAATCTCCGAAGAAATATCTTGCCTTCAGGTTTCCACACCAGAATTCTGTACGCACTTATCTTTGCCCTCCCCAAGATCCCCATGCGTGCAACATTCCCTGCCCATCTCATCCTCCTCGATTTAATTACCCGAAAATATTTGGTGAGGTTTACAAATCGTGTAACTCATCACTATAGCATTTTAATATCAATTTTATAAATATTTAACAATTTAAATTACTTATTTAACAAATTCAAAGGCATAACTTTACCCATAAAGTGAATTTATAAATTTCGCAAAATTCTCACAAGGAATGGCGATGTCTTCCGTAGAATACATTAAGGAGAGAGTATTTGTACATTGCACGGGCTCTTTGCATGCGGTAGGAAATAAGTTTTTAAGAGTGCTTCATGTAAGTTTAAGACTTCGAATGGGGTAATAGTTCTTGATGTATAAAGTACCAGTCAGGAACTACAAAACGTAATAGTTCTTGATGTATAAAGTACCAGTCAGGAACTATAAAACATAATAGTTCTTGATGTATAAAGTACCAGTCAGGAACTATAAAACGTAATAGTTCTTGATGTATAAAGTACCAGTCAGGAACTATAAAACGTAATAGTTCTTGATGTATAAAGTACCAGTCAGGAACTATAAAACATAATAGTTCTTGATGTATAAAGTACCAGTCAGGAACTATAAAACGTAATAGTTCTTGATGTATAAAGTACCAGTCAGGAACTATAAAACGTAATAGTTCTTGATGTATAAAGTACCAGTCAGGAACTATAAAACGTAATAGTTCTTGATGTATAAAGTACCAGTCAGGAACTATAAAACGTAATAGTTCTTGATGTATAAAGTACCAGTCAGGAACTATAAAACGTAATAGTTCTTGATGTATAAAGTACCAGTCAGGAACTATAAAACGTAATAGTTCTTGATGTATAAAGTACCAGTCAGGAACTATAAAACATAATAGTTCTTGATGTATAAAGTACCAGTCAGGAACTATAAAACGTAATAGTTCTTGATGTATAAAGTACCAGTCAGGAACTATAAAACATAATAGTTCTTGATGTATAAAGTACCAGTCAGGAACTATAAAACGTAATAGTTCTTGATGTATAAAGTACCAGTCAGGAACTATAAAACGTAATAGTTCTTGATGTATAAAGTACCAGTCAGGAACTATAAAACGTAATAGTTCTTGATGTATAAAGTACCAGTCAGGAACTATAAAACGTAATAGTTCTTGATGTATAAAGTACCAGTCAGGAACTATAAAACGTAATAGTTCTTGATGTATAAAGTACCAGTCAGGAACTATAAAACGTAATCCTCCTGCATAAAGAAGAAGCTGATAAAATTCGTCTCTAATAGATTCAAAATAAAAATGTCAGTATGTCACAGGACGGACAGGAGACCTTGCAGCATACCAAGTGCGTGTGCGTGTGCGTGTGCAGTAAGCACTTCAAACTTCAAGAATTACAACGTAACTCATTATACAACTCCTCACTTCAAGGAAAGTTGTACAAACACATGCAGTGCCTTATCTAGATCCGATAGCAGCCACACAAAACAAACTACAACTTCACAGTGACGCTATAGACGAGGTGCATTGCTAAGGCACCGGAATGCTAACTATACGGACGTTTTTGGTAATTTCTCTAAATCTCTGTCGTTTTGTATGGGTGTGAAACCTGGTCTCTCAAACTGGGGGAGGCAGACAGGCAGAGGGTGTTCGAGAATAGGGTGCTGAGGAGGATATTTGGGCCTAAGAGGGACGGGGTAACAGAGGAATGGAGAAGACTACATAACGAGGAACTTAATGATCTGTACTCATCACCAAATATTATTCGGGTGAAGAAATCGAGAAGAATGAGATAAGCGGGGCATGTAGCACGTATGGGGGTGGGGAGAGGTGCATACAGGATTTTGGTGGGGAGAACTGAGGGAAGGAGAAAACTTGGAAGACCTAGGCGTAGATGGGAGGATAATATTAAAATGGATCTTTAAGAAGTGGGATGGGGGGCATGGACTGGATTGATATGGCTCAGGATACGGACAGATGGCGGGTTTTTGTGAATGCGGTAATGAACCTTCGGGTTCCATCAAATGCGGGAAACTCTGCTCCATGGAGTTAGTTAATTAGTTAGTTAGTTAATTAGTTAGTTAGTTAGTCTCTTTAAAATATTACCAGTAGATGAGAAGAAAACTCTTTTCACCAGCAAATTCGACTTAAATTTAAGTAAGAAACTAGTAAAGTGCTACATTTGGAGCGTAGCTTTGTGTGGTGCTGAAACGTGGATACTTGGGAAAGTAGATCGGAAGTATCTGGAAAGTTTTGAAATGTGGTGCTGGAGAAGACTGGAGAAGATCAGTTGGACCGATCGTGTGAGAAATGAAGAAGTATTACACGGAGTGAAGGAGGAGAGGAATATCGTACATACAATAAAAAGAAGAAAGGCTAACTGGATTGGTCACATCTTGCGTAGAAACTGCCTTCTGAAACATGTGATTGAAGGAAAGTTAGAGGGAAGGATAGAAATGACGGAAAGACGAGGAAGAAGACGTAAGCAGCTACTGGATGACCTTAAGGAAAAGAGAAGATATTGTAAATTGAAAGAGGAAGCACTAGATCGCACCCTGTGGAGAACTCGCTTTGGAAGAGGCTATGGACCTGTCGTAAGACAGACTGCAGAATGAAGATGTCAATCGGACAGGCTAGGATGGCTGAGTTAAAAAACCCGTAAACCCACCACTCATTTCCATCTTCACAATTCATTTGAAATTTCTGTAATTAACCCAACGTCATACGATGTTTGTCTTTTAGTCATCCCGTGCAAATGCCAGGACATCGCCCCAAATTACATGATAACCGCTGCATGTCGCACGTGTAGCATATGCATACAGGGTTTACTTGGAGAATCTGAGGAAAAGTGTGCACGCCGTAGACACAAAAATAGATGCGAGAATAAAATACTATTAAAACTGTTCTTCACTCAAAAGGATGGAAGAACTTGTAATGGATTAATCTGGCTCATGCTAGAAACAAGTGGCATGCTTTTAAATACGTAATAAATTTTGCGGGTTCCATTATATGCAGGGAATTTCCTGGCTAGCCGAGGAATAATCAACTTCTCAAGAAGTACTCTGAGTCAGTAAGTTAGTTCCTTTTTTTTGGTTAGTTGTTTGGTTCTTTGGTTACTTAGTCTATCACAGACACTGTACCGTCTGAGCTACATCCGGTACTAATTTGTCGAACAACTGCAAGGTACATAAATTTTGATGCTGGTAGCAGATGACAATGTTAATCCGTGCTAGTGTTGACAATTAAGATTATTTCTATAAAGTACCTGATAACAGAGTTTCATATCGGAATAACAAGGATTTAATTGGAGATTACGGGCCACTGAGCTGCAACTGGTACAACAGCCCGCGCTGAACAGGCACAGCGCTACGAGTCCTTACTTTCATCAGCAAACAGTGTCATTAGGCATAAGTGCTTCGGCAAACATCACAGTGTAACACAACCTACCGCACATTTAGGAAGTTTTTCTGCGTGTAATTCCTTTAGTTTCTTACAAATATTAAAACATTTTATTGCTGGATTGAACCGATCCCAGTGGCCGTGCGGTTTAAGACGTGGGTCTACGGCCGCTCGCTTACTGGGATTGCGGGTTCGAATTCGCCGGTGGCTTGGATGTCTGTCTGTTGTGAGTGTTATGTGTAGTCAGGTAGCGGTCTCTGCGTCGGGCTGATCACCCGTTCAGAGGAGCTCTAACGAATATGTGGTGTGTCTGAGTGTGATCGTGAAGCCTCGATAATGAGGAGGACCTGGCCCACTAGGGGCTGTTGACCTACGGAAAAAAATCACGACAGAAATCTCGAGTGTACAAAAAAAAACAAGTTTAAATATGTACAGTCTTTGCTATCAATTACATTGAAAGTCACAGAATATTACGATGGACCCTTGTTTCCTATTCGTAACACCCCGGTTCAACATTTCGGCCCACTGACAGGTTATTAGAGTTAATGTACTTCATGGTTGCGGGCCGCGATAGCTCAGTCGGTATAGCGACTCGCTACGAGCTGGACGGTTCGGGGATCGAATCCCGGTGAGGGCGAGATATTCCGCACCCGTCTAGACCGGCCCTGGGGCCTAACCAGCCTCCTGTAAAATGGGTACCGGGTCTCTTTCCAGAGGGTAAAGCGGCCGGGGCGTGGAGTTGACCACTCACCCCCATCTAGCGCCGAGGTTAAAGAAAGAGTAGAGCTATACCTCTACTCCCCCTCTGGGCCTTCATGGCTTGTTATAGGGTGAAAAATAAAATGTACTTCATGGTTCTTCCTAATCCCTCGAGACAAATGCAATGTGCCTTGACTTAGGTCACGACATATTCCTACACAGCTTTCTATTTCATTTCTCACTAACAATCCCATCGCTTCACACCATAAAATCCAAAAAAAAAAATGCAGTGTCATTTCTCGTACCTTACACGATGCATTTGGTTTGTGATAGTTCATGACAATTACGCTAGGTGGCTGCCGTTCTGAAGCAGTCAGGAGGCAAATTTATACAGTTCTGATTATTGAAAGTCATTATTATAGGAACAGTATTCGAAATTGTGAATTATAACACAATATAAAAGTATTTTAATTGTGATTAAAACATTCCTCCACCCTATAAACCCCTTTGTTGGTATCTTCACCTTGCCGTGGTAGAGGGGCTTGTGAGTTCCAGTGACCCTGAGAGCTAAGCCGGCGGTAGCATTGCTACCAGTAGGGTCTCCCAAGCCGGACAGATCAAAAGGGTAGGAACCAGACGAAGAGAGATGCCTAGGAGATGGGAAACCGAATAAAAACTCCCCTGATGCCGGAAGCAGCGACATCAGTAGCGACATGAAGCACAGAGCAAATGATGCTCGAGATGGTTCATGATCGTGTAGCAACAGGCGTGACCAGAGTGGTCTGAACGGCTGCTGTACTGCGATGTGGAAAGCAAATGGAAAAACTACCACATTATTACTTTTCCTGGATAGTCTCTTCCAGAAACAGAGACAAATGCCAAATGCGAGATGCTTGCTCTGGAGACAAAACATTCCGGAGGTAAACTACTCCCCCATTCGGATCTCCGGGGGGGAGTGTTTCTAGGGGAGACACCACGCGGTAATGACTACAGACAACAGCAGAAGACACAGAATGAACATAACAGCTTCAAGATAGGCACTTGGAACGTAAGGACCTTGAATCAAGGAGGAAAACTCGAAAATTTGAAGAAAGAGATGCAGAAGAACGCAGTGTCTGTGCTAGGTGTTAGTGAAGTGCGGTGGAAGGGTCAAGGTGAAATAAAAAGTGGTGATTATACAGTGTATTATTCCGGGGGTGACAGTGCTGAAAGAGGCGTAGCTATAGTAGTGCATAAAAGCGTAGTGAAAAGTGTTGTTAAGAAGAGTGTGTATAGTGACAGAATCATTGCTATTAAATTGCAGGCAGAACCGGTAAGTATTTTGATAGTGCAAGTGTACATGCCAACATCGGACTATGAAGATGACAAAGTGGAAGAGTTGTATGATATAATTGAAGAAATTCTTGAAGAGGATGGAAATGGCGCGACAAACACGATTATAATGGGAGATTGGAACAGTGTGGTTGGAGATAAAGCACATCACAACACTGTTGGACCATATGGACTGGGAAGGAGGAATCAGAGAGGTCAAATGCTTATTGACTTCTGTGAAAGAAATGGACTTGTTATAACAAACACATGGTTCAAAAAACCTAAAAGAAGATTGTACACGTGGAAATCACCAGGAGATAGGAATCGATATCAGCTGGACTATGTACTAGTGAAACAGCGATTCAGGAACAGTGTGAAGGATGTGCAGACACTGCCTGGAGCAGATATTGACTCTGACCACAATTTACTGGTTGCAAAGATCTGCACCAGATTGAAGAAGATCATGAGGTTCCACAAGAGAAAACCAAGATGGGATTTGGAGAAGCTATATGCTCAACGACAGGTAGTACACGATAGACTAGAAGAACAGCTTGGTGCAATCAAATGTGAAAGTGGGAATGTGGAAGTGCAGTGGAACAATATCAAGAAATGTGTGTTAGATACTATGAGTGGTTTGGTTGGAAAAGTCGAGAGGAGAGCAAGAAAGCCATGGATTACACAGGAGATGATCAGTAAAATGGATGAACGAAGGAAATGGAAGAATGTCAACAATGAAGAAGGAAGGAAGAACTACAGAAGACTGAGGAACGAATTGAAAAGAGCCACGGACAACGCCAAGAAGGAATATCTGGAGAGCATATGCGACGAGATCATAGAATTTCAAAGAATAGGACGTTATGATTTAATGTACATGAAGACAAAGGAACTAGGTTGGAAAGAAAACCATGGGATTCAAAACATTGGCATCGAAGACTCTCAAGGCAATATAATAATAAATCAGAGACGAGTATTGCAAATTTGGGAGAATTATATCACAGAGCTCTACGATCGAGCTAATCGACCAGAACATCTAGACGTCGAACCTGAAGATGAAGTAGATGAAGACGAGAAAGGCCCTTATATTTTGCAAAGTGAAGTTGAAAAAGCTATCAAGGAGATGAGGGATAAGAAGGCTACAGGAGATGATGATGTACCTGGGGATGTACTCAAATTGTTGGGAGAAGGTGGTCTAAGGCTAATGACACAAATGATCAACAGCATGTATGTAACTGGAGAATGGCCCAGAGATTTTATTGAAGTTACAATGATTGCCTTAAAGAAGAAGCCCAAAGCTACAAAATGCAGCGACCATCGCACAATCAGCATCATCGCACATGCAGCAAAGATAGTAGCGAGGATACTTAGAAGAAGAATTGAGAGGAAAATTGAAGATGCACTTGGAGAAGATCAGTTTGGATTTAGAAGAGGAAAAGGAACTAGGGATGCAATTGGGATGCTGAGAATAATATCAGAACGAACCTTGGTCATAGATGAGGAATTGTGTGCTTGCTTCATAGACTGGCAGAAGGCATTTGACCGTGTCAACTGGACCAAATTAATGCAAATCCTAAAAGGAATTGGGATAGACTGGCGCGAAAGAAGATTAGTCAGCAAATTGTACATGGAACAAAGTGTCAAAATACGACTGGACCAAGGGGAGACGAGAAGTGTGAAGATTGGAAGAGGAGTTAGACAAGGTTGCTGTTTGTCACCGATTCTGTTCAACTTATACAGCGAGTACCTTACCAAGGAAGCTCTTGAAGGGTTTGGAGACTTCAAAATAGGAGGACAAGTAATTCGCACTGTGAAATATGCAGATGACCTTGTGCTACTGGCTAGAGAAGAAAACGTGCTACAGGGCATGATTGATAGACTAATTGAAATTGGAAGACGCTATGGAATGGAAATGAATGTGGGAAAAACTAAAGTAATGAAAATCTCAAGGCAACCATCCCCAATTAAAATTATGATAGATCAAAAACAATTGGAGAATGTGGAATATTTCAATTATTTGGGTAGCATGATAACAAGTGATGCAAGGTGTACACGTGAAATTAAATCCAGAATTGCCATGGCAAAAACAGCATTCAACAAGAAGAAAAATCTTTTCACCAGCAAACTGGAATTAAATTTAAGGAAGAAACTAGTAAAGTGCTACATTTGGAGCATAGCTTTGTATGGTGCTGAAACGTGGACACTTCGGAAAGTAGATCAGAAGTATCTGGAAAGTTTTGAAATGTGGTGCTGGAGAAGAATGGAGAAGATCAGTTGGACCGATCGTGTGAGAAATGAAGAAGTATTACACAGAGTCAAGGAGGAGAGGAATATACTACATACAATAAAAAGAAGAAAGGCTAACTGGATTGGTCACATCTTGCGTAGAAACTGCCTTCTGAAACACGTGATTGAAGGAAAGTTAGAAGGAAGGATAGAAATGACGGGACGACGAGGGAGAAGACGTAAGCAGCTACTGGATGACCTTAAGGAAAAGAAAAGATACTGGAAATTGAAAGAGGAAGCACTAGATCGCACCCTGTGGAGAACTCGCTTTGGAAGAGGCTACGGACCTGTCGTAAGACAGACTACAGAATGAAATGACCCTATAAAACGAATTATTGTAAAGAAACTTTTCAAGGCTGGCCTAAATAATTTTACCTCATTTCTTAGGCATTTAATATTAGTTGGGAGATGATAAAGGTAAGGCAACCCCATTACAGGCCTTGACAGGCCCTGAGGGGTCCAGGAGGTTGAGGCTCCCAGATTTGTAGACAATCGGCACATGAAGGTGGTAAGGTTGTCAGCCCTACGCACCGGCCGCCTTTACCCCCCAGGAAATATTCCTGGTACTCATTTCTGTTAGAGGCTGAGTCGACCCCAGGGCCATAGTGCGGCCGAAACGATTATGTCAAGGAATTAATTCCAATGACACCATCGGGAATCGAACCCGCGACGTTCCGGTTTGTAGCGTAGTGCCTCAACCAACTGCGCCACCGCGCGCCCTCTGTTGGGAGATGATTAAAAATTTTTATTCCAGAATAATATGCCTCTTTTTTTGTAATTTTGTCAAATTTGAGGTAGGTGCGTGTAGATTAATATTGGATCTAGGACTTATATTATGAATCTCTCGATTTGTTATAAATAACTGTTTATTATTCACTATATACAATAATAAAGAAAATTGTATTGTGCTGTTGTGTGGCTATATAAACATTTACGATCTATTAAGTCGCACTTTTACAAATTATTTCTTATTCTCTGAAATTGATATTTCCTAGGATGGGACGAAGTATGGCTGACATCCACCTTTAGAGCCAAAACTGTCAGCGCTGCGCAGCCGTGAGGTGTCACTCTTCACGGGCTTTATAAGACTAGAAAGCTTTGAAAAAAGAAGGTGTGTATCTTCTGGTATTTGACACCCTTTATTCTACAAAAAGGCACAATTCGATCACAAAACTCGACGTACATCTCAACAGACAGCAATCTGCAGGCCTTAAGACAGTTTTCCTTACAGCAACGACTTTGTTTTATTTAAAGTCTTACAAGAAACAAAACAGGTTGTATCTGTCTCAACGTCCCAAACAATGTTCAGTTTGATTAACAATTGATTAACTGACACCAACAATTGCACCAAAACAAGTTTGTCATTGATTTCTTTATTAAAAGATTACCCCAAGAAATCAATGACAAAATTTGTTTTGGTGCAATTGTTGGTGTGAGTTGATCAATTGTACGAAAATGCACGGTGAATATAACGTGAAGTACAATGCTCAGCTTTTCAACTAACCGTTCAAATATTTTAATTAATCTGAAATTAATATAATGATTTAAATGATACCGCGCAGCAAACACAATCTGTCTCCGCTATAAAAACTGTTTACTTCTGTTGTGTACGAAAATAATCGCTCTTTGTTGTGACAGCCATAAATATAATATTACTTCAGTGCGTTAAAAGCAAGTAGAATTTTTAAATGTTAATCTGGCGGTATCTAAAATAAACACCCGTCTTTAAAGCGTTAAACGGAGTTAAACATTCCGTTTCTGCTCTAAACACTCCGAAACTTTCAAACTTTCTTACTAATCGTGTTTGTCGATCCTCCACATTCTATACTATGTCAAAACTCAAAACCAGTAACCACTACACCACAAAATCGGAAGTGACGACATCTTTCATCCCGCACTTGACTGGACTGTAGGTACATTACACCATTTAAGATTTGAAGCTGTCACGAATTGAATATTAGAAATAGGGTTTTCTGCAATATGATGGCGTTTAATTCGGTAGTAGTTAAAATGTCACGCCATAACATCATTAGGGAAGCACAGAACGGAGGCGAAGGTTTAGCTCCAACCTATTAGGAACCCGGCGTTAGAAGGAATCGGGTGCTAAACACCACGCTCTGGCTGCTTTACCCACGATATCCATTGTACAGGAGGCAGGGTGGGCCCCAGGACCGGTCTGCATGGCATGGAAAATCTCGCCCTCGACTGGGATTCGATCCCAGGACCGTCCAGCCCGCAGCGAGTCTGTATATCGACTGAGCTATTCCGGCCGCTCTTAATCGATAATAGACAGCAAAACTTCATAGTCATCTTTTTTCTCCATTAAGTTTTCCCGAAGAAGGAACTCGATGATTCTGCATTAAGGAACATAGAGAGTATCAGTAAGTTCCTACGAAAGGTTAGTGCATATCTACCAAACTACACGGCGTTATGTCAAATAATTTAATTTGCTCTTCTCACATTCAATGTGTGCATAAAACAGTCGAAACATTGACCATTTAAAGATCGCAAATGTTCAGAATTTTATATAAACTAGAAAGGAGCTCGTTGATCCCAGTGGCCGTGCGGTCTAAGGCGTCGGTCTACGGCCGCTCGCTTACTGGGATTGTGGGTTCGAATCCCACCGGGGGCATAGATGTCTGTCTGTTGTGAGTGTTGTGTGTTGTCAGGTAGAGGTCTCTGCGACGAGCTGATCACTCGTCCAGAGGAGTCCTACCGAGTGTGGTGTGTCTGAGTGTGATCGTGAAGCGTCAAAAATGAGGCGGCCTAGGCCCCCAAGGGGCTGTCGAGCCATTGGAAAAAAAAAAAGAAAGAAGCTCGTCATATGACTTAGTTAACATCAGACTCACGCGGTTGTGCACGTCGCCTTCCATCAGAGTTCCTTGATGCTTGGTGATTCATGAAGTTATTACAGTACTGGTAGCGAAATATCGTATTTTGTAAGCACTGCTTAAAATCACTTTTTGACAGCGAAACGTGAAATATATGTCACGAAAGAATAAGTCACATTTCACTACCTCGTTTTTCAATAATTACTTATTAAAACATTTTTTCGTAAAAATCCCATAATCTGATAAAACATTTCCTTGACCAATGCATATCGTGCACATAAATCTTAACATTTCATGAGTCCTTCCTCGTTCAAGCGCAATATAAAATTGACTTACGTGCAGTTGTGATAAAAATCGATCAAACAGGAATAAAATATTTGTCGTAGTAATTCGGGTATTACAGGGATAAATAAGATATTTTAAATATTTTATAAAACAAAATACCAGACGGGCGATATAGACCTGCACCCACAGTTTCATATCGATTATAACAATCGACAGTAGATTATAACACCTATTAAAAGAAAAATTTAGTTGTTTAATAAACCCTTCATTACAGTCTTCTTTTTCGCCTTCAATATTTGATCGTCTGACCTTCCAAATAAGTATTATAGTCAACAACCCACAAAAACAATCCGATTAATAAAATGCTGATTTTGCGATTCACTAAGCGTAAGTCCATCTATCGCGCTGCTCTCGTCTGGCGTGAACATCATCAAGTCATCATACACTCAATTCAATCACGCTTCACAAACCAAGCGTGATACATAAGGTTGATACTCAGCTCGTATCGCGCAATGAACGCAATCTATCTCGCTTGAAAACCTATCAGTTAATACTTTACAGGGAAAAAAATCGCTGTTTGTTCTGAGATCCACACAAAACACATAAATACACTGTGTGGGCAGAACGTAGAATTTGTGAATGTTAAACGTATTGATATATAAATATTCAGTCCGTACCGCGCAGTAAACACACTCCGTCTCAGTTATACAAACCAGTCAGTTAATGCTGTACAGTGAAATAATCGCTGTTTGTTCTGAGATCCACACAAAACACATAAATACAGTCCGTACCGCGCAGTAAACACACTACGTCTCAGTTATACAAACCAGTCAGTTAATGTTGTACAGTGAAATAATCGCTGTTTGTTCTGAGATCCACACAAAACACATAAATACAGTCCGTACCGCGCAGTAAACACACTACGTCTCAGTTATACAAACCAGTCAGTTAATGTTGTACAGTGAAATAATCGCTGTTTGTTCTGAGATCCACACAAAACACATAAATACAGTCCGTACCGCGCAGTAAACACACTACGTCTCAGTTATACAAACCAGTCAGTTAATGTTGTACAGTGAAATAATCGCTGTTTGTTCTGAGATCCACACAAAACACATAAATACAGTCCGTACCGCGCAGTAAACACACTCCGTCTCAGTTATACAAACCAGTCAGTTAATGTTGTACAGTGAAATAATCGCTGTTTGTTCTGAGATCCACACAAAACACATAAATACAGTCCGTACCGCGCAGTAAACACACTCCGTCTCAGTTATACAAACCAGTCAGTTAATGTTGTACAGTGAAATAATCGCTGTTTGTTCTGAGATCCACACAAAACACATAAATACAGTCCGTACCGCTCAGTAAACACACTCCGTCTCAGTTATACAAACCAGTCAGTTAATGTTGTACAGTGAAATAATCGCTGTTTGTTCTGAGATCCACACAAAACACATAAATACAGTCCGTACCGCGCAGTAAACACACTCCGTCTCAGTTATACAAACCAGTCAGTTAATGTTGTACAGTGAAATAATCGCTGTTTGTTCTGAGATCCACACAAAACACATAAATACAGTCCGTACCGCGCAGTAAACACACTCCGTCTCAGTTATACAAACCAGTCAGTTAATGTTGTACAGTGAAATAATCGCTGTTTGTTCTGAGATCCACACAAAACACATAAATACAGTCCGTACCGCGCAGTAAACACACTACGTCTCAGTTATACAAACCAGTCAGTTAATGTGTACAGTGAAATAATCGCTGTTTGTTCTGAGATCCACACAAAACACATAAATACAGTCCGTACCGCGCAGTTAAAACACACGTCTCTAGTAATATCAAACCTAGTCAGTTAATGGTTTACATGTAAAAATCGCTGTTTGTTCTGAGATCCACCAAAACATAAATACAAGTCCGTACCTCGTAAAACACATCGTTCTGTTACATATTCAAAGCCACGTTATGCTGTTACATGAAATAATCACTGTTAGTTCTGAGATTTCCACCATATAACATTTAATCATAAGTGTATTGCGCAGTTAAACACACTACGTCTCAGTTATACAAACCAGTCAGTTAATGTTGTACAGTGAAATAATCGCTGTTTGTTCTGAGATCCACACAAAACACATAAATACAGTCCGTACCGCGCAGTAAACACACTACGTCTCAGTTATACAAACCAGTCAGTTAATGTTGTACAGTGAAATAATCGCTGTTTTGTTCTGAGATCCACACAAAAACACATAAATACAGTCCGTACCGCGCAGTAAACACACTCCGTCTCAGTTGTACAAACCAGTCAGTTAATGCTGTACAGTGAAATAATCGCTGTTTGTTCTGAGATCCACACAAAACACATAAAAGCACCACGCACAAGTTTTAAATGTTACACGTCCTGGTACATATAATAGCCACTAGGCTTTCAATGGTTTAATTAAGGCAAACCATATTCTTTCAGTATATAATAATACAATGCTTCTAATAATGCAAGATTCTGTTACCATATTTAAAGCCACTCTTGCCTGCGTTCATAAATATAGACGTAACTTCTGGCTTTAATTCCACCATTTATATCTTTATTTAATGTCATGAATTGTTTTTTAAAAGAGGTGTTTGTACATCCCATTTATATTAAACCGATTACGTAAGAGGATTTTTATGTATAATTCTCACAACAATCCAGGTTTATACTTTTTACTTTTTTACTAAACCCCTCAATATTCTAGTGTGTTTAAAACCTATAACATCCGGATATTTCCCAAATTAACCAGTAACCTGTGGTGCATGCTTATACCTAACTAACTAACTAACTAACTAAATCCATGGAGCAGAGTCCTTCCTGAGAAGGTAAGAGGTCTTCAGCTACGCAATAAATTCCCTCCATTTTATGGAACTCAAATGTTCATTACCACAAACACAAGCGCCAGCACCTGTCTCTAACCTGAACCAGATCAATCCAGTGCCTGCCTCCCCATCCCACTCCTTGAAGATTCATTTCAATATTATCCTCCCATCTACGCCTAGGTCTTCCAAGTGGTTTCTTTCCATCAGGTTTTTCCACGAAACTTTGTATGCACCTCTCCTGTCCCCCATATATGCTACATGCCCCGCCCATCTCATTCTTCTTGATTTGATCACCCGAATATATTTTGTGATGAGTACAGATCATTAAGTTCCTCGTTATGTAGTCTTCTCCACTCCCCCGTTACCCCGTCCCTCTTAGGCCCACATACCCCCTCAGCACCCTATTCTCGAACACCTTCAACCTATTTTGATATTATTTTAATCATCTTCACCGTACATTGTTTAACAACTCACAAATTACTCACCAACAAAATGCACTATATTTTCACTTTTTATTCTTTAACCCCTACATATGTTTCAGCCCTTACAAGGTCATCTTCAGGGGGCTCGTAATCTACATTTACTTTACATCCACTGTTGTCTGCTATTATGCTATATATCACATGTAGTCAAGTTTCGTTTTATTTATATATTACAGTTATTTACAATTTTGTCTTTAAATATATAAAACACAGATTATAAAATCCTTAAATAAGGTTCGTCAATTTTTTGTAGTAAAAAGATACAATGAAGCTATATGGTTTTTTACAGATGTATCTTCTGCCATTAGCTTGTTATTGGCAGTTGGTTCTGTATATATAAGTGTCAGTCAAATAAAACAGGTCCTGTTTTTGTCGTAAGGTCCAGTGGTGCGGTGTGTACTGACTGGCTGTCGTGTCCTTCAGCCTATGTCCCTCTCTCTATGTAAGAGACTAAGCCTCACACCCATACAAAACCACAGGTAAAATTACAGTTCTCAGCACATAGTATAGGCTACATATACAGATGTCACTACTTGTAATATCCGCAATACATGTTCTGTAACCCTGACACTCACGGCGAAGGACAGAGCTCTATCCCAGGCCACTGTGTGCGGGGTTTGTGTTTGGGTCAGAGCTTTCTGAGTACTTGGGTTGTGTCCTGTCAGTGTCATCCTACCAATGTTCTATAGTCATTTATCTATCACTGACGCTGTATAATCTTATAATTTGCGCTTTCATAAATAACAGCAAATTTAATTACATAAAATTCCTTATTTATAAACCAGCACTACGTGTAGGCTACGTATATAAGTCACGTGACAACGGCGCAGGTTGCTAACTTGAATGGTGCGGCTCGCGCAAGTTTCATGTAGAAATATTATTAATTTAAGTTTTAGTATCATCATCCCGTTTTGCACAAAATCGACTGTTTTGTCAGACCAAACACAACACTTAAGCACTTGGAGTTTATTTTTTTCTACGACATGTTTCGGCCGTGTTTACCGGCCTCATCAGAAAGGAATTACATTACCATAAAATGCCTGCACCTCAGTATTTAACTGACTGGTTGTATAACCAAGACGGAGTGTGTTTACTGCGCGGTACGGACTGAATATTTTTATACAATACGTTACATGTCACAAATTCTGAACGTTCTGCCCACACGTGTATTTATGTGTTTTGTGTGGATCTCAGAACAAACAGCGATTATTTCACTGTACAACATTAACTGACTGGTTTGTATAACTGAGACGGAGTGTGTTTACTGCGCGGTACGGACTGTATTTATGTGTTTTGTGTGGATCTCAGAACAAACAGCGATTATTTCACTGTACAACATTAACTGACTGGTTTGTATAACTGAGACGGAGTGTGTTTACTGCGCGGTACGGACTGTATTTATGTGTTCTGTGTGGATCTCAGAACAAACAGCGATTATTTCACTGTACAGCATTAACTGACTGGTTTGTGTAACTGAGACGGAGTGTGTTTACTGCGCGGTACGGACTGTATTTATGTGTTTTGTGTGGATCTCAGAACAAACAGCGATTATTTCACTGTACAGCATTAACTGACTGGTTTGTGTAACTGAGACGGAGTGTGTTTACTGCGCGGTACGGACTGTATTTATGTGTTTTGTGTGGATCTCAGAACAAACAGAGATTATTTCACTGTACAACATTAACTGACTGGTTTGTGTAACTGAGACGGAGTGTGTTTACTGCGCGGTACGGACTGTATTTATGTGTTTTGTGTGGATCTCAGAACAAACAGCGATTATTTCACTGTACAGCATTAACTGACTGGTTTGTATAACTGAGACGGAGTGTGTTTACTGCGCGGTACGGACTGTATTTATGTGTTTTGTGTGGATCTCAGAACAAACAGCGATTATTTCACTGTACAATATTAACTGACTGGTTTGTATAACTGAGACGGAGTGTGTTTAGTGCGCGGTACGGACTGTATTTATGTGTTTTGTGTGGATCTCAGAACAAACAGCGATTATTTCACTGTACAGCATTAACTGACTGGTTTGTATAACTGAGACGGAGTGTGTTTACTGCGCGGTACGGACTGTATTTATGTGTTTTGTGTGGATCTCAGAACAAACAGCGATTATTTCACTGTACAGCATTAACTGACTGGTTTGTACAACTGAGACGGAGTGTGTTTACTGCGCGGTACGGACTGTATTTATGTGTTTTGTGTGGATCTCAGAACAAACAGCGATTATTTCACTGTACAACATTAACTGACTGGTTTGTATAACTGAGACGGAGTGTGTTTACTGCGCGGTACGGACTGTATTTATGTGTTTTGTGTGGATCTCAGAACAAACAGCGATTATTTCACTGTACAGCATTAACTGACTGGTTTGTACAACTGAGACGGAGTGTGTTTACTGCGCGGTACGGACTGTATTTATGTGTTTTGTGTGGATCTCAGAACAAACAGCGATTATTTCACTGTACAACATTAACTGACTGGTTTGTATAACTGAGACGGAGTGTGTTTACTGCGCGGTACGGACTGTATTTATGTGTTTTGTGTGGATCTCAGAACAAACAGCGATTATTTCACTGTACAGCATTAACTGACTGGTTTGTATAACTGAGACGGAGTGTGTTTACTGCGCGGTACGGACTGTATTTATGTGTTTTGTGTGGATCTCAGAACAAACAGCGATTATTTCACTGTACAGCATTAACTGACTGGTTTGTATAACTGAGACGGAGTGTGTTTACTGCGCGGTACGGACTGTATTTATGTGTTTTGTGTGGATCTCAGAACAAACAGCGATTATTTCACTGTACAACATTAACTGACTGGTTTGTATAACTGAGACGGAGTGTGTTTACTGCGCGGTACGGACTAAATACTGAAATAAATTTTGGATTTATTTCAGCCTTTAAAGCGTTAAAAGTGTCAAAGTGTTCAGCAAGTTGGCAGCCTTCAGTGGCCGCTATCTCAAACAGCATATCAAATCACTTCATATTCAGCATTCCTTATCACTATATACAACCACGCAAGTCGATGAAACACAAAAATAGACAATGTCCACTTACAAACATCAGTGTTCGCCTTGCACATCGCCGTTGAGGTGTAAATTGGTAGTTGACTTGAGTAATTGAACTGGTAAATAAATGCACATAAGACTTGGGAGATTTAGGTTTCTCAGGGTGGTAAAGATGAGGATGATTGTCTTATGGGGTCTGATACAGTGTCCTCTGGTAGAAACTTACCAATGTTTATGAGGAAACTGCTGCCACCTTTTAAACACTAAAAAACACTTTATTAAAATCTTTACACAAAATATTATTTTTTTGGCAGTAAATATAACAAAGCTAAGGATTAGGAAAAGCTCAAACAAAAGAACCTTCACATTTTATCCAGCAGAATCTACATGTATTGTAACATTATTCCAGACAAATACATTTTGTAAAAAAACTATAACATTGAATATAATATTGTTTTTCTTTCTGACATATGACACGAGGACAAAAATAAAATCTCGGACCCTGTAGGCAGGTCTCACCAACCCCTACGTATCTGTAAACTACACTGTAAGGACCACGACCCTTATCATAGTTGTCATTCATTATAAATAGCTTCATTCAACAATCTACATAAAATACAGTTTGCACTGAAACAGTTACGATATTTAATGCAGATCTACATTGTCAAGTTTCGCTGTGTATAAGCATAGTCCTTAAGTGTTCCCAGTTGATTATAAGGGGTGTTCTTGTATTTCATTGGCTTTCGAGGTTATTCGCGTTAGCTATGAACCTACTGTTGGCAGAACTGACTGATGGCAGAGATACCACACATCAACTGCTAACATGTTACTCATCTTTCCTCTACGGTTTCACCGAGCACGGCGGTTTTGTCGCATAGAAGGCCTGTATCGGCCGAGACATCAGATGCAGCGCTCGGTACAGCGATAAAAGAAACACAATTTATTACACCAGACAATATCGAATATATATTAAAATGACCATTTAAAGCCCAGCGGTATATATATATATTATATATATATATATATATCTTTACAGCTTCCGCTTTAATTCATATTCAAATTTATATTACTTGAGTTTCTTTTACGTTTTCGGATTTTGATGTTTGACTGTTTTTGCCAGTACACTTGTCTTAGTTTTACGACTAATGACTGCAATTTATCTAAACTAATCACTATGTTCTGCCAGGTGTTATTCTCATCTAAGTTATACAGGTATCTTTGTAATTACAATTCCTCCATCTGTTTTAGCATTCAACAATTTTACATTTTACCCACATGGTATACTTATGTGTTTCATACGATTATCACAATAAACAGTGATTAGTTCCCAAAACAACAATTGAATCTTCTTTGTAGTGAAGATGCAATGTGTTATCTGTGAGGTACAACTTGAATCATTTTATAATTTTAGAGTAATTTCAAACTTATTTACTTAGTAACAAAAATGTGTATTAATTAGGAGCATTACCTTTAGTATATAACTTTCGTATATAACTTTAGTATATAACTTTCGTATATAACTTTAGTATATAACTTTCGTATATAACTTTAGTATATAACTTTCGTATATAACTTTAGTACTATAACTTTGTATATAACTTTAGTATATAACTTTCGTATATAACTTTAGTATATAACTTTCGTATATAACTTTAGTATATAACTTTCGTATATAACTTTAGTATATAACTTTCGTATATAACTTTAGTATATAACTTTCGTATATAACTTTAGTATATAACTTTCGTATATAACTTTAGTATATAACTTTCGTATATAACTTTAGTATATAACTTTCGTATATAACTTTAGTATATAACTTTCGTATATAACTTTAGTATATAACTTTCGTATATAACTTTAGTATATAACTTTCGTATATAACTTTAGTATATAACTTTAGTATATAACTTTCGTATATAACTATTCATGGAATAAGTCCTTCTGTATATACTTAATAAGTCTTTCAGTTAATAGAAATTGTACTGAATTTTATGAAACTTAGTTATACAACTTCTAATAAGCTCTTGTTACACTGTCGATATAACTTTAGTATATTTGATATACTTGTATATATTTCGTAATACTTTGTATAAACTTTGTTAACTTTAGTATATACTTTAGTATATATTCGTATATAATTGTTATAACTTTCGTTATAATTTAGTATATAACTTCGTATTAACTTTAGTATATAACTTTGATATAATTTATATATAACTTTGTATATACTTTAGTATATAACTTTCGTATATAATTTAGTATAAACTTTGTATAACTTTAGTATATAACTTTGTATATAACTTTATATATAACTTCGTATATAACTTCGTATAACTAATCTCATGGAAAAACCTTCCTGGAAGCAAGTAATGTCTTCAGTTAATCAAGAAATTGCCTGAATTTTTGGAACCCGAAGGTTCATTACCACACTCACAACAGCCCGCCACCTGTCCCTATCCTGAGCCATATCAATCCAGTCCATGCCCCCCCATCCCACTTCTTTAAGATCCATTTTAATATTATCCTCCCATCTACGCCTGGGTCTTCCAAGTGGTCTCTTTGCCACAGGTCTCCGCACCAAAACCGTGTATGCACCTGATATAGAAGTAAGCGGCCGTGGCCTAATTCAAGGGACCATCTCGATATTTATCTGGATGCCATGGAAAAAATAGGGTAAAGCTTGGAGATTTGAGTCTGGCAGTTCCCAAATGTGAAGCAAGGGTACTGCCCTAAGCAAAGGTACTGCCCTAAGCAAGGGTACTGCCCTAAGCAAGGGTACTGCCCTAAGCAAAGGTACTGCCCTAAGCAAAGGTACTGCCCTAAGCAAAGGCACTGCCCTAAGCAAAGGTACTGCCCTAAGCAAAGGTACTGCCCTAAGCAAAGGTACTGCCCTAAGCAAAGGTACTGCCCTAAGCAAAGGTACTGCCCTAAGCAAGGGTACTGCCCTAAGCAAAGGCACTGCCCTAAGCAAGGGTACTGCCCTAAGCAAAGGCACTGCCCTAAGCAAGGGTACTGCCCTAAGCAAAGGCACTGCCCTAAGCAAGGGTACTGCCCTAAGCAAAGGCACTGCCCTAAGCAAAGGCACTGCCCTAAGCAAAGGCACTGCCCTAAGCAAAGGTACTGCCCTAAGCAAAGTTACTGCCCTAAGCAAAGGCACTGCCCTAAGCAAAGGCACTGCCCTAAGCAAGGGTACTGCCCTAAGCAAAGGTACTGCCCTAAGCAAAGGCACTGCCCTAAGCAAAGTTACTGCCCTAAGCAAAGGTACTGCCCTAAGCAAAGGCACTGCCCTAAGCAAAGGTACTGCCCTAAGCAAGGGTACTGCCCTAAGCAAAGTTACTGCCCTAAGCAAAGGCACTGCCCTAAGCAAAGGTACTGCCCTAAGCAAAGGTACTGCCCTAAGCAAAGGCACTGCCCTAAGCAAAGGTACTGCCCTAAGCAAAGTTACTGCCCTAAGCAAAGGCACTGCCCTAAGCAAAGGCACTGCCCTAAGCAAAGGCACTGCCCTAAGCAAAGGTACTGCCCTAAGCAAAGTTACTGCCCTAAGCAAAGGACTGCCCTAAGCAAAGTACTGCCCTAAGCAAAGGTACTGCCCTAAGCAAGTTACTGCCCTAAGCAAAGGTACTGCCCTAAGCAAAGGTACTGCCCTAAGCAAAGGCACTGCCCTAAGCAAAGGCACTGCCCTAAGCAAAGTTACTGCCCTAAGCAAAGGCACTGCCCTAAGCAAAGGTACTGCCCTAAGCAAAGGACTGCCCTAAGCAAAGGTACTGCCCTAAGCAAAGGTACTGCCCTAAGCAAAGGTACTGCCCTAAGCAAAGGTACTGCCCTAAGCAAAGTTACTGCCCTAAGCAAAGGCACTGCCCTAAGCAAAGGCACTGCCCTAAGCAAAGGCACTGCCCTAAGCAAAGTTACTGCCCTAAGCAAAGGCACTGCCCTAAGCAAAGGCACTGCCCTAAGCAAAGGTACTGCCCTAAGCAAAGGCACTGCCCTAAGCAAAGGTACTGCCCTAAGCAAAGGTACTGCCCTAAGCAAAGTTACTGCCCTAAGCAAAGGCACTGCCCTAAGCAAAGGCACTGCCCTAAGCAAAGGCACTGCCCTAAGCAAAGGTACTGCCCTAAGCAAGGGTACTGCCCTAAGCAAGGGTACTGCCCTAAGCAAGGGTACTGCCCTAAGCAAAGGCACTGCCCTAAGCAAGGGTACTGCCCTAAGCAAAGTTACTGCCCTAAGCAAAGGCACTGCCCTAAGCAAGGGTACTGCCCTAAGCAAGGGTACTGCCCTAAGCAAGGTACTGCCCACTGCACTGCAAGGTCCTGCAGGAACGTGAAGTGTGACAGACTTGCATTACTGAAAGTTAGTCTTCTGCGATGTGACGCCGTGTTATTTGTTAAATACTTAGAATTGTTTTGGAAAAATGTGTCACCGCTGCCTTTTAAGGTATAAATCGTTCTTTTACATTAAATTAATTTCCTCTGAAACATCGGTACCTGTCTACCAAACTAGACGATATCATAACAGAGGAGACCGTAAAGGAAATTATAGTGGTTTTAAAAATTCGGGTACAGTTAACACAACTTTAGAGGGTGCATTGCTTGTAGTTATTCGTTCCGTGCAATCAGATATATTTCTTGTTTATAAAAACCAACATATGGACATACAAAATAGAAAAGACTGCATAATTATATATAATTATATGTGCAAATATTTAGTTTTATAGTAAGAAGGTTACTTTTGTTCCCTACTTTCTTCTTTATATACAGGGCATACACAAAAGAATGGTGCGGTATCAAATGCGAATAAAAAATGTATTTCTCACCTTACACGGGCACAACATACACCGTCAGCGGCGGCAACTGTCCAAGTTTCCCATTTGGTAATTACAATCCTTCAATGTATGCACCCTGGGTCACACGACACATATCCACACGGTAATCAAACTCATCCCAGACCCGGTGTAGCATGTCCGCTGTAATGGCCTGCAGTGCATGCGTTATCCGATCACGAATTTCATGGATGGACGTGGGCAATGGTGGTACATAAACGCTGTCTTTAACGAACCCCAAAGAAAGAAATCGCACGGTGTAAGATCTGGCGAACGGGGTGGCCAAGGGAGAAGGTTCTTGTCTCCATTTGCAGCAGCACGTCCGATCCAGCGCTGTGAAAGAACACGATTGAGAAGCACTCGTACATTCCTGTGAAAATGGGGGGAGCTCCGTCCAGTTGTAGAATGTAATCGTCATAATTGGTATTCAGTTGGGGTAACAACCAGCTTTCCAACATGTCTAAAAATGAGTCGCCAGTCACAGTTGCACCTTTCTTTTGTGTATGCCCTGTATTTATTTATTTGTCTACACTTTTCTTTCCTTTTTTTACTGTTTCCTTCTTCCTTGTTTCCTTCGTCCTTGTTTCCTTCTTATTTCTTTCTCTCTTAATTAATTGTTAGTTATTTGTTTGGTACGTTAGTTCGTTACAGGCGCAGTATCGGCAGACAGTGTCTCGAAAGTGGCAGGAAATCGAAACACCGCGCAACGCAATACATTTTCCGCCTAGGCTTATTCAGCATTAATATAACTTATAAATTACCATCCATCAAATTTTAGACGTGGCATAATAACATTTTCCAATACCCTCTGCCGCTCTTCTGAGTACTGTTATTACAGGAGACTGAAAACTTTCTTCCTTATAAGCACCGAACCTCCCCAAGACGAACTATAAACACGCCTGCTTACAAATACTAGCTCCCTGCAAACACAGTTCCGCGGTATGACCCTTCGATCTATTAATGGCATTGATTTGTACTATTGCCTGATTAAAATACCAGTATAATACGTCAGAACTAGCGTTCTATCCAGGCCTTGTCCTTTTAGACGTAACTATTCCCCTGTTCATTTGAAAAATCCCCGTAAATATTAACTCCTTAATCAAAAATTCAAAATAATTAACTATTAAAATCTCGCCGATTTCCAATAAAATCATTTATTTGCGAAGGTTCCCAGGATTCGCCCATTTGTCCTTCTGGTAACAGTAGCATGTAGATGAAGATGAGAGCGGTATACGAAGAGAACGTCACTGCCAGGGGAAAACTTAACTACTTGAAGGCAAACCAGTCACTCTGCAACTTTGTCCACCACAAATCCCGCATACCGTGGCTCGGGATCGACTCCGGGCCTCCGCGATTAGGGACTGGCAAATATTTTGGCAGTAAAGACAGTAAAGAGGCCGACCAATATGCAAAATTTAATGCGTACCGCACAGTAAACAAATTCCATCTTGGTTACAAAAGTCATTCGGTTAATTTGACATCGAAAAATAATCTCTGGGTTTTTCTAATATCCTTACAAAATACGTACGTAAACACACTGTGTGGGCGGAGCCTTGAGTTATTGAATCTTAAGCTTTATGGTACACAAATTAAACAGTAGGCTTGAAAGTGTCAGTAGTTTTGCCTGCACACCAGAGGGTACTGACAGTGACAGTACGCCACACCAGTAGTTTTGCCTGCACACCAGACAGTACTGACAGTGACAGTACGCCACACCAGGAGTTTTGCCTGCACACCAGAGAGTACTGACAGTGACAGTACGCCACACAAGTAATTTTGCCTGCACACCAGAGAGGGCACTGACAGTGACAGTACGCCACACCAGTAGTTTTGCCTGCACACCAGAGGGTACTGACAGTGACAGTACGCCACACCAGTAGTTTTGCCTGCACACCAAAAGTCTGACAGTGACAGTACAGCCCACACCAGTAGTTTTGCCTGCACACCAAAGGGTACTGAAGGTATGACAATGACAGTACGCCACACCAGTAGTTTTGCCTGCACACCAGAGGGTACTGACAGTGACAGTACGCCACACCAAAACTAGACTTATAAGTACTTTTCCTTCTTTGTTTCTCGGGTGTTTGAATATTCCAATTTCAGTGGTTACTATAGCTACCCTTTCCTGGTATTAAACATTGTGCATTTTTCCCACGCAGTTTTGTGACATTCTTATCTGTCTTACAATAAACAGCGATTTCTCACTTACGCGGCTTTAATTAGCTGGTCTTTGTAACTGCCGCGCATGCGCTTTCTGGGAAAAACTGAAGTTTTAGACTCCTTACATTTTGAACCGGCTGGCCCCGCAGCTGAATATTTAAATTTTATGGCACCCTTTATGTAAAATGTGAATAATTTATGAACCAAGAAAGTTAACATTATAAAGTACACAGCATTTTGTGGAGATAAAAACAGAGACATTTCAGCATGCCTCAAGGAGTGTGGTAAGTATATTGGTTGACTAAATATACGTAATGAGGACTTTGAGTGGTAACGGTGCTTGTGTCCTCTGTACAAGATGGCTAAAGGAAAATGAGTCATGCTGCCTGTGATGTGTGTTTGTTTGCATGTAAATTTTAAAAGAATCTACGGAGTTTTACGACACTCGACCATCCAACGGAGGACACTCTATAACAGTGGTTCCCAAACTTTTTCGGTCCACCGCCCCCTTTGTTCCATATACACACCCACAGCGCCCCCCTACCTTTTTTAAAAAAACATAAATCCGCTTTTGTTTCCACTTTTATTTTATATTTAAAAAATCGTTTAAATAAAATTATAAGTTAAACTTAATATTTTGTGTTAATGAATTAAAATTTATTGTATTTTTTATGATTAACAATAATTCATCTAGCAATAGTTTATTAAAAATATGTGCTTGAATAAGATCGTAATAAAGAAAAAATTAAATTAAATTAAAAATAAGAAATTTAGTTCATTTTTATTTTTAACACAAAAATTACTTTACTTCAATTTTATTATCAAAATAAATGCACTACTTGTCTACTAGCGCCCCCCTGTGATAATAACAGCGCTCCCTTCCACCTCTCGTACCTATTAGCGCCCACCTCGGTAATCCCACCACCCCCCAGGGGGCGGTACCGCCCACTTTGGGAAACACTGCTCTATAAAAACTTACTTCTTTATTCCCTGCAATTAGTAATACAAGCATCGAGAACTGGCGAAATTTTGAGGTGTGACTGACACAGCACTTAATGTTGAGTGTTTGACTGAAGTATAGTGATGGAAATGTGTCAAATATGATTAGAACGTCTTTCTGTATAAGATTATTATTTGAATAAACTTCGGTTTTCACAGCATTAAAAGGCCATACTTCCTTGTACTAATAAGGTCGTTACTTTGACCTCACTATTACACACTTTTTTGTATGGCTCGACAGCCCTATATGGGCCTGGGCCTCCTCGTTTCGTCGACGCTTCACAATCACACACAGACACACCACACTCGGTAGGACTCCTCTAGACAAGTGATCAGCCCGTCGCAGAGACCTCTACCTGACAACACACAACACTCACAACAGACAGACATCCATGCCCTAGGCGGGATTCGAACCCACAATCCCAGTAAGCGAGCGGCCGCAGACCCACGCCTTAGACCGCGCGGCCACTGAGATCGGCCACTACACACCGACTACAAATAAAAGTAACTAATTTAATCCAGCTCTATAGACACAACACAGTGTAAACCAAAACTTAATTTGTTTAATCCATTTAATGATCTTGGCTAATGGATGGACCGATAGGACCTTAAACACCTAAACACCAAAACACCGCACCACAATAAGCGCTAATGTCAAATGTTCCTCGAATCTAATAGAATCAACAATCCTAAACTTATCTTTATTTAAAATTTACAAGATGCTTCTAGGATTGTTCGTTCTACCAGATTCGCAAAATACACAAACCTTACTTGCAAATAAAAATTTATACCTATAAGATGAAAAAGTAACGTTAAATCTATTTAATGATAGTTTTCAATCTACTCCATAATGCCATTTTTATACAACTACTGTAGACTGTAGATATTCCTGTAAAAAGGGTACATAATTGGGTAAGTTTATGTCATGCTATACCTGGACAGGCCCTTAGGGCTCCAGGATATTGAGGCTGCCAGGATATCGGCACATGAACGTGGCAAAGTTTTCAGCCCTACGCACCAGCCGCCTTTACCTCCAGGAGATACCCCTGGTAATCATTTCTGTTAGAGGCCTGAACGATTAAGCCATTGAAAAATCCTAATGATCTATCGGGAAACTAACCCGCGAACTTCCGGCTTGTAACGAAGTGCCTCAACCAGTTGCGTCACCGCGTACCACAAGAAATTAGGATTAACGCTACACGCGTGTTCAAGTAATCGCTTTGTGTGACAAGAAGGACATCTGTCTAGCAAGAAACCAACTACTTCAGTTCTGCATAACTTTTGTGTAACAGCTTAAAACATAGTGCACGGTACACAAATCCGGGGCACCAAATTGCAGTGGCGAACAATATGTACGGTGGTGCCTAATATTTGTGGGTCCTCAATATGTGACTTGTTTCACGTCACCCTTCCGGGGCCTAGAATTGTGAGTTGGCTCCCTAATTTTTGGAAAATTTTCACCTCTGACCTATTGGTTACTTTACACACCACTAGTTTTACCATTCAAAAACTATACTTCTGCCCACACAGTTCACGTTCGTGTTTCCTGTGGATGTTCCAACAAACAGCAATTACTTACCTGTAAAATATTAACTGATTTGTTTTGTAGCCGAGACTGGTCGTGTTTACTGCGCGGTACGAAATAAATCATTAACTGCAACTCAGTTTAATTTCAGTTAAAAATGCCACTGAACGAAATTACATCTATATTATGTTCTTTGTTACATAAAATCATACGTAACGTTTCTTTTCTGAATTTACCAAGCTTATTACGCAAAAAAAAAAAAAAAGAGACACTGAGAAAATTAATGCTATATAGGGTAAGAATTTGGTTGCGTTCTCAAAAATTTAATTACCTAGAAAATGGTATAACTTACAACAGCAGTGTACTGCGTACAAATATGGGTATTATGTCCTCTATATCTTTCGTCCAAAACATTTTTCGTTCACGTAAATATCAGCTAGTTACGCTAAACTTACGACAAAATGTGCGCACAAAACGTCAGTATGTTTTCGTGCTGTGTTTGTTACTCTTGTCCGATTTTAAATCACATTTGAATATTCTTACACATCTTAGCAAAGCTCGCCATCCATTCTGACGTCAGAGTGTTAACAGAGACAGACAGCAGACAGAGAGACAGACGGGAAGGTTAAGGGGCGCCATTTTGTAATCTTTCATTGCGAGCGCGCCAACAATTTACACACTGTGTAAAGTCACTTCGGCCGTTTGTCAGCGTGACGTCACACCGTCAACACGTGTAACGGCACCAAGACGAGAAACTGAGCTGAACTGCAAGTTTCAAATCTACTGGCTGATCTAAATCCGATTTATCGTGCACTAACACAGATATACACAGAGCGTCTGTTTTGCCGTTTCCTTAAGTAGGTCAGATATCAATGGATGTCCCGGCAGATGCAGGCTTGCTAAGCGGTAAAGCTACCGAGCTCCGATAAACATAATAAGAAACATCCCATAGATACAATTTCTGTCAAATTCTCTTGGTTCGCCACTCACGTCGCATTCAGGGAGTTGGTTTCCGAATCTCAACATCTTACTAACACCGTCTCGCACTTCCCGCTACGTCCCTCTGCCCCTTCAGACACAGATTGGAATTATATTTTAAAAACATGTGGCGAATTTTCCAATCCACATAGGCTACTTTCCAAAATATTGTGCAGTTAGAAAGGCTAGAAAACATTCAGTTGTGACATTTCCGTTAAATAAAGTAAGAACGAGATAGGTTATGTGCTTTTAACGTAGCACTGTGACGTGTTTGCGTGACCATTGTTGCCATGAAAATGCAACAATGCCTTCCCCTTGAATGGTTGTTCACTTATATGTAGCTGTAAACAATATAAAACCGCTGAGTGTTGTCACGGAAACGCAAGACTGGGTTATCTTTGCACTGTTGTCGAGTAACAAAATAATTCATACAGCTGTAAACAGTAGAAACATATGTAGTTGTTCATGTAAAACGTCCGATATTTTTGTCTGATTTTAACCAAATTTGGAGTTTCTCTGCATATTTTCTTAAATTTTTGCCCCCCAAATTTGACGAAAATCCATCAAATGGGATTCATGCTGATACATGCGGACAGACGTACGGAAGGACAGACATGAAGAATAAAATAGGCGCTTTCCGCAATTTATGCTAACGCGTCTAAAATATGTTGACAGCTTCGTGGTTGTGAAGGATACTATTCATACTGTTGTGAAGGATACTATTCATACTGTTGTGAAGGATACTATTCATACTGTTGTGAAGGATACTATTCATACTGTTGTGAAGGACACTATTCATACTGTTGTGAAGGATACTATTCATACTGTTGTGAAGGATACTATTCATACTGTTGTGAAGGATACTATTCATACTGTTGTGAACGATACTATTCATACTGTTGTGAAGGATACTATTCATAGTGTTGTGAAGGATACTATTCATACTGTTGTGAACGATACTATTCATACTGTTGTGAAGGATACTAATCATACTGTTGTGAACGATACTATTCATACTATTGTGAAGGATACTATTCATACTGTTGTGAAGGATACTATTCATACTGTTGTGAACGATACTATTCATACTGTTGTGAAGGATACTAATCATACTGTTGTGAACGATACTATTCATACTGTTGTGAAGGACACTATTCATACTGTTGTGAAGGATACTATTCATACTGTTGTGAAGGATACTATTCATACTGTTGTGAAGGATACTCTTCATACTGTTGTGAACGATACTATTCATACTGTTGTGAAGGATACTATTCATAGTGTTGTGAAGGATACTATTCATACTGTTGTGAACGATACTATTCATACTGTTGTGAAGGATACTAATCATACTGTTGTGAACGATACTATTCATACTATTGTGAAGGATACTATTCATACTGTTGTGAAGGATACTATTCATACTGTTGTGAACGATACTATTCATACTGTTGTGAAGGATACTAATCATACTGTTGTGAACGATACTATTCATACTATTGTGAAGGATACTATTCATACTGTTGTGAAGGATACTATTCATACTGTTGTGAACGATACTATTCATACTGTTGTGAAGGATACTAATCATACTGTTGTGAACGATACTATTCATACTATTGTGAAGGATACTATTCATACTGTTGTGAAGGATACTATTCATACTGTGGTCATGTGGCATGCACTGTGTAGGTTTTGCACGTGAATACCAACATTTAAGTATAAAATTCTACCTGCACTCTCAGGGTACGTCTAACACTCTCTGTCATAATTTAAAACACCACACTCTGAAGCCTTTTCTATAATTACTGGCACAAAGAGCGACACCAGGTTGCATAGGGCTCATGGAAATAAATTTAATTCACTCTAAGATATCTCTGGATTAAGATGTATGCCGAGGAACCCGTTTAAGTCTTTTAACCACCCGATAAACCGAGTATAATTTACCGTCAGACAAGGCTGTAAATAATAAATAGCCTATGATGATGTGAGATGTGAATTTCCCACGTCGGTAGAAATTAGGTTTACGACTACCCTGAAGATGGAGGCAAGGTTTTCCTCAGAAACTTTGGTGCCTGCTAAGTATCAGATAATAAGGTCTCACAACCCAGAAGATCTCTAGTTACTTCAGTCCTGATAATGAATTTTATAATGTCATAAACTTTATTGGTGATAATTAAGTAATCAGAGTTTTCACGTTTTGTGCTGAAGGTAAGGTTTCGTTGGCGGATGTGTGTGTGTGCGCAGTTCTGGAAGTTCGTGAGTGAAGAAGCCACACATAGCAAAATGAAACCAGAAAATACATACACTGCAAAAAGTTTGTTGAAAAAGTGACAGGGGTGAAAATTGTATATTGTTTGAGTGTGCGCTCGCGAATGCTGAACGCAAGTTGAGCCCTCTGACGCAAAACAACTTCAGAGATAAGTCACAGCGATGAAGCACAAAAATCCACAGTCACAAATATTGGCAAATATAATAAAATGCAGAATATAAAGACTTGTAAGGGAAGTAAATTTTCAATTACACTTTTAACCTCGACACTAGATGGAGGTGAGTGGTCAGCATCACATTCCGGCTGCTTTACCTCCACATTAGCTTACCCCTGGGATACTGGTCCTAGTACCACTGAATAGGCGGCTGTGTGGGCTCCACAGACGGTCTGGATGTTTCGGAGAAGAAACAAATCTCTCACACCTGCCGAGAATCGAGCCCCATTTAGCCTAGCTCAGAGGTTAGTCACTATATGACTGAAAAATCTATATATTATAATAAATAAAACGCCCAAACCAGCAACGTACACATAAAATGTAAAATTTCCTCTCCTACAAGTCGTCTTCAGGGAGAATTGCTTAGAAATAATACAGGGCGTACACAAAAGGATGATGCGGTTTAAATAGTGAATACTATTGAAACCGCACCATTCTTTTGTGTATGCCCTGTCCATATCAAGAACCGAGGTTTACGTTGTAAGATTAAAATAGTTAGGGCCTATTTTATATTTTGCATTCCATATTCATTTATTTATTTATCCTGTTAATAAAAATACATTGATATAGGACATGTCAATATATAATTACACATTATTAAAGTACAATAGTATTTAGTCTACTTGCATCAGTAGCCAACATCCGAGAAATCTTCATTCAAGTAATCTTCTATTGTGTCGTAGCTCCCAATAATTTTAATTTTAATTCATTTAATTCAGCTTATCTGTTGTTGATCTCAAGTCTAAAAGACATCAATTATAGTACTACAAAAGTATGACAAATGCTACACAGGAATTAAAATAACTTCACAAATTATGTGTCCGTTTCTTGTTTCTGTGTTATTAATTCTTTTGACGTATAAACGGTTAAATATGCAGCGTTATAATACATAATGTGAGTTAATAATATAAAAATTCACAATCATAATACAAAAATGCTAAGACAGTGTCTTAAAATATGACACTGTCTTAGCATACCCAGTCACAGACCAATTCACATCCAAGCTGCATTACCGTGCCACAAATTATAATTTATAATTATAAGAGCTCAAAATAGAGATGTTAAACAAAATTCCAATTCAGCGCACAAATTCCTTGGCAAATGTAATGTAACTATTACAGTGAAAATTGCCTGTAATCCGGCATAGTCTGTGTAGCTTATAAGACGTTCTTTTTTTTCCAATGGCTCGACAGCCCCTTGGGGGCCTAGGCCTCCTCATTATCGAGGCTTCACGATCACACTTTTAGACACACCACACTCAGTAGGACTCCTCTGGACGAGTGATTAGCCCGACGCAGAGACCTCTACCTGACAGCACACAACACTCACATGATACAAACATCCTTGCCACCGGCAGGATTCGAACCCACAATCCCAACAAGCGAGCGGCCTCATACCCACGCCTTAGACCGCGCGGCCACTGGCATCGGCAATAAGACGCTGTTACCTAAATAAAAGCAAAACCGCTCCACGTCTATAAAATTTGCACAAAAGTATTTGGGCAAATTTGTAATTAGACTTTCTTAATTACATGTACTTCAGTTCTAATTGTATTGTAAACGCTGTAGGCTATGACGTAGTACCCACATTCCCAACGGCATTGGCTTCGGTTTTTTTTTTATTTTATTTGCAATAGGCATAAAGGCTTCTATTATTGGCTTCTTGTAAGGTACGTACTGAAAGGTCCATTGCTTTAGCCTCAAGCATAGTGAATCGTATTCTTCAATACTGCTGAAATCGGGATTGACAGCCAACTTTCATTAAAGGTTCTGCTACCGACAGCGGGCGTGCACACAGCGATAGAAAGCAGCTACACAACAATAACACTTGATAAATTGGCATCTCCACATAAATATCTAGTTTCATGCCAACCATCGACGGATACGTCCGACGTGCCGTAGGCCTACACACCGCGTCCTAAACACGACGCACTTTATGAAGTCATGCCTTCCAGAACGGATTTAATAGGCCACACTCCACCAAGCATCAGGAATGTTTACCATTAAATGCTATCCTCCTATGGCTGGACAGCCCCTTGGGGGCCTAGGCCTCCTCATTGTTGGACGCTTCACGATCACACACTTCAGACACACCACACTCGGTAGGACTCCTCTGGACGAGTGATCAGCTCGTCGCAGAGACCTCTACCTAACAGCACACAACACTCACAACAGACAGACATCCATGCCCCCGGCGGGACTCGAACCCACAATCCCAGTAAGCGAGCGGCCGCAGACCCACGCCTTAGACCGCGCAGCCACTGGGATCGGCATTAAATATTACACATATTTCAATTTTTCTTAAAAATATTTTATTGGCATGCATTTTGTAGTAACAAATATTGAGATCTCAGTTGAGTAAAGTTAAAAGACAAAGTTCACCCTAGAACAAAGCATGAAGACTCAAAATGGGAATAGAAGTATGGCTCCACCCTTTCTTTAACCTCGACGGTGGTCAAGGCCACGGACCGGCCGATTTACCCCTCGCAAAAGAGACCCGGTACCCATTGTACAGGGCCGGCCTGGACAGGTGCGGTAAACCTCGCACTCACCGGAATTCGATCCCCGGACCGTCCAGCCCGTAGCGAGTCGCTCTACACTATTGCAGCCCACAAATGTCAATTGGTGTTGCTGTTGCAATGTTAATTTTATATATTCTAAAGCCATAAGGATGACCACCAGTTGTTGAAACATGTGGCTCTATAAGATAATGAAGTTAGTTGTGTTGGTGGTAATTATTAAACCGCTCTGTAATATATAACACAACAGGATGGTTAAGATAAAAAAGAATTTCATTTAAAGCCTGTCATAGTTGAAAATATTATCAATCCGTTTAGACGCTTATAATAGGTTTTTAGTAGTATTGAAGAGCCCCGCAGCGGATGCTACGGACGCACCGCAGCCTTGAATGCTTATTGTGCAACCCTATGAGGAAGATGATAAAGATGAAGAGGTTTTTTCTGCTTTTCCAATTTAATGGAGTACCTGTGGAATGAAATTGACAGGGGAAAACCGAAATACTCGGAGAGAAACCTGTTCCAGTGCCACTTTGTCCAACACAAATCCCACATGGACCGGCCCGGTTATAATAGTTTACAGACAGCCAGACGGATAATGGCACTCCACATAAGGCCTTCGTTGTCGCTTTGTAATCTCAACAAATAAAATTATGTTGTTATTCAAGCAGACAGCAAACAGACGGTCCAAGCGCAAACAGACGGTCCAAGCGCAAACAGACGGTCCAAGTGCAAACAGACGCTCCAAGTGCAAACAGACGGCCCAAGTGCAAACAGACGGCCCAAGTGCAAACAGACGGTCCAAGTGCAAACAGACGCTCCAAGTGCAAACAGACGGCCCAAGTGCAAACAGACGGTCCAAGTGCAAACAGACGCTCCAAGTGCAAACAGACGGCCCAAGTGCAAACAGACGGTCCAAGTGCAAACAGACGGTCCAAGTGCAAACAGACGGTCCAAGTGCAAACAGACGGTCCAAGTGCAAACAGACGGTCCAAGTGCAAACAGACGGTCCAAGTGCAAACAGACGCTCCAAGTGTAAACAGACGCTCCAAGTGCAAACAGACGCTCCAAGTGCAAACAGACGCTCCAAGTGCAAACAGACGCTCCAAGTGCAAACAGACGCTCCAAGTGCAAACAGACGCTCCAAGTGCAAACAGACGCTCCAAGTGCAAACAGACGCTCCAAGTGCAAACAGACGCTCCAAGTGCAAACAGACGCTCCAAGTGCAAACAAACAGTGAACAGATTCTTGAGTAAGAGTGTACTGTTATATTAAGACTGAAATCTGTGTCAAAATAAGCTGAAGAACTGAAGCCAGTCTGATTAAGGTGGTTGCACTGTATGTCTGCTGAATTCCACGGCTTGGAAACGCGTATCTTCCTTTCGATTACAGGTAGCGATATGGATGTATTTCCGCCGCCTAAAGTACATTATGTTAGTGCACAAACTAGACTTAAAACTGTGTTAAATTAGGAACCTTGAGTTGATGCGCATGTAGTGACATTGAACTGAAGGAAACAGAAGAGTTAAAGCAGCAACTTTAACTGTTCATGGACCAAAATTAACCTGAATTATACTTGCAGATTTAGACCGTACCGCGCAGTAAACATATCCCTTCTCGAATACAACTACAAATCTATTAATATTGTGTAGAGAAATAATCACTGTTTGTTCTGAAATCCACACAAAACACACAAATACAGTCCGTACCGCGCAGTAAACACACTCCGTCTCAGTTATACAAACCAGTCAGTTAATGCTGTACAGTGAAATAATCGCTGTTTGTTCTGAGATCCACACAAAACACATAAATACGGTTCGTACCGCGCAGTAAACACACTCCGTCTCAGTTATACAAACCAGTCAGTTAATGTTGTACAGTGAAATAATCGCTGTTTGTTCTGAGATCCACACAAAACACATAAATACGGTTCGTACCGCGCAGTAAACACACTCCGTCTCAGTTATACAAACCAGTCAGTTAATGTTGTACAGTGAAATAATCGCTGTTTGTTCTGAGATCCACACAAAACACATAAATACGGTTCGTACCGCGCAGTAAACACACTCCGTCTCAGTTATACAAACCAGTCAGTTAATGTTGTACAGTGAAATAATCGCTGTTTGTTCTGAGATCCACACAAAACACATAAATACGGTTCGTACCGCGCAGTAAACACACTCCGTCTCAGTTATACAAACCAGTCAGTTAATGTTGTACAGTGAAATAATCGCTGTTTGTTCTGAGATCCACACAAAACACATAAATACGGTTCGTACCGCGCAGTAAACACACTCCGTCTCAGTTATACAAACCAGTCAGTTAATGTTGTACAGTGAAATAATCGCTGTTTGTTCTGAGATCCACACAAAACACATAAATACAGTTCGTACCGCGCAGTAAACACACTCCGTCTCAGTTATACAAACCAGTCAGTTAATGTTGTACAGTGAAATAATCGCTGTTTGTTCTGAGATCCACACAAAACACATAAATACACTTTGTGGGCAGAACGTAGAATTTGTGAATGTCAAACGTATTGATATATAAATATTCAGTTCGTACCGCGCAGTAAACACACTACGTCTCAGTTATACAAACCAGTCAGTTAATGCTGTACAGTGAAATAATCGCTGTTTGTTCTGAGATCCACATAAAACACATAAATACAGTCCGTACCGCGCAGTAAACACACTCCGTCTCAGTTATATAAACCAGTCAGTTAATGCTGTACAGTGAAATAATCGCTGTTTGTTCTGAGATCCACACAAAACACATAAATACACTGTGTGGGCAGAACGTAGAATTTCTTAGCGTGATATTTAGTGGTACGTAAGGAACAGTTAGACTCTACAGGCAAATAAATCGACAAACAACAGACTACTTGACGGAGGATATCCCATTGTGCTTCTAATATTGAATATTTGGCCCGAAATATGTAGCTTACGTGAAAATAAACAGTTGTGTCAGAGGGTATTTGAGTATTTATTGAAAAAACACGTGTATTAAATTGAGAACCAATTGTCTTCTGGACTTTGTCCATCGTCCGGATAAAATATTAAAATATAATATAAAAATCACGACGTTTCGGAAGCTGGTTCTTCTTCCGTATTCAGGTGATGGGAGGTGAGACATCTACTTCAGTTAGCAAGAACTCTCAATCATATAACTTTCCTCACAAGATGCAAATACCAGGTTATTATTCATAAAGAGGTCCAGTGATTGAGATTAGCTCAGTCAAAAAGGACCCATCTGAGTAGGTGTCTCCCCTCCCATCACGTGAAGACGGAAGAATAAACAGCTTCCGAAACGTCGTGATTTTTATATTATATTTTAATATTTTATCCGGACGATTGACAAAGTCCAGAAGACAATTAGTTCTCAATGTTATACACTATCGTCAGAACATTTTAGAATTTACGTGTAAGAAATGTATAAAATCTTACACAAGTATGTGTTTGGGGATGTATTCTGACTCACTACAGCTCAAATATTCGTAACTGAAAATAATCTAAGCATTTAATACAGCTCTGTTAAATAAATCAAGGAATAACGAATATCAAGCCTCGCTCCGACTGGTATATTTGACAAATGCGATAATGAGGGGGTCAAGTGAAAAAAATTTAATTCTGTTTTCGCGACGTATTTGTCAAATATTCTCACACACAGGTATATTTGTCAAACGTTTTGCTTGTCGTTGTGACCGTGTTCCCACGGTTCACCTACTTGGTCACTATATGTACCGACTGACACTGATTGTTCACGTATAAGTGATTGTCTGCTTGTCAAATATACACGAATCGTTGGAACAAGACTCTAAGCCTCGACTTGATAAGTAAAGAAGAATTGGTGATATGTGTCACATTTACCGAATGTACATGTGAAAGCAACAAGTGCACCGTTTCCACGACGTGGCAAGTATCCACAAGTGGCGAATATTTGCCATATATTCTGGTCGTTGGAAAGCAGATCTTGTTCTATATGTATTTGAAGGCTTCCGCCGTGGTCGTAATGTTGCTTAAAAGTTTTTGGGTTGTAGCCCGGCGTAAATTTTTGGTGTATAACCAACGTTTCGGGAACACTTGTTTGTCCCATCTCAGGGTCTTGTCAATTTTTGGTGTATAACCAACGTTTCGGGAACACGTGTTTGTCCCATCTCAGGGTCTTGTCAATTTTTGGCGTATAACCAACGTTTCGGGAACACTTGTTTGTCCCATCTCAGGGTCTTGTCAATTTTTAGTGTATAACCAACGTTTCGGGAACACGTGTTTGTCCCATCTCAGGGTCTTGTCAATTTTTGGTGTATAACCAACGTTTCGGGATCACTTGTTTGTCCCATCTTCAGGGTCTTCCAAGACCCTGAATATGGGACACACGTGTTCCCGAAACGTTGGTTATACACCAAAAATTGACGCCGAGCTACAACCCAAAATCTTTTAAGCAACAGCTCTTGTTCTTCCTAAGTTCTAAGGTAAACACATTGCGTGACTCACCACGACTGAACTGGCTGTAGTTCCGGATGACGTTCTCAGCATGCTTCCTGGCGATGTAGAACCACTCGGAGGTGTTGCTCAAGTACTTGTACTCCACAGCCAAGTCCTTCACAAGTATCGGTCCTTCTGGTAGTCGGTAGGCATAAGGGCAGAACAGCACATAGTCTTTATACTGAAACTGGTCGTAACAGTTACCAGCAGCAAAGATGTCTTCATCAAATTCAACCATCGAGAACACGGAGGCATGAAGTAGGTACTCTGAACTCATGACCTCAGGGTCAGCATACTTCCAGAGTCTTGTCAGCATGTTAGCGCGGTTTACCGCCACGTCGGCCTCAACGCGGAACCTCTCTTGTGCGTAGCGATCCACAACGCCTTCTCCCAGGTTGAGGTCAGTTCCCGCCGTACAGTTTTCACCCACAAGATGCTGTGACTCGACGATGGTAAGGAACCGCGTTACTACGTCCACCAAGCCGCGTTTTGAATCAACAGTCTCACCTACCGTCCCCAGGACGTCATCAGAAATATCACTGTCTGTACCTTCCGTCCCAATATCAGAACCTTCTTCATCGTAATTTACGGACTGTAAATTTTCATTCGGATTTGCTAACTCATTCCTACTACTTTTCTCATCACCAAAACGATCTTTAACTTTGTGTACGGTGAGATCAGCTATAGATCTCAGTCTGCTTTCAGGATTTTGAGCTGAACCATTGACATTAATGGTTGAAGAGTACGTATCTGGAAATTTCTGTAATGAAGATTTAGTTTCAGCTTCTTTAACGGGATCAGAGACGACTGCCGTTTGCAGTAATGTATGTTGTGCTGTTGTATTCACACGTGAAGACGCTGTAGAAGTTGGGGGCGTCGTCGGTACGTGACTGTGTCTTGTTACAGACTGTTTAGACACTGTGGCATCCAGTGATGATGTCGATAAACCTAGTTCTTCAATGACACCTGCTGCCGTAGTGATTTCATAAAGATTTTTAACTGCTGGCTCATGATTAGTTAAGGAATATTTCGTGACCGAAATTTGATTGTTATCGTTATTTGACATATCATAACTTTCTAGAGAAATTGGATTTAAAAATAATCGTTCGGAAACAGTTCTTCTGTTAGAACGCAGGAGATGATTTCTAGACCGGCCATGTCGTACCAAAAGTCTTAACTTCTCTTCGGGATTGTTATCTAACACATTTACACGGATGTTGAAATAGTCTTCATCGAGGTCCTTTAGACTTGCCTCGAAGGTCACACAGAACACAGTAAACAATATTAGTGTCAAAAGGCCTGAGGTTTGTATAGTTAATTTCACCATAATGCTTCTACAAATACTAAATATTAACTGCTGTTATCAAACTACATAACAGGAAAATCCAAGTAGAATATCATAAAATTAACCCTAAACACGAGAAGTCAACTGATCCTTATAAGGACATATTAATACATATGCAAAAGTTATATAGAGTCACATCGCTATTAATGGATGCATTTTCAGGCATTAGTTTAAAAAAAAAAAGAATAAAATAATAAGTGTGATATGCTCCAAATTCACAAGCACTTTTAAGAGAGTTTCTATAAAGTACCCGGAATACGACAGTGATATCAAAACTTTAAGTTAACATATCACAACTTTTTAAAAAGTCTTCATAATATCCATAATAAGATACATTACTTCATACACTGCGTGATAATGTAACGAAAGTTTTAAGTATATACATTTTTATTTACTTTAAACACAAAAATAATTTGTAAGTATCGAATTATGTCCTTCGGTGTTTCATTTTCGTACTTGCACAAGCACTAAAACACAGACGGTTTTAAACATGAACGAAACAACAGGTTTGAAACTACAGACTTTTATGGCAGAAGAAGAACGACGCTTGATTGCGTGCGACGTCGGGAGGCGCCGGCGCTACACTGTGATTCGGTACACAAGACGACGCTTTCAACCCGCCGCGAGAGAGCCACCTGCCGGATTTAAACACGCGCAATCGCAACATCTAATCATCGATTTTCAACAAATACTGATTTATTTGCTATGACATATTATACTTCTGAACACGTAAAGTCGATATGCTTTACTTTACTATGACATATTATACTTCTGAACACGTAAAGTCGATATGCTTTACTTTACTATGACATATTATACTTCTGAACACGTAAAGTCGATATGCTTTACTTTACTATGACATATTATACTTCTGAACACGTAAAGTCGATATGCTTTACTTTACTATGACATATTATACTTCTGAATACGTAAAGTCGATATGCTTTACTTTGCTATGACATATTATACTTCTGAACACGTAAAGTCGATATGCTGTACTTTACTATGACATATTATACTTCTGAACACTAAATCGATATGCTTTACTTACTATGACATATATACTTCTGAAACACGTAAAGTCGATATGCTTATTCTTACTATGACAATATACTTCGAACACGTAAAGTCGATACTGCTTTACTTTACTATGACATATTAACTTCTGAACACGTAAAGTCGATTATGCTTTATTTACTATGACATATTATACTTCTGAATACGTAAAGTCGATATGCTTTACTTTGCTATGACATATTATACTTCTGAACACGTAAAGTCGATATGCTTTACTTTACTATGACATATTATACTTCTGAACACGTAAAGTCGATATGCTTTACTTTACTATGACATATTATACTTCTGAACACGTAAAGTCGATATGCTTTACTTTACTATGACATATTATACTTCTGAACACGTAAAGTCGATATGCTTTACTTTGCTATGACATATTATACTTCTGAACACGTAAAGTCGATATGCTTTACTTTACTATGACATATTATACTTCTGAACACGTAAAGTCGATATGCTTTAC
The DNA here is from genome assembly GCA_021186555.1 of Reticulitermes speratus. NCBI lineage: Eukaryota > Metazoa > Arthropoda > Insecta > Blattodea > Rhinotermitidae > Reticulitermes > Reticulitermes speratus. The sequence continues at coordinate 40,884,991 of JAJKFL010000014.1, read as the reverse complement.
TTTACTATGACATATTATACTTCTGAACAGTAAAGTCATATGATTTAGGTAAATTCAATTAATATTGCGAAATATTCCACGATATTCCTTCTTAAGTCGCTTCAATTGTTTCATCTTACCGTGCACAGAAAAATAGCAGCCGACAGAGCGTGGCAATGTGAAGGAACAATAGACAATAGTTTAATAGACAAGCAAACGCAAAAAGCATACAAATATTCATAATGATAAAGCACAATCTTTACACTAGATCATTTATTTAAACCTTCATTTAATTTTGCAATGCTACTTCCCTAATTTTTCTGATAATGGTGGAGTACAGACCAAAACATATGCTGAATAATGTTGTGAACAAATAAAGGAAATTGTAATACAATCCTCTATTGTTCAGACAATGTTCTAAGTTATTGGTTATCTTTAGAAATCTGTGGAGAGTTCATATGAGTATTTTTAAAGCATATCAACGTGACAGTAACATTAGACATTACCCTTCTTTCTGGGATTTTATAAACGCAATATTTTGGAAAAATTGGTCTCTCTCTATCGTCATGTACACGTGTGGTTACTGAGCTGGAATATCGTAAATTAAAAATTTTAATCACTGGAAGGGAACAAGAATTATTATGCCCAAACATGTAAGATATTCCTAAAACGATCTGATAACAACAGGACATTTTCAAAATAATTATAATCTAAGTCTTGAAAGCCCATTGGTTACTTTGTGCACCGCCGGGTTTAACACTCAAAAATTCTACGTTTTGCACACACAGCGTATTTTGTGTTTTGTATGAATTTCAAAACAAACAACGATTATTTTCCTATTATCACTAACTAACTGGTTTTATAACCGACAATGAGAGTGTTTACTGCGCTGCAGATATTGAATTTCTAAATATAATTCTGTTTAAAAGAAATTCAGTCTTTAACTCAGTTTTCCCCTGTCAGTATCATTCCACCAATGCTCCATACTCATTCATATCTACACATGCTGCTATAATTCCACTCTCCAGTCTTACTCAGTTTCCCCTTCAGTATCATTCCACCAATGCTCCATACTCATTCATTACATGCTTCTCCACCACATTATATTTTCTTATACTCAGTTTTCCCTTCAGTATCATTCCACCAATGCTCCTATACTCATGTCTATCTACATTGCTCCAACCTGTATAATGTCTTCAATAACTTCAGTTTCCCCTGTCAGTATCATTCCACCAATGCTCCATACTCATTCTATCCATTGCTCCACCACTATAATGTTCTTCCTGTACTCAGTTTTCCCCTTCAGTATCATTCCACCAATGCTCCATACTCATGTCTATCCATGCTCTCTCCAACGCTGTAATTCATGTTTCTCAACTCAGTTTCCCTGTCAGTATCATTCCACCAATGCTCCATACTCATGTCATCTACATCCGCTGTCTACATAATTCTCTCCAATACTCAGTTTTCCCTGTCAGTATCATTCCACCAATGCTCCATACTCATGTCTATACATCTACCTCCACACTATAATTAGTCTTTAACTCAGTTTTCCCCTGTCAGTATCATTCCACCAATGCTCCATACTCATGTCTATCTACATCTACCACCACTTATATGTTCTCTTATACTCAGTTTCCCCTGTCAGTATCATTCCACCAATGCTCCATACTCATGTCTACATCTACACCTCGCTGTCACAATTTCTCTCCAGTACTTCAGTTTTCCCCTTCAGTATCATTCCACCAATGCTCCATACTCATGTCACTACATCTGCTCTCACCAATAATGTTGTCTTCATACTTCAGTTTCCCTATCAGTATCATTCCACCAATGCTCCATACTCATTCATATCATGCTCCCAACGACTATAATGTTCTTCCTACTCAGTTTCCCCTGTCAGTATCATTCCACCAATGCTCCATACCATTCATCTACATCTGCTACCACCACCTATAATTTCGTCTCCAGTACTCAGTTTCCCCTTCAGTATCATTCCACCAATGCTCCATACTCATTCATACATCTCCCACCAACATGTATCATGTTTCTCTCCCAGTACTTCAGTTTCCCCTCGTCATACCATTCCACCAATGCTCCATACTCATGTCATTACATGTCTTACCACCAATCGTTAATGTTTCTCTCCCAGTACTTCAGTTTCCCCTGTCAGTACCATTCCACCAATGCTCCATACTCATTTATACATCTTCACCACTATTCAATGTTCTTTCATACTTCAGTTTCCCCTTCAGTACATTCCACCAATGCTCCAACTCATGTCTATACATGTTACCTCACCTTAATAATTTCCAGTACTTTCAGTTTCCCCTATCAGTATCATTCCACCAATGCTCCATACTCATTCATTACATTCTACCACAACCTATAATTCATCTTGTACTCAGTTTCCCCTATCAGTATCATTCCACCAATGCTCCATACTCATTTATACATCTTCCACCACTGATAAGTTCTCTGTACTTCAGTTTCCCCTGTCAGTATCATTCCACCAATGCTCCATACTCATTCATTACATCTACCACTACCTAATTAGTCTTCTATACTCAGTTTCCCCTGTCAGTATCATTCCACCAATGCTCCATACTCATTCTATCTACACCTACCACGCAATAATTTTCTTTCCATACTTCAGTTTCCCCTGTCAGTATCATTCCACCAATGCTCCATACTCATGTCTATCCATGCTTCCACCACCGATAATTCTGTCTTCAAACTCAGTTTCCCCTGTCAGTATCATTCCACCAATGCTCCATACTCATTCATACCATCTGACCACCAACATAATGTTCTCTGTAATCAGTTTTCCCCTGTCAGTATCATTCCACCAATGCTCCATACTCATTCTATCACATCTACCACCAACCTATAATTTCTCTTACTCAGTTTTCCCTGTCAGTATCATTCCACCAATGCTCCATACTCATTCATCATCTACCACCACACTTATAATGTTCTCTTATACTCAGTTTCCCCTGTCAGTATCATTCCACCAATGCTCCATACTCATTCTATCATCTCTCCCAACGCTATAATGTTCGTCTCCTATACTTCAGTTTTCCCCTGTCAGTATCATTCCACCAATGCTCCATACTCATTTTTCTACATCTCTCTCACCACATATATTCGTCTTTCATACTTCAGTTTCCCCTGTCAGTATCATTCCACCAATGCTCCATACTCATTCTATACATCTACACCACGCTGTACATAATTCTCTTCTACTCAGTTTTCCCCTGTCAGTATCATTCCACCAATGCTCCATACTCATTCATACATGCTGCCTCAACGCTATAATTCATCTTTACTCAGTTTCCCCTGTCAGTATCATTCCACCAATGCTCCATACTCATGTCATTACATCTCCACCAACCATAATGTTATCTTCCCATACTTCAGTTTCCCCTATCAGTATCATTCCACCAATGCTCCATACCCATTCATACATCTACCACCACGCGTATAATGTTTTCTCCAACTCAGTTTCCCCTGTCAGTATCATTCCACCAATGCTCCATACTCATTCAACTCTACCACAAACACTGTTATAATGTTTCTTCCGACAGTATTCAGTTTCCCTGGTCAATACCATTCCACTCATGCCCATATCATTCATCATCACCACAACGTCTGTATAAGTTCTCTCCCAGTACTTCAGTTTCCCCGTAGTACCATTCCACCAATGTCCAACTCATTCTATACATCTACCACCGACGCTGTATAATGTTCTCCCAGTACTTCAGTTTCCGTCAGTACCATTCCACCGGCTGCCACACTTCTTATTTTACCACCAACGCTGTAAAATGTTTCTCTCCCAGTACTTCAGTTTCCCCTATCAGTATCATTACCACCAATGCTCCATACTCATCATAACATCTACCACAAACGCTGTATAATGTTTCTCTCCCAGTACTTCAGTTTCCCCTATCAGTATCATTCCACCAATGCTCCATACTCATTCATACATCTACCACCAACGCTGTATAATGTTTCTCTCCCAGTACTTCAGTTTCCCCTGTCAGTATCATTCCACCAATGCTCCATACTCATTCATACATCTACCACTAACGCTGTATAATGTTTCTCTCCCAGTACTTCAGTTTCCCCTGTCAGTATCATCCACCAATGCTCCATACTCATTCATACATCTACCACCAACGCTGTATAATGTTTCTCTCCCAGTACTTCAGTTTCCCCTATCAGTATCATTCCACCAATGCTCCATACTCATTCATATATCTACCACCAACGCTGTATAATGTTTCTCTCCCAGTACTTCAGTTTCCCCTATCAGTATCATTCCACCAATGCTCCATACTCATTCATACATCTACCACCAACGCTGTATAATGTTTCTCTCCCAGTACTTCAGTTTCCCCTGTCAGTACCATTCCACCAATGCTCCACACTCATTCATACATCTACCACCAACGCTGTATAATGTTTCTCTCCCAGTACTTCAGTTTCCCCTATCAGTATCATTCCACCAATGCTCCATACTCATTCATACATCTACCACCAACGCTGTATAATGTTTCTCTCCCAGTACTTCAGTTTCCCCTGTCAGTACCATTCCACCAATGCTCCACACTCATTCATACATCTACCACCAACGCTGTATAATGTTTCTCTCCCAGTACTTCAGTTTCCCCTATCAGTATCATTCCACCAATGCTCCATACTCATTCATACATCTACCACTAACGCTGTATAATGTTTCTCTCCCAGTACTTCAGTTTCCCCTGTCAGTATCATTCCACCAATGCTCCATACTCATTCATACATCTACCACCAACGCTGTATAATGTTTCTCTCCCAGTACTTCAGTTTCCCCTATCAGTATCATTCCACCAATGCTCCATACTCATTCATACATCTACCACCAACGCTGTATAATGTTTCTCTCCCAGTACTTCAGTTTCCCCTATCAGTATCATTCCACCAATGCTCCATACTCATGTCTATCTACATGCTGCTCTCACACACATAATTCAGTCTTTAACTCAGTTTCCCCTATCAGTATCATTCCACCAATGCTCCACACTCATGTCTATCTACATGCTGCTCTCACCACATAATTCAGTCTTTAACTCAGTTTCCCCTATCAGTATCATTCCACCAATGCTCCACACTCATGTCTATCTACATGCTGCTCTCACCACATAATTCAGTCTTTAACTCAGTTTCCCCTATCAGTATCATTCCACCAATGCTCCACACTCATGTCTATCTACATGCTGCTCTCACCACATAATTCAGTCTTTAACTCAGTTTCCCCTATCAGTATCATTCCACCAATGCTCCACACTCATGTCTATCTACATGCTGCTCTCACCACATAATTCAGTCTTTAACTCAGTTTCCCCTATCAGTATCATTCCACCAATGCTCCACACTCATGTCTATCTACATGCTGCTCTCACCACATAATTCAGTCTTTAACTCAGTTTCCCCTATCAGTATCATTCCACCAATGCTCCACACTCATGTCTATCTACATGCTGCTCTCACCACATAATTCAGTCTTTAACTCAGTTTCCCCTATCAGTATCATTCCACCAATGCTCCACACTCATGTCTATCTACATGCTGCTCTCACCACATAATTCAGTCTTTAACTCAGTTTCCCCTATCAGTATCATTCCACCAATGCTCCACACTCATGTCTATCTACATGCTGCTCTCACCACATAATTCAGTCTTTAACTCAGTTTCCCCTATCAGTATCATTCCACCAATGCTCCACACTCATGTCTATCTACATGCTGCTCTCACCACATAATTCAGTCTTTAACTCAGTTTCCCCTATCAGTATCATTCCACCAATGCTCCACACTCATGTCTATCTACATGCTGCTCTCACCACATAATTCAGTCTTTAACTCAGTTTCCCCTATCAGTATCATTCCACCAATGCTCCACACTCATGTCTATCTACATGCTGCTCTCACCACATAATTCAGTCTTTAACTCAGTTTCCCCTATCAGTATCATTCCACCAATGCTCCATACTCATGTCTATCTACATGCTGCTCTCACCACATAAACGAAGGCTGGGAACCTTCCAAATCCAATGCTCTTTCGACAATCGAGAGCATTGGATAAGAAAGTACTTTCATGTTTCAGTCCTCAAAGATCTAATTCAACACGCAACATCAGGTTAACATAGGCCTATTCAAGTATCTAGTAAGAGGCTATGATACATTTCAGGTAATATTTCAAAGGTAGAAAAAAAATTTACTCATGTGGTTCTTCCGAAACTTATATATATATATAGCCGATCCCAGTGACCGTGCGGTCAAAGGCGTGGGTCTGCGTCCGTTCGTTTGCTGGGATTGCGGGTTCGAATCCCACCGGGGGCATGGATGTCTGTCTGTTGTGAGTGTTGTGTGTTGTCAGGTAGAGGTCTCTGCGACGGGCTGATCACTCGTCCAGAGGATTTCTACCGAGTGTGGCGTGTCTGAGTAGATCGTGAAGCCTCGAAAATGAGGCGGCCTAGGCCCCCAAGGGGCTGTCGAGCCATAGGGAAGAAAAAAATATATATATATAACTTGACTGTGAGGCGTCACATTCCAAATAATTTCAATAAAACATTTCAATTTAGCAACATGACCTTTTACAGAGATCTCTGATTTATGTACACTTTTTATAGCGATTTATTTATCTTCTAAGACAGTCGCTTATGTGATTTACAACTGTTGTAAAAATTCAAGAGAAGTTTCTCTGTCTGAAGCAAGAAACTGCCATAAGAGGGATAAGAAGTAACTTTATAGTGGCGTCACATAAGTGAAATATATGGGGGAGAAATTAATTTGGGGGCAGACTTAGGGTGGGAGTACACAGAGGGTTAAGGGGGTTCTACATCGCCATTTCATTCTAACCCCTAGACTTTACACATTTCTGTTTCGTCTCACTTCCTCAATTACTATATTCAGAATGTCTGTTCAGTAAGTAGGTGTTAACGTTTATACAGGGACTTCACATTATCCGACAATTTAAGTCACAAATGCAGACGGACCGTTTTGCGTGACAGCAGGGATCGCAGCGATCGCCGCTGTCCTAACTCGCCGTGAGTCGGGGTCAGCACGTTACGTTTCAACGTGTCATATTGCAGGTAGAGTGTTGAGCATTTGTAAGGTTCACAAGGCCGCACTTTTTTATGGGTGTAAATAAAACCACATTTAGTGTTTTACTGTCATAAATTAAAATATTCTTTCAGCAGTAAAGAACGCCGTGGTAAATTCTGTGTACTACGTCACGGAATAAAGCACTGTCAGTCTGTGTACTACGTCACGGAATACAGCACTGTCAGTTACTATTGACCGGATAAAAAAAACAAGATAGCAACCAAAATGAGAATTTAAATGCTGTAGAGGATTTAATACAAGTAAGCTTAAGATAATACAATTTGGAGCATTATTTTATATTGCAGGCTTATATATATATATTATGGCATACACAAAAGAACGGTGCGGTCGCCAGTCACTCACTTTTGAAACCGCACCATTCTTTTGTGTATGCCCTGTATATATATTATACAGGTTTCTATCACATCTGTGGAATAAGGTGGGGTTTCTCGTTATAGGATTCGCACTTTAAAAGCGTACTGTAAGTTTGTTTATGAACAGGAAGATTTTTAAACACGTAACTGAATACTGCAGAGCGGGGGACCGTCAACTGTCGCTGTAAAATAATCGTTGTCGTCCGCTCTACGACGCGTATCCCCCATTAACGCATGAGTATTGCAGAGCGGGCGGGTCCATCGGCTGTGTGCAGAAATGTTGCTATGAGAGGGTTTGTATATTCTATAAGGAGATTCTGCGTTAAGCTAGAAGCTCTGAAAATTGCCGACTCAGTAAGATGCAGCAAAGATGGAAGCATTTGTTTTGTGTACAATTCCCTTTACTTTCGGTCACACTGCCTCCGTCGAACTGAGTGCAGTTGAGGGCCAGCCTTTCAAGTATCTCGGCGATACGATTCTATTGGATTACTGTGCCAGCAGCCTTTAAGTATTAAAACGTTTGTGACTTCATTTCATCGCTTTCGCATCCCTGGATAGCGGCAAACATCTGAAGACTGAGCTATCTGTGACAAAAAAGTACAGTAATAAGCAGTAATGAACAATAATTTATGTTCCTTTAGAATTTGTGTCCATCCAAAAAATATTACCACAAAGAGTCAAGTAAGATTAACGTGAATTATATTTAAAACTTCAGTTCGTATCGTGCAGTAAACACACTCTGTATTGGTTATACAAACCAGTCAGTTAATGTTGTACAGTGAAATAATCGCTGTTTGTTCTGAGATCCACACAAAACACATAATATACAGTCCGTACCGCGCAGTAAACACACTCCGTCTCAGTTATACAAACCAGTCAGTTAATGCTGTACAGTGATATAATCGCTGTTTGTTCTGAGATCCACACAAAACACATAAATACAGTCCGTACCGCGCAGTAAACACACTCCGTCTCAGTTATACAAACCAGTCAGTTAATGCTGTACAGTGATATAATCGCTGTTTGTTCTGAGATCCACACAAAACACATAAATACAGTCCGTACCGCGCAGTAAACACACTCGTCTCAGTTATACAAACCAGTCAGTTAATGCTGTACAGTGATATAATCGCTGTTTGTTCTGAGATCCACACAAAACACATAAATACAGTCCGTACCGCGCAGTAAACACACTCCGTCTCAGTTATACAAACCAGTCAGTTAATGTTGTACAGTGAAATAATCGCTGTTTGTTCTGAGATCCACACAAAACACATAAATACAGTCCGTACCGCGCAGTAAACACACTCCGTCTCAGTTATACAAACCAATCAGTTAATGTTGTACAGTGAAATAATCGCTGTTTGTTCTGAGATCCACACAAAACACATAAATACAGTCCGTACCGCGCAGTAAACACACTCCGTCTCAGTTATACAAACCAGTCAGTTAATGCTGTACAGTGATATAATCGCTGTTTGTTCTGAGATCCACACAAAACACATAAATACAGTCCGTACCGCGCAGTAAACACACTCCGTCTCAGTTATACAAACCAGTCAGTTAATGCTGTACAGTGATATAATCGCTGTTTGTTCTGAGATCCACACAAAACACATAAATACAGTCCGTACCGCGCAGTAAACACACTCCGTCTCAGTTATACAAACCAGTCAGTTAATGTTGTACAGTGAAATAATCGCTGTTTGTTCTGAGATCCACACAAAACACATAAATACAGTCCGTACCGCGCAGTAAACACACTCCGTCTCAGTTATACAAACCAATCAGTTAATGTTGTACAGTGAAATAATCGCTGTTTGTTCTGAGATCCACACAAAACACATAAATACAGTCCGTACCGCGCAGTAAACACACTCCGTCTCAGTTATACAAACCAATCAGTTAATGTTGTACAGTGAAATAATCGCTGTTTGTTCTGAGATCCACACAAAACACATAAATACAGTCCGTACCGCGCAGTAAACACACTCCGTCTCAGTTATACAAACCAATCAGTTAATGTTGTACAGTGAAATAATCGCTGTTTGTTCTGAGATCCACACAAAACACATAAATACAGTCTGTACCGCGCAGTAAACACACTCCGTCTCGGTTATACAAACCAATCAGTTAATGTTGTACAGTGAAATAATCGCTGTTTGTTCTGAGATCCACACAAAACACATAAATACAGTCCGTACCGCGCAGTAAACACACTCCGTCTCAGTTATACAAACCAATCAGTTAATGTTGTACAGTGAAATAATCGCTGTTTGTTCTGAGATCCACACAAAACACATAAATACAGTCCGTACCGCGCAGTAAACACACTCCGTCTCAGTTATACAAACCAATCAGTTAATGTTGTACAGTGAAATAATCGCTGTTTGTTCTGAGATCCACACAAAACACATAAATACAGTCCGTACCGCGCAGTAAACACACTCCGTCTCGGTTATACAAACCAATCAGTTAATGTTGTACAGTGAAATAATCGCTGTTTGTTCTGAGATCCACACAAAACACATAAATACAGTCCGTACCGCGCAGTAAACACACTCCGTCTCGGTTATACAAACCAATCAGTTAATGTTGTACAGTGAAATAATCGCTGTTTGTTCTGAGATCCACACAAAACACATAAATACAGACCGTACCGCGCAGTAAACACACTCCGTCTCAGTTATACAAACCAATCAGTTAATGTTGTACAGTGAAATAATCGCTGTTTGTTCTGAGATCCACACAAAACACATAAATACAGTCCGTACCGCGCAGTAAACACACTCCGTCTCAGTTATACAAACCAATCAGTTAATGCTGTACAGTGAAATAATGGCTGTTTGTTCTGAGATCCACACAAAACACATAAATACAGTCCGTACCGCGCAGTAAACACACTCCGTCTCAGTTATACAAACCAATCAGTTAATGCTGTACAGTGAAATAATGGCTGTTTGTTCTGAGATCCACACAAAACACATAAATACAGTCCGTACCGCGCAGTAAACACACTCCGTCTCAGTTATGCAAACCAATCAGTTAATGTTGTACAGTGAAATAATCGCTGTTTGTTCTGAGATCCACACAAAACACATAAATACAGTCCGTACCGCGCAGTAAACACACTCCGTCTCAGTTATACAAACCAGTCAGTTAATGCTGTACAGTGAAATAATCGCTGTTTGTTCTGAGATCCACACAAAACACATAAATACACTGTGTGGGCAGAACGTACAATTTGTGAATGTTAAACGTATTGATATATAAACATTCAGTCCGTACCGCGCAGTAAACACACTCCGTATTGGTTATAAAAACCATTCACCTATTTCTGTATAAAGAAATAGTTGCTTTTTGATCCCATATCCATACAAGACACATAAACAAAACTGTTTGTTCAGAACGCAGACTCCTTAATGCTAAACTTAGATGTACGTAAAGTGCCTACAGGGTTTTTTAAAAGGTCTGTCTGTACATATATAAAACATCGACAAGAATTTAAATAAATTTCATACAATTTGATTTTGGAGAACATAAAGTGAATGTGTAGAAGTGTTTAGACGTCTATATAGATGCGGCATTTCTGAAGTCCAGTGTTAAGGGACGTACATTTGGTTCTGGGCACTTCTTCGCATGCCTAATTTGAACATGCGTGTTCACATATCTGCTCGACGCGCATGTGCAGTTTCTACGTGCTCGATCGCAGTACTGGTGTTGCATGACGGCGCCGCTACAAACTCGCGAGCACCAGTCTCGCACAGCAGCACGCAGGCCACATCTCTTTTACCAGCAGTCAATGTATTCCAACTTGATCTGGCCACGGAAAACTGTCACACTCGAAATATTTTTCGGAATTTCTAATAAAAATTCTTGGCCTCAAATATGTAAGTAAAATAATATGTGTATATCAAATAAGCGTATTAACAAATATATTATTTAAAATGTATTTAGAAATAAAATACGAGTCTAAAGTATAAAAAAATAAATATAAATATTATTCTGTGTCATAAGAAAACTTAACTAACTAACTAACTAACTCCATGGAGCAAAGTCCTTCTTAAGAAGCTAACAGTTCCTCAGCTAGTCAAGAAATTCTACGCGTTTTATAAAACCCGAAGGTTCATTACCGCATTCACAAGCGCCCGCCACCTGTCCCTATCCTAAGCCAGATCAATCCAGTCCAAGGCTCCTTATCCCACTTCTTGAAGATCCATTTTAATATTTTCATCCCATCTAAGCCTAGATCTTCCAAGTGGTCTCCTTCCCTCAGGTCTCCTCACCAAAATCCTATATGACCCTTTCCCTCCCCCCTATACGTGCTATATGCCCCGCCCACCTCACTCTTCTTGATTTGATCACCGATTAATATTTGGTGAGGAGTACAGATCATAAAGCTCCTCGTTGTGTAGTGTTCTCCACTCCCCTGTTACCTTACATTCGAATTGTCTTTATATTAATTTAATCTCGTATAGCAGAAACCCAGAAAAATTAGAAATTAATAATAATTTTCAAATAATAATACTACTAATAATAGTAACAATAAATATATAAATGTACACAATTTAATTAAATACTCTTGCACAACGTCATCCAAAACTCTGCCATTTGTATATTTACTAATTCTTTTGTGGTTTAATTAACGATGCCCTCAATTTCTAAAACTGCATAGCATCCAATTCTGGGAAAGATGTTAACGAAGAATTTTAAATACTCTCGAATAACAGTTGTAGCTTAACCCAGGTATTACCTCAGCATTTGCTTGGGGTGCCTGAGAAAATCCAGGATAGCATATATCCCTGCAGAAATTCGAAACGGATATTCTTACATACAAGTCTCAGATATTTACGGATACACTAGATTTCTCGGTCGACTTAACTAGCATACGACACTTTTAAATATCTGACATTTCTGTACACGGTGTTAAAATATCTGACATTTCTGTACAAGGTGTTAAAATATCTGACATTTCTGTACACGATGTTAAAATATCTGACATTTCTTTACACGGTGTTAAAATATCTGACATTTCTGTACACGATGTTAAAATATCTGACATTTCTGTACACGGTGTTAAAATATCTGACATTTCTGTACACGATGTTAAAATATCTGACATTTCTGTACACGGTGTTAAAATATCTGACATTTCTGTACACGATGTTAAAATATCTGACATTTCTGTACACGGTGTTAAAATATCTGACATTTCTGTACACGGTGTTAAAATATCTGACATTTCTGTACACGGTGTTAAAATATCTGACATTTCTGTACACGGTGTTAAAATATCTGACATTTCTGTACACGGTGTTAAAATATCTGACATTTCTGAAAACGGTGTTAAAATATCTGACATTTCTGTACACGGTGTTAAAATATCTGACATTTCTGTACACGGTGTTAAAATATCTGACATTTCTGAAAACGGTGTTAAAATATCTGACATTTCTGTACACGGTGTTAAAATATCTGACATTTCTGTACACGGTGTTAAAATATCTGACATTTCTGAAAACGGTGTTAAAATATCTGACATTTCTGTACACGGTGTTAAAATATCTGACATTTCTGTACACGGTGTTAAAATATCTGACATTTCTGTACACGGTGTTAAAATATCTGACATTTCTGTACACGGTGTTAAAATATCTGACATTTCTGAAAACGGTGTTAAAATATCTGACATTTCTGTACACGGTGTTAAAATATCTGACATTTCTGTACAAGGTGTTAAAATATCTGACATTTCTGTACACGGTGTTAAAATATCTGACATTTCTGTACACGGTGTTAAAATATCTGACATTTCTCTACAAGGTGTTAAAATATCTGACATTTCTGTACAAGGTGTTAAAATATCTGACATTTCTGTACAAGGTGTTAAAATATCTGACATTTCTGTACACGGTGTTAAAATATCTGACATTTCTGTACAAGGTGTTAAAATATCTGACATTTCTGTACAAGGTGTTAAAATATCTGACATTTCTGTACAAGGTGTTAAAATATCTGACATTTCTGTACAAGGTGTTAAAATATCTGACATTTCTGTACAAGGTGTTAAAATATCTGACATTTCTGTACAAGGTGTTAAAATATCTGACATTTCTGTACAAGGTGTTAAAATATCTGACATTTCTCTACACGGTGTTAAAATATCTGACATTTCTGTGCACGGTGTTAAAATATCTGACATTTCTGTGCACGGTGTTAAAATATCTGACATTTCTGTACACGGTGTTAAAATATCTGACATTTCTGTACACGGTGTTAAAATATCTGACATTTCTGTACACGGTGTTAAAATATCTGACATTTCTGTACACGGTGTTAAAATATCTGACATTTCTGTACACGGTGTTAAAATATCTGACATTTCTGTACACGGTGTTAAAATATCTGACATTTCTGTACACGGTGTTAAAATATCTGACATTTCTGTACACGGTGTTAAAATATCTGACATTTCTGTACACGGTGTTAAAATATCTGACATTTCTGTACACGGTGTTAAAATATCTGACATTTCTATACACGGTGTTAAAATATCTGACATTTCTGTAAACGGTGTTAAAATATCTGACATTTCTGTACACGGTGTTAAAATATCTGACATTTCTGTACACGGTGTTAAAATATCTGACATTTCTGTACACGGTGTTAAAATATCTGACATTTCTGTACACGGTGTTAAAATATCTGACATTTCTGTACACGGTGTTAAAATATCTGACATTTCTGTACACGGTGTTAAAATATCTGACATTTCTGTACACGGTGTTAAAATATCTGACATTTCTGTAAACGGTGTTAAAACATCTGACATTTCTGTACACGGTGTTAAAATATCTGACATTTCTGTACACGGTGTTAAAATATCTGACATTTCTGTACACTGTGTTAAAATATCTGACATTTCTGTACACGGTGTTAAAATATCTGACATTTCTCTACACGGTGTTAAAATCTTCATTTTATGGTACGGCGTCATATCCCACAATATTTGAATATTCAAAAAAAAACTGTAGGTATTTTCATGACCGGCCAAACTTCAAGTGTTCAAATAATATTTGCACCGCACAATTTCCTTACTTGCAAGCTTATTGTCATAACGTAAGCCCAGACAGCTAACACGGTCTACACTTGGTGCAGCAGAATACCACTTGAACGTAAAATCACGCCCCCCGGTCGCTGCATGGAACGTAAAATCACGCCCCCGGTCGCTGCATACAAGTTATCATGCTTGAAATGATTGCTATAGCCTGTGGCAATGTGCGAGAATCAGACGCACTCCGACCGCTTTCTAACGCATGACAAGATGTTCATTCCAGCTAATTCCAGCCACATGGACCCTATATAGCCCAATAGTTGCTGTATATATGACCAGATTTATCGTTCAAAAATTCCCATTCCTCTCTACCGAGTGGTTTTTGTGTGTTTATGCATATCAGAAAAAAAACGCTTATTTCCCTGTGTAGCATTAACTGATACATGTCATAGCCGAGATGAAGTGTTTATTGAGCGGTACGATCTGAATCTTTGAATATAATTGGGGATAATTTTTGTGCTTGAAACTACGGCAGGAAAATGTTCTCAACTTTGAAGCAGTCCTCCTTATACTTCTGAATGAGTGAATACAAATATTAAGTGACACTCAAATTTGCATATCTGGCTTACACGTATAGAGGGAGGTAAATTATTGTGAAAATTACTGGTCGTATAAAATGAACTAATCCACAAATTTTGTTACGAATAAGTTTTTAGGATTAAGAAATTCATAAGTATTTGACGATTAAAAATTTTTAAAATTCTCAAAATTATTTTAAATTTTTCTGTAAATTTACTTAGCATTTGACACTAAATATGTCTGAAATGTATGTGTAATATTCAAACCTTCTATATTGCTTCTATTAGACTACACAAGCAAATCACAAAACTTATTCTATCTAGTCAATATATAAGTTTGCCACTGCGAATTTGGCAATGTGCAAGTAATGCGGTACAGTTTGTAGTCCTCATCGGCAAAGTATTTTTTCAGTTACTTAAAAAACTAATCCAGTATATGGCAAAAAATTCCTCTCTAGAATTTAAAGCTTTTTCAGGCTTGTCAAGAAACCTTCTGCATTTTCTGGGCCACTAACTTTCATTAGTCTCTTCATAAGGTTCTGTCTTTTTTCCCTGTCTTAAGACAGGTGAACTCAGTTTAAAAGTTCCTTTCACTCAGCAAAGTACCATAATTTAACTTCTCATTTCGAATGAACCAGAGGTAATTCTCGGCAAAGACAAAATATTTTTCTCTCCTCCAAAAACTCCAGAGAGGCTCTGAGGTGCACCCAAACTTCTACGTAACGGACACCGGCGAATCTACCCCGGGGATAAAGCGACTGGGGCCTAAGTCCACCACTCACCTTTATCTAGTGTTGAGGCTAAGTATGGATGGAGTCAGACCTCCACTCCCCCTACGTATGCTAGCTTTACATTTTTGCTACTACTAAGTATTTTGATACATAAATAAAGCACAGAAATGCCTGACGAAGAACGAACACTTGCTTTAGAAGGTTATGTGACCTGGCCATTCCAGCTGTAGTTTATATGACATTTCGTTCACTGCATTTCAGATCTGTACCAAATAATGTATAAGTAACCACCACTAATAATCACTGCATTTCAGATCTGTACCAAATAATTTTATAAGTAACCACTCACTAATAATCACTGCATTTCAGATCTGTACCAAATAACTGTATAAGTAACCACTCACTAATAATCACCGCATTTCAGATCTGTACCAAATAACTGTATAAGTAACCACTCACTAATAATCACTGCATTTCAGATCTGTACCAAATAACTGTATAAGTAACCACTCACTAATAATCACTGCATTTCAGATCTGTACCAAATATATGTATAAGTAACCACTCACTAATAATCACTGCATTTCAGATCTGTACCAAATAATTTATATAAGTAACCACTCACTAATAATCACTGCATTTCAGATCTGTACCAAATAACTGTATAAGTAACCACTCACTAATAATCACTGCATTTCAGATCTGTACCAAATAATTTTATACGTAACCACTCGCTAATAATCACTGCATTTCAGATCTGTACCAAATAATGTATAAGTAACCACTCATATAATCATGCATCAGATCTGTACCAAATAATGTATAAGTACACTCACTTAATCATGCATTTCAGATCTGTACCAAATAATTGTATAAGTAACCACTCACTAATATTCACTGCATTTCAGATCTGTACCAAATAATTGTATACGTAACCACTCATATATATTCACTGCATTTCAGATCTGTACCAAATAATTGTATAAGTAACCACTCAATAATATTCACTGCATTTCAGATCTGTACCAAATAATTGTATAGTAACCACTCAATAATATTCACTGCATTTCAGATCTGTACCAAATAATTGTATACGTAACCACTCCTAATATTCACTGCATATCAGATCTGTACCAAATAATTGTATAAGTAACCACTCGCTAATATTCACTGCATTTCAGATCTGTACCAAATAATTGTATAGTAACCACTCACTATATTCACTGCATATCAGATCTGTACCAAATAATTGTATAAGTAACCACTCAGCTAATATTCACTGCATATCAGATCTGTACCAAATAATTGTATAAGTAACCACTCACTAATAATCACTGCATTTCAGATCTGTACCAAAATGTTAAGTAACCACTCACTAATATCACTGCATTTCAGATCTGTACCAAATAATTGTATACGTAACCACTCGCTAATAATCACTGCATTTCAGATCTGTACCAAATAATTGTATACGTAACCACTCACTAATATTCACTGCATATCAGATCTGTACCAAATAATTGTATAGTAACCACTCGCTAATATTCACTGCATTTCAGATCTGTACCAAATAATTGTATACGTAACCACTCACTAATATTCACTGCATATCAGATCTGTACCAAATAATTGTATACGTAACCACTCAATAATATTCACTGCATTTCAGATCTGTACCAAATAATTGTATAAGTAACCACTCAATAATATTCACTGCATTTCAGATCTGTACCAAATAATTGTATACGTAACCACTCACTAATATTCACTGCATATCAGATCTGTACCAAATAATTGTATAAGTAACCACTCGCTAATATTCACTGCATTCAGATCTGTACCAAATAATTGTATAAGTAACCACTCACTAATATTCACTGCATATCAGATCTGTACCAAATAATTGTATAAGTAACCACTCACTAATATTCACTGCATATCAGATCTGTACCAAATAATTGTATAAGTAACACTCACTAATAATCACTGCATATCAGATCTGTACCAAATAATTGTATAAGTAACCACTCACTAATAATCACTGCATTTCAGATCTGTACCAAATAATTGTATAAGTAACCACTCAACTAATATTCACTGCATTTCAGATCTGTACCAAATAATTGTATACGTAACCACTCGCTAATATATCACTGCATTTCAGATCTGTACCAAATAATTGTATAGTAACCACTCACTAATATTCACTGCATTTCAGATCTGTACCAAATAATTGTATAGTAACCACTCATAATATTCACTGCATTCAGATCTGTACCAAATAATTGTATAGTAACCACTCACTAATATTCACTGCATTTCAGATCTGTACCAAATAATTGTATAAGTAACCACTCACTAATATTCACTGCATTTCAGATCTGTACCAAATAATTGTATAAGTAACCACTCGCTAATATTCACTGCATTTCAGATCTGTACCAAATAATTGTATAGTAACCACTCACTAATATCACTGCATTTCAATCTGTACCAAATAATTGTATAAGTAACCACTCCTAATATTCATCATTTAGTCTGTAAATAAAGTAACATCACTAATATTCACTGCATATTCAGATCTTACCAAATAATTGTATACGTAAACACTCACTAATAATCACTGCATTTCAGATTCTGTACCAAATAATTTTATAAGTAACCACTCACTAATAATTCACTGCATTTCAGATCTGTACCAAATAATTGTATAGTAACCACTCACTAATATTCACTGCATTTCAGATCTGTACCAAATAATCTGTATAGTAACCACTCATATTATTCACTGCATTTCAGATCTGTACCAAATAATTGTATAAGTAACCACTCGATAATATTCACTGCATTTCAGATCTGTACCAAATAAATTGTATAAAGTAACCACTCACTAATATTCACTGCATTTCAGATCTGTACCAAATAATTATATAGTAACCACTCACTAATATCACTGCATTTCAGATCTGTACCAAATAATTGTATAAGTAACACTCGATAATATTCACTGCATTTCAGATCTGTACCAAATAATTTTATACGTAACCACTCACTATATATTCACTGCATTCTGATCTGTACAATAATTGTATAAGTAATCCACTCGCTAATAATCACTGCATTTCAGATCTGTACCAAATAATTGTATACGTAACCACTCCTAATATTCACTGCATTCTGATCTGTACCAAATAATGTATAAGTAACCACTCACTAATATTCACTGCATTTCAGATCTGTACCAAATAATTGTATAAGTAACCACTCACTAATAATCACTGCATTTCAGATCTGTACCAAATAATTGTATAAGTAACCACTAGCTAATATTCACTGCATTTCAGATCTGTACCAAATAATTGTATAAGTAACCACTCGCTAATATTCACTGCATTTCAGATCTGTACCAAATAATTGTATAAGTAACCACTCACTAATATTCACTGCATTTCAGATCTGTACCACATAATTGTATAAGTGACCACTCACTAATATTCACCGCATTTCAGATCTGTACCAAATAATTGTATAAGTAACCACTCGCTAATATTCACTGCATTTCAGATCTGTACCAAATAATTGTATAAGTAACCACTCGCTAATATTCACTGCATTTCAGATCTGTACCAAATAATTGTATAAGTAACCACTCGCTAATATTCATACCATTTCGAGTCGGTAGAATGAGAAATAAGGTACAATTCAAGCCTTTTCACTTTTTCTGTCTTTCGTTGAATTAAAGTATGTAATTCGTAAAATGTTGCTGGATAAAACGATACAATATGATTGCCGCAGGCTATAAATTTTAGCTTATGCACCTCACCAGCGAATGAGACAGACAAATTCAATTAGCGTTCAGAAATCCCAAACGAAGCAAATATCTAAAATTGTAAGCAGTAT
This sequence comes from Reticulitermes speratus, assembly GCA_021186555.1. Taxonomy (NCBI): domain Eukaryota; kingdom Metazoa; phylum Arthropoda; class Insecta; order Blattodea; family Rhinotermitidae; genus Reticulitermes; species Reticulitermes speratus. The sequence continues at coordinate 40,865,227 of JAJKFL010000014.1, read as the reverse complement.
TTGATTATTTCCTAAACTCTTGTAACTGGCAGTGTATTTGCTGGAGGCATTTACTCTTGGAAGATATCAGCCAGGGCTCCTTCAATAAGTACCCTTCGCCACGAATGGCACATGATTAATAAAAAAACTGTGCTTACTTAATTTTTTGTATTAACCCTTTAAAGCCCAGTGGTCACGTTATCTACCTCCAGGCTTAACATTCACAAATTCTACGTTCTGCCCACAAAGTGTATTTATGTGTTTTGTGTGGATCTCAGAACAAACAGCGATTATTTCACTGTACAGCATTAACTGACTGGTTTGTATAACTGAGACGGAGTGTGTTTACTGGCGCGGTAGGACTGTATTAATTGTTTTGTGTGATCTAAACCAAACAGGCGTTATTTCACTGTACACATACGACTGGTTGTAAAAACGAGACTAGTGTGTTACTGCCGGTACGAATGTATTTATGTGTTTTGTGTGGATCTCAGAACAAACAGCGATTATTTCACTGTACAACATTAACTGACTGGTTTGTATAACTGAGACGGAGTGTGTTTACTGCGCGGTACGGACTGTATTTATGTGTTTTGTGTGGATCTCAGAACAAACAGCGATTATTTCACTGTACAACATTAACTGACTGGTTTGTATAACTGAGACGAGTGTGTTTACTGCCGGTACGGACTGTATTTATGTGTTTTGTGTGGATCTCAGAACAAACAGCGATTATTTCACTGTACACATTAACTGACTGGTTTGTATAACTGAGACGGAGTGTGTTTACTGCGCGGTACGGACTGTATTTATGTGTTTTGTGTGGATCTCAGAACAAACAGCGATTATTTCACTGTACAAGCATTAACTGACTGGTTTGTATAACTGAGACGGAGTGTGTTTACTGCGCGGTACGGACTGTATTTATGTGTTTTGTGTGGATCTCAGAACAAACAGCGATTATTTCACTGTACAGACATTAACTGACTGGTTTGTATAACTGAGACGGAGTGTGTTTACTGCGCGGTACAGACTGTATTTATGTGTTTTGTGTGGATCTCAGAACAAACAGCGATTATTTCACTGTACAGCATTAACTGACTGGTTTGTATAACTGAGACGGAGTGTGTTTACTGCGCGGTACGGACTGTATTTATGTGTTTTGTGTGGATCTCAGAACAAACAGCGATTATTTCACTGTACAACATTAACTGACTGGTTTGTATAACTGAGACGGAGTGTGTTTACTGCGCGGTACGGACTGTATTTATGTGTTTTGTGTGGATCTCAGAACAAACAGCGATTATTTCACTGTACACATTAACTGACTGGTTTGTATAACTGAGACGGAGTGTGTTTACTGCGCGGTACGGACTGTATTTATGTGTTTTGTGTGGATCTCAGAACAAACAGCGATTATTTCACTGTACAACATTAACTGACTGGTTTGTATAACTGAGACGGAGTGTGTTTACTGCGCGGTACGGACTGTATTTATGTGTTTTGTGTGGATCTCAGAACAAACAGCGATTATTTCACTGTACAGCATTAACTGACTGGTTTGTATAACTGAGACGGAGTGTGTTTACTGCGCGGTACGGACTGTATTTATGTGTTTTGTGTGGATCTCAGAACAAACAGCGATTATTTCACTGTACAACATTAACTGACTGGTTTGTATAACTGAGACGGAGTGTGTTTACTGCGCGGTACGGACTGTATTTATGTGTTTTGTGTGGATCTCAGAACAAACAGCAATTATTTCCCTATACAACTTTATCTGTCGGTGGGGGGGCACGCGGTGGCGCTGTTGGTTGAGTTACTGCGCTACAAGCCGGAAGGTCGCGGGTTCGATTCCCGATGGTGCCATTCACATAATCTTTTCGGTCACACTATGGACATGGGGTCGACTCAGCCTCTAACAGCAATAAGTACCAGTAATATTTCCTGGGGGGATAAAGGCGGCCAGTGCGAAGACTGACAACCTTACCACCTTCATGTGCTGATTGTCTATAAATCTGTGAGCCTCAACCTCCTGGATCCCTAAGGGCCTGTCCAGGCCTGTAATGGGATTGCTTTACCTTTACCTTTACAACATTAACTGGTTTGTCTTTATACATTAAACTCATTGGTAATCTCGGCAGTAGTTGGAGATGAAAGGCTAGCTTCACGCCCTGGGTGCTTTACTCTTGGGGGAAGAGCCCAAGGTACCCATTTACCAAGATGCATTTTGGGCCTCAGAGCCGAACTGAACGTTTTGGTGAAGATATATCTCTTTTTTTGAGTCGAACCAAAATACCTCCGTCGCCTAGCCATTTTTTAAATTTTAATCTCTCAATACACCTACGGTTTAAGAGCTCAAAATGGAGCTCGAAAACAATAGATCAATATTTTAACGTTTTACTCATATCGATGTAACAACTTATACAATAGATGTATAGTCTGTACTTTAATGTTGTGAACCCCTGAGTATGGCTATTAACAAGCCGAAATACGTATAGGGGTAAATTGATACTATTGTGCGATATTGTGCATAAGTTGCTAAAATAATATAAGTTTCTCCACATATTTTAAAACAGATATTTGCATAAATACTTAGCGTGTTACTTTATAGACGCCGCCAGAAACGTCTGTTGGTATTCTGAAAGTTTCCGTTGACGTTTCGAGATTTCAACTCGAACTAGAACTAATCCACAGATTTCATTCAAATTCCCTGATAATAAAATTTCACAAAAATCCCTTAAGCGATTCTGTGGTTATGTCTGGTAGTCAGACAGACATGATGAAATGTAATAGTCTCAGTTTTACATATTTTTTTTTCTTTGTGAACGCGCCAAAATTTAGCGTCACGTGAACAGACAAATTCATACAGTGAAGCTCACACATTATTTCACCCATTTGGGAAATTCAGTGTTACCCATGGCAAGATCTTACAAACACAGGATATAAAACCCATTTTGAAAGCTGCTGACATGTCAATTGCATGTCCATCAATCCATCAATGTGCAGCAAAAAATGGTTACATATTTTTCAATAAACTCGCTTACCTACGCACACAACTGTAAACTAAAATATTGCATTTTAGTAAAATTCGTGAATAGAATATAGAATATAGAATATAGGATTGCAAATTATATCCAGAGAAAAAATGGTACAGGTAGGCTAGGAAAAAAAGATCCTAGGATCGTGCTCCATCCATATACATCCCCGTCATGCGTTATTCGCCATAATGTAGTAGACAATTTTTCAATTTATTTAAAGATTGTTAGAGATTACCTTTTGTTGCAACAAGCAGTTTGGAATGTTCGACATATTCAATAGGTGGCAGGAGGGGAATATAACATAGACAGGGGGGATAGATCAAGTGCTGTAATCTCCAATATCCATGGGAATTTCCCCCGTGGCTGCAGTATAGGAGTATGGAACTAGTCAAGCGCTTTGATACAGGAAAGCCTACGTTAGTGACGGTTCAGTAGGGTCAATGTACCCTACTTCGTGGCTTAATGGTGAATCTGTAAATTGAAACAGAGGGTCGAATGTTTATGATAAGTGGTAGAGAAGTTGTGGAATAAAGTTACATGAAATGTGAAGATTCTTAGGGTTTTGAAAATTCTTGGTTTTATATTAGTGACTTGACTGTGATCTAGTCTTCAAGATGTAAAAACCGAAATCAAAATAATAACTTCAGTTACTAACTCAAAGAGGGAGATAAAAGAAATTCTTACAGCTATAATGCTAAGGATAGTAATATAGAGAGAATTTATACCTAGTATTTGAGGAGATAAATGTACGTCGATATAAAGTTACAAATTTCTTATTTTTTTAGATCTCATTTCTTTTTGTAAAACGTAATGTTCTAATTAACCTCCCAAAAATGTTGTACACTTTTTTGTATTACCTGAAGATGTCCAATTTGGTAGAAACATGTTGTAATGAATAATCAGTACTGACAATAAATTTTATTTGTGAATTGACGGCTATTTTTAAATTAGTTGATATATTATTACAACGAGATATTTAGAATAAAGTTTCAAACTAGATACGTTGGAGACAATTTTAAAGATAACTAACTTTGTTACAGATCTGATATTGCAGTGATGAGTGAAGGAGGTGGGGAAAGTTGAGTTTGTCAGGGTGTCTATTATTACATTCACTTCCTCACATTCAGGACTTGCCTAGAGCAGATGTTTCTTTGGCTATTTCACGACGTTTTATAAACTAACGAATTTGTGTAGGACCTAATGCTGAATTACGTGTGGCAGTATGACTGGGAAGGATTTACCATGAATTGATCATATGTATTGTAAGATCTTTAATCCGAAAAAATGGCAGAGATTACAACATTTTATTTAGGATAACAAGTTGAATGACCATGAGTCAAGTACGAATATGCAGAGCTGCTCGGTATGTTAATAATGATAATACTATTTTCATTTCTTGTGTTATAACCTGAAAACATCTAACACAACAAGACAGCAGTGTACTATAACGTAACATTGGGGCGCTTTCGTCTAACCGTTTTGAAGTGGAAACACAACAATGCATTCTGTGTGATGTTGTTGAGTTACATGTTACTGTCAACTATATAAAAATATTGAGTGTTCCACAACAATGCTTTTATGGTAAATTTATATCACTGGCAACAATGCAAATTATATGTAACAGTTTTTGAAAGAAATGATATTCCATCTAATTTGCACACTTCTCGCGCTTTACATATAAATGCTGCGTTGAAGCAAAATAATGTTCGTTTGCTCATGGCCTTCTTTAGTCGTAAAATTTGACTGAACAATTAGTAATGACAGATATGTCGTTGTGCATTTTCTCAGTTCTTGTAAGTGTTGCCGTAAAAACGTTTCACGAGATCAGACGAAATTAGTCAATTACAAAGCAATAAGTATTAAATATTGTGTGTGTGTGTGTCTGTAACCTTAGTTATCCGGCATGCAAAGCGCATGCGCAGTATTATATTGTCATCTGTGGCCTGTCTGGCTCTACCATATTTTTCCACATTATCTCATAAACGGCACGATTTTCGGAAAAGAGTTATTGAATATAAAATGTGTGTTTTGATTTTTTTTTTTAAATGTTGTCTGAAATATTTCTTATTCTACGAAGAATTTAGTGAGATATAAATGTACATAGTTCTTCATGTAAAGTACTCGTTATTCTTGTCAGATTTTAATGAATCTTGAAATTTCCCGTCGGCTTTTCGGAAAATACTCAATATCAAATTTCATGAAAATCCGTCAAATGGGAGCCGAGTTGTTCCATGCGGACGGACGGGCAGACATGAATCTAGCAGTCGCTTTTCGCAAAAATTGCGAAAAGCGCTAAAAAACAATACACGTCGTCTCTCATTCGACACATTATTTCCAAATCATAAATTCCAAATTAATACATCAATTTTTCAAAGCCTTTTTAGAAGGATCAAAAGCAACTAACATTTGAAAGGAAGTGTTAGCAAGAGAGGTCATCACTGCTGGTAGCGCCCGCCGTCGATTAAAGGGGAAATTGCCGAGAGAGCATGGTGGCGACCTAATCTCAGGGAAGGTAGGTGTGAGTGCACACTAGGGAATATCACTTATTGAACACCCTTATTACATAAGCACCTCAGTCTGCTTAGTTTCCTGGCTACCAACAGCAATTCCCAAGAGCGCATTCCCTACTTTCGTCGACCTCAGTGGACTAGTGGTTAGCGTGCTCGCCACTGGACCCAAGGTTCGTGGGTTCGAGGTCGATGGATTTTTAAGGGTGATAAAAATCCGGAGCACCACTTCCTTCGGAGGGGAAGTAAAACCGTCGGTCCCATGTCGTAGATTTACGGCATGTAAAACAACCTTACCCAAGTCTCCTGCCTGCCAGATGGCTCTGTCGTACACATCAGGATCGATAGAACAGAAGCGCGGCCAGTTGGCCAGTCACCAACTGCCACGAATGCGCACGACTTAGTAACCTCGGAAAGAGGAGGCAAGAGGAGGCCTGTTGAGCCATGGTTATTATTATTATTATTATTATATATATTCCCTGCTATCAAACCCATCAAGAATTTACGTGGAAATGGGGCAGTGTCACTTTGCAACTTCCCGCTCTTCTGTCATTGTGGATGATTTTTGTAATTTTTTAGGGTCTGTAGTAACTATGTATATCATATATTTAATGCCGCAAAACTCCAAAATTTTCCCACAAATTGTATTTAATTTTTTTCACGTACTTTTGTCGATTAAGATCGAACCAATCATTCCAGTGACTTGGCTAAATGTTGGAAGGCAGAACAATCGGAATTCGATTCGCGGTGGAATCGCAGTTTCGTCTCTGTTTGCCGTTGTCTTCCGACCAGCTCTCTCGTCCTCCACCCTTCTGATCAATGCAAAGTACAAGGTCTTTCGTGGCTGATAACGCTCTCGGAACGTAACGACAAATCCTCATCTCCGTCTGTTGCTGAACAATTAAACGGACTACGCTTGTACCTGTGAAGCACGCGGTAGCGCAGTTGGTTGAGGCACTGCGCTACAAGCGGAAAGGTCGCGGGTTCGATTCCCGATGGGGTCATTCGGATTTTTCATTGAATTAATCCTTCCGGCTGCACTATGGCCCTGGGATCTAACTGAAATGAGTACCAGGTATATTTCCTGGGGGAAAAGGCGGCCGGTGCAAAGAGCCTGTACAGGGATTTCTTTGCCTTTTACCTCACACGTGTACCTGTAGCAACTTGTACGTCATTTGTGACATGTTCCTTAACATATTAAGTGCCTTTATCTTTTTCCAAGGAACATCAAAAAACTCATCTCCGTAACAGAAATGAAGTTTTTTCTTAGAGGCAGGATTTCAACATTTAAAACTTGTTTGAACGAATCTGTCTTCAAATGTTTAAAACAATTAAATTGTTTTTGGAGAGTACAATAAACGAACGATATGTTTGCAGTATTATTTATATTAAAATAACAAAATTCAACATATATTCATTAAACACCAACTAATGAACATAAAATTTATTCACAATAGTTTATTCTTAAAATTCCCCTATATGTGCATTAGTTGGGTTTAATGAATATATCTTAATTGAAAAAATGCACGGTAAATACAATGTTAAAATCCAACATGTTTGAATCCTTATAGGATGATCGTCAGGGAATATAAACAGGTCATACACAAAAGAATGGTGCGGTTTCAATAGTATTTACTGTTGAAACCGCACCATTCGTTTGTGTATACCCTGTACATGAAATATTTGTATACAAAACAACAGCTAAAATTACTATAAAAGTTATACCTTCATAACTTATACACCACGCAGTAGAAGTGAATGTGAGGTGTGAACATAGAGCGATACGGAACTCTAATAATGCAATATCTCGTAGGCAGCCTGTGTGTATGTACGGCAAGTCACATAACTTACTGGCGCATAATGTTCTTCTGATATTGATGGTAATCATTTAAGTTAATATTGGTGGTATTAGGCACAGTAATTTACTGCCGTTACTATTCAACTACTACTGCAGGTATATCAGTCACGGTCACTTACAGCTATGCATTTCTGTGGTAACACTGCTTGTATATCAGTTGCAGTCACTTACTGCTATATACTCTTCAGCTGATACTGCAAGTATATCAGTCACGGTTACTTACTGCTATGCATATGTGTGGCAACACTGCTTGTACATCAATCGGGTCACTTACAGCTATGCATTTCTGTGGTAACACTACTTGTATATCAGTTGCAGTCACTTACTGCTATACACTCTTCAGCTGATACTGCAAGTATATCAGTCACGGTCACTTACTGCCATGCATTTGTGTGGTAACACTGCTTGTATATCAGTTGCAGTCACTTACTGCCATGCATTTGTGTGGTAACACTGCTTGTATATCAGTTGCAGTCACTTACTGCCATATACTCTGCAGCTAATACTACAGGTACATCAGTCATTGTCACTTACTGCCATATACCTTTCTGATACTGTTTCTGGTACATAACTCGCGGTCACTTCCTGCTGCTAGCACACTTATGGTCACTACAATATAACTTTCAGATGTCATTGTTGCTATATCAATCACGGTCACTTACTGCTATGCATTTGTGTGGTAACACTGCTTGTGTATCAGTTGCAGTCACTTACTGCCATATACTCTTCAGCTAATACTACAGGTATATCAGTCACGATCACTTACTGCCATGCATTTATGTGGTAACACTGCTTGTGTATCAGTTGCAGTCACTTACTGCCATATATTCTGCAGCTAATACTACAGGTATATCAGTCACGGTCACTTTCTGCCATGCATTTGTGTGGTAACACTGCTTGTGTATCAGTTGCAGTCACTTACTGCCATATATTCTGCAGCTAATACTACAGGTATATCAGTCACGATCACTTACTGCCATGCATTTGTGTGGTAACACTGCTTGTATATCGGTTGCAGTCACTTACTGCCATATACTCTGCAGCTAATACTACAGGTATATCAGTCACGGTCACTTTCTGCCATGCATTTGTGTGGTAACACTGCTTGTGTATCAGTTGCAGTCACTTACTGCCATATATTCTGCAGCTAATACTACAGGTATATCAGTCACGATCACTTACTGCCATGCATTTGTGTGGTAACACTGCTTGTATATCGGTTGCAGTCACTTACTGCCATATACTCTGCAGCTAATACTACAGGTATATCAGTCACGGTCACTTTCTGCCATGCATTTGTGTGGTAACACTGCTTGTGTATCAGTTGCAGTCACTTACTGCCATATATTCTGCAGCTAATACTACAGGTATATCAGTCACGATCACTTACTGCCATGCATTTGTGTGGTAACACTGCTTGTATATCGGTTGCAGTCACTTACTGCCATATACTCTGCAGCTAATACTACAGGTATATCAATCACGGTCACTTACTGCCATATACCTTTCTGATACTGTTGCTGGTACATAAGTCGCGGTCACTTCCTGCTGCTAGCACACTTATGGTCACTACAGTATAACCTTCCGATGTCATTGTTGCTATATCAATCACGGTCACTTACTGCCATAAACTTTCCTATGTTAATGCTGGTATAAAAGTCGCGGCCAACTACTGACATAATTTTGTGATGTTTGTGCTGTTATATCAGTCAAGGTCACAGTCTAGCACTCGAACTATTTTCATGCTAACGTTGCTGTCGCATCAGTCACTGCAGCTCTTTGCCTGTTCCATAACAAATCACGTACATTAGCCACTGCATTCTTACAGTCAATATCTATGAAAACTGGCAACAGCTTGCTTGTTTAATTTGTCATTCAAATATATTTGCTTCAGAGTTTTTCTGCCAAATTTTGACATTTAGGTTACGGGTTGTAGATCATTAATTTAATCATGATAGTCGGAGCGTAAAGCTGCGTACGTACTTTCATCTAAGGTTGTGGTGTACAATGCTAACCAGATATTCCCATAATGCTACAAACAAACTCTAAATGTTAACTTAACACAAAAGAAATGTTGCTTGCGGACTTGGCCTGGTATTGAATTTTGTGGCCGTATTTTGCGGTGAAGAATTTAAAGGGGATAAAATTAGAGGAAATTTAAAATCTTTTTTTTTAATCTTGACATAGAGCATCCCTGTTTGTGTGTTAATCACAAATGTATGTTTCTTCAACTCTTCAATGACACCCAACAACTTATATTACATACGTTAATTTGGTGACTAGTTTCGACTCTGGAAATGAGCCATCATCAGGCCACTAACAAGGCTATAAAATGGAAAGCTCTGTAATTTTTAGGAGGAGCTCTCCTTCCTCTAATGTGCAGAGCTTTCAATTGTATAGTCTTGTTAGTGGCATGACGATGGCTCATTTCCAGAGATGAAACTAGTGGCCAAGTTAACGTATGTAATATAACTAGTTGGGTGTCACTAAAAGTTGAATAAACATACATTTTTTTTAGAAAGTTTGCATTTAGTAAACTGGCTTCAATCATAAACCTTCTGACTTAACTTCACGTTATACTCGTATTTACCGTGCATTTTTGTACAATTCATCAACTCACACCAACAAATGCACCAAAACAAGTTTGTCACTGATTTCTTTATTAAAAGTTTACCCCAATACGCATTTCGACACTTCTACATTGCCATCATCAGGGGGGGATCGTTGGAGTTTGTACATAGACCGATGTTCTTTATTACATCAGAACAGTTGCGTCAGTATTCGTTATTACCACTTTGTATAAAATTGTATAAAATTGTATAATAGTGGTATTGTTAAATTGCTAAAATTAATAGTAAAACAGTGTGGTATATTATATTGAACTACATGCTGTGATATAATTCATACATTATTGGCAGCGCGGTCCGGTGTGCTGTTTTGTGTCGGTTATCTGTGTGTATTGCTGTATGGTAGAACGTCCTTCTTACGTGTCTGCGTGGCTTGAAGCAGACACGAAAGAAGGAGGTTTATACAATTTTATACAAAGTGGTAATAACGAATACTGACGCAACTGTTCTGATGTAATAAAGAACATCGGTCTATGTACAAACCCCAACGACCCCCCTGATGATGGCAATATAGAAGTGCCGAAACGCGTATTGGGGTAAACTCTTAATAAAGAAATCAGTGACAAACTTGTTTTGGTGCATTTGTTGGTGTGAGTTGATCAACTCTGACTTACATTTGGGAATTCCCTGCATCGAATCTCGACCTGCGCTTTGAGTATCCTGACTGAGGATTTTCTTGTTTTTCCTCAGTTCCTCCAGTCAAATGCCAATACAAGATATAAAGCTAGTGTACGACGATCTGTGTTCTCATCACTCAGTTATGCAAAGTTTGTCACACCCGCAGTAGCTACGGCGACCTACTTTGAGCTACTGACCTACTGCCAACCTGCTACATAACTATTTAATCAACTAATTAACGAACTAGCCGGTCCAGTGGCCGTGCGGTCTAAGGCGTGGGTCTTCGGCCGCTCGCGTACTGGGATTGCGGGTTCGAATCCCACCTAGGGCATGGATGTCTGTCTTTTGTGAGTGTTGTGTGTTGTCAGGTAGAGGTCTCTGCGACGGGCTGATCACTCGTCCAGAGGAGTTCTACCGACTGTGGTGTGTCTCTCAGTGTGATCAAAAGAAATTACAAACCTCGACACTGAAACGGGAAAACCGGAGTAGGTAGAAGAGGACGTCTAAAAAAAAAAAATTAACGAACTAATCAGAAAATTAACTCCATGGAGCAGAGTCCTTCTTGACAAGCTTACAGTTCCTAAGCTAGTAAAGAAATTCCAATCATTTTAACCAAACCAAGATCTCATTATCGAGTTTACAAGAGCTGACCACCTGTCATGATTCAGATCAAAACAACTGACGTCTTTCATTACAGTTATTTAAGATCCAGTTTAATGTTATCCTCACATCTCAGGCTAAGCCAATCAAATTGTGTCTTTCAGCTTTTCCAACTGTAATAATCTATGCTTTCATTCATTTATTCTATCTTCCACACTTTCTATGTCTCGCCAGTGTCATCCTTCTATATTTCATCACCCAAAATTTCTGGTAGATAAAATTCTTGAAGCACTTCATGATGTAATTTTCACCAGTCTCCTGATACTTTCTCTCCCGTTGCCTCAAATATCTCTCTCAGCAACATGTTCTCGAAAACCCTCAGCCAGTTTTATTCCCTTAAATTGAGAGACCAAGTTTCACACCCACATAAAGCAAGAAGCAAGATTATATTTCTATATATTTAAATCTTTATATTCTTAGCTACAAGATGGGAAGACATAAGATTCTCGACGCATGTCAGCAGGTGTTCACGCACTTTGACCTGCTCTCTGCTTCTTCGTGCATGAAATTTAAATTTCTTGGTGCAGTTCCCAAATGTTGAAATTGTGCCAAATTTGAGCTGCTGCTCGCGCCATTGTGTAATGTTGAACGATTCAATTTTTCTCACTTAATTCCTGTTATATAATTTTCTACTATTTTGTCATGAAAATATCCTTCCACGATCCATTTCTGTGCTGCTATTCTTTCTTCCAATTAAGTTATTTTATGAACTGATGTTCATTTAAATTGATTCCTTTACCATTTCTCTGTGTATTTATATTTATCACCGGCATTTTAGGGTCTTTTAAATTCTGTCAAGTGTTCATTTAAAAGATTATAATTTAATTGGTCTATTTCGTTTCCCTTCCTAATTAGAATATTATTAAACTTTAAACCCCTTCTTCCATCTGTCACTCATATTTGGGATCGGTTTTCACTTGCGCCTTGCATATTCTCAATTGTGTTCGTACGACTGTTTAGCGGGTTTGAGAACAAAGAGCTCAGTGGAGTGTATAGAGGAGGAAGAGGAGACGTTAAAGGGGGAGGGAGAGGATTACGTAATAAGGAATTTCATAATTTGTAGTCCTCAGCACATATTGTTAGAACGTTCAAAACAGGGCTGATGGGATCGGGGCATTAAGAATGTTTGTGGGAGTTTAGTAATGTGTGAGAAATTTTAATTGAAAAAAAAGTTGATGAAAAGAGACTATTTGAGAGATTCAGGTGTAGATGGAAAGATAATATTGGAATGAAAATGAAAAAAGAACGTTGTAGGTTTGTGAGTTTGTTTTATCTGGCTCACTATTCGGTCATTTTTCTGGGTCGTTATGACAGTAACGAAATATGAGTTCCGTAAATAATGAGAATACGAGGAATGACACAAAAAACACGAGACTATGTCTGTAACTATTTCTGTTTGACAAATTCAGCAAATTAACTATGATCGCCTTCAAAGTAGTTCCCTTCTGAGTTAACACACAGCTGCATACGATGCTGCCAACGTTCAAAGCAATTCTGCATGTCATTTTCTGTCAGACTGTTGAGGATCTCCGTCGTTTTTACTTTCACATCTTCTACCGATAAAAAATGGGTCCCTTTGAGCACCGACTTGATCTTTGGGAAGAGGTAGAAGTCACAGGGAGCAAGGTCTGGCGAATAAGGTGAGTGCTCCATCACAGTGATGTTTTTATTGGCTAAAAACTGCTTCACAGACAAAGCGTTGTGGGCTGGCGCGTTATCCTGATGCAAAATCTACCCGTTTTGCCACAATTCCGGTCGTTTCCTTCTCACACGTTCCCGTAATTTCGTCAACACTTCAATGTAATAGTGTTGATTTACTGTCTGGCCGCTGGGTACCCGCTCTGCCATCACAATACCCTGGATATCGAAGAAAACAATCAACATGGCCTTGAACCTCGAACGACTCATGCGTGCTTTTTTTGGTCTTGGAGATGATGTTGACTTCCACTGCATTGATTGTCGCTTGGTTTCCGGATCATACGTAAATATCCAAGTTTCATCACAAGTAATGACCGAATTCAACAAATCTGGTTCATCCTCAATGCGTTGCAAAAGGTCCGAATTCCTGGCGGCGTTCTTTTTGTTCATCTGACAGAATTTTTGGAACCATTTTTGCACAAACCTTTGTCATGTTCAATTCTTCCGTTAGAATTCGTCGAACACTTTCCCTATCCAAATTAACTTTCTCAGCTACTGCTCGAACACCCAACCTTCTGTCTTTTCGAATCATATGTCGCACTTTTTCAATGTTGTCATCGTTAACAGCTGTGCGTGGCCGGCCTGGGCGATCATCAACTTTCACGCTTTCTCTGCCTTCCGAAAGTCGTTTGTGCCACTCAAAAACGCGTGCACGAGATATGCAATCTTCATCATAAGCCTCAGTCAATAATTGAAACGTTTCCGTCGCGGATTTCTTCAGTTTAACAAGAAACTTGATGTTAACTCGTTGTTCACTTTTGCAGTCCGACATTTTCCGTCCGAGGGTAAAAACACGCCTATATTTGAAGATGCGTCAACTTGTACTGAGTGAAGCGATCGAGCTGAAACTTGTAACGCTGTGACAGGACAGATCATGTTCCATAGCCGTATATTTGTTTCATCCCCCCACTCTTGGTTCCAGAGCTATAGGGTTAGTCTCGTTTTTTTTGTGTCAGACCTCGTATCTTGGCCATCCTGGTAATTAGATCATCAATAACATCTGTGACCCACAGAGTTAATATATTGTGAAAATTCGTAAACTATATCACATTGAATGTGTTTGTATATCTATGTGTTATTACCAATTTTATTCCTCTAAACACTAAGATTAATCTAAATTACACTTAAAGACCCAAAACGTACCAAGCAGTAAACACACTCCGTCTCAGTTATACAAAACAGTCAGTTAATGTTGTACAGTGAAATAATCGTTGTTTGTTCTGAGATCCACACAAAACACATAAATACAGTCCGTACCGCGCAGTAAACACACTCCGTCTCAGTTATACAAACCAGTCAGTTAATGTTGTACAGTGAAATAATCGCTGTTTGTTCTGAGATCCACACAAAACACAATAAATACACTGTGTGAGCAGAACGTAGAATTTGTGAATGTTTAAACGTATTGATAATAAAATATTCAGTTCGTACCGCGCAGTAAACACACTCCGTCTCAGTTATACAAACCAGTCAGTTAATGTTGTACAGTGAAATAATCGCTGTTTGTTCTGAGATCCACACAAAACACATAAATACACTGTGTGAGCAGAACGTAGAATTTGTGAATGTTAAACGTATTGATATATAAATATTCAGTTCGTACCGCGCAGTAAACACACTCCGTCTCAGTTATACAAACCAGTCAGTTAATGTTGTACAGTGAAATAATCGCTGTTTGTTCTGAGATCCACACAAAACACATAAATACACTGTGTGAGCAGAACGTAGAATTTGTGAATGTTAAACGTATTGATATATAAATATTCAGTTCGTACCGCGCAGTAAACACACTCCGTCTCAGTTATACAAACCAGTCAGTTAATGCTGTACAGTGAAATAATCGCTGTTTGTTCTGAGATCCACACAAAACACATAAATACAGTTCGTACCGCGCAGTAAACACACTCCGTCTCAGTTATACAAACCAGTCAGTTAATGCTGTACAGTGAAATAATCGCTGTTTGTTCTGAGATCCACACAAAACACATAAATACAGTCCGTACCGCGCAGTAAACACACTCCGTCTCAGTTATACAAACCAGTCAGTTAATGTTGTACAGTGAAATAATCGCTGTTTGTTCTGAGATCCACACAAAACACATAAATACAGTCCGTACCGCGCAGTAAACACACTCCGTCTCAGTTATACAAACCAGTCAGTTAATGCTGTACAGTGAAATAATCGCTGTTTGTTCTGAGATCCACACAAAACACATAAATACAGTCCGTACCGCGCAGTAAACACACTCCGTCTCAGTTATACAAACCAGTCAGTTAATGTTGTACAGTGAAATAATCGCTGTTTGTTCTGAGATCCACACAAAACACATAAATACACTGTGTGAGCAGAACGTAGAATTTGTGAATGTTAAACGTATTGATATATAAATATTCAGTTCGTACCGCGCAGTAAACACACTCCGTCTCAGTTATACAAACCAGTCAGTTAATGCTGTACAGTGAAATAATCGCTGTTTGTTCTGAGATCCACACAAAACACATAAATACAGTTCGTACCGCGCAGTAAACACACTCCGTCTCAGTTATACAAACCAGTCAGTTAATGCTGTACAGTGAAATAATCGCTGTTTGTTCTGAGATCCACACAAAACACATAAATACAGTCCGTACCGCGCAGTAAACACACTCCGTCTCAGTTATACAAACCAGTCAGTTAATGTTGTACAGTGAAATAATCGCTGTTTGTTCTGAGATCCACACAAAACACATAAATACAGTCCGTACCGCGCAGTAAACACACTCCGTCTCAGTTATACAAACCAGTCAGTTAATGCTGTACAGTGAAATAATCGCTGTTTGTTCTGAGATCCACACAAAACACATAAATACAGTCCGTACCGCGCAGTAAACACACTCCGTCTCAGTTATACAAACCAGTCAGTTAATGCTGTACAGTGAAATAATCGCTGTTTGTTCTGAGATCCACACAAAACACATAAATACAGTCCGTACCGATCAGTAAACACACTCCGTCTCAGTTATACAAACCAGTCAGTTAATGTTGTACAGTGAAATAATCGCTGTTTGTTCTGAGATCCACACAAAACACATAAATACAGTCCGTACCGCTCAGTAAACACACTCCGTCTCAGTTATACAAACCAGTCAGTTAATGTTGTACAGTGAAATAATCGCTGTTTGTTCTGAGATCCACACAAAACACATAAATACAGACCGTACCGCTCAGTAAACACACTCCGTCTCAGTTATACAAACCAGTCAGTTAATGTTGTACAGTGAAATAATCGCTGTTTGTTCTGAGATCCACACAAAACACATAAATACAGTCCGTACCGCTCAGTAAACACACTCCGTCTCAGTTATACAAACCAGTCAGTTAATGTTGTACAGTGAAATAATCGCTGTTTGTTCTGAGATCCACACAAAACACATAAATACAGTCCGTACCGCTCAGTAAACACACTCCGTCTCAGTTATACAAACCAGTCAGTTAATGTTGTACAGTGAAATAATCGCTGTTTGTTCTGAGATCCACACAAAACACATAAATACAGTCCGTACCGCTCAGTAAACACACTCCGTCTCAGTTATACAAACCAGTCAGTTAATGTTGTACAGTGAAATAATCGCTGTTTGTTCTGAGATCCACACAAAACACATAAATACAGTCCGTACCGCTCAGTAAACACACTCCGTCTCAGTTATACAAACCAGTCAGTTAATGTTGTACAGTGAAATAATCGCTGTTTGTTCTGAGATCCACACAAAACACATAAATACAGTCCGTACCGCTCAGTAAACACACTCCGTCTCAGTTATACAAACCAGTCAGTTAATGTTGTACAGTGAAATAATCGCTGTTTGTTCTGAGATCCACACAAAACACATAAATACAGTCCGTACCGCTCAGTAAACACACTCCGTCTCAGTTATACAAACCAGTCAGTTAATGTTGTACAGTGAAATAATCGCTGTTTGTTCTGAGATCCACACAAAACACATAAATACAGTCCGTACCGCTCAGTAAACACACTCCGTCTCAGTTATACAAACCAGTCAGTTAATGTTGTACAGTGAAATAATCGCTGTTTGTTCTGAGATCCACACAAAACACAATAAATACAGTCCGTACCGCCAGTAAACACACTCCGTCTCATTTATACAAACCAGTCAGTTAATGTTGTACAGTGAAATAATCGCTGTTTGTTCTGAGATCCACACAAAACACATAAATACAGTCGTACCGCTCAGTAACACACTCCGTCTCAGTTATACAAACCAGTCAGTTAATGTTGTACAGTGAAATAATCGCTGTTTGTTCTGAGATCCACACAAAACACATAAATACAGTCCGTACCGCTCAGTAAACACACTCCGTCTCAGTTATACAAACCAGTCAGTTAATGTTGTACAGTGAAATAATCGCTGTTTGTTCTGAGATCCACACAAAACACATAAATACACTGTGTGGGCAGAACGTAAAATTTGTGAACGTTAAACCTGACTGTACGTAAAGTAATTATAGGTTACTACAGGGCTAAAACACCAAACGAATATAATTGTGTATTACAACTAATGTTATTGAATTTCTAGAGTTTGTACATCGTGCAAAGAAAACGTAAGGTTTCGCAAGTATGATCTGCTTCCTTCATCACGTAAACAGGTGGACGGACATCCAAGTTGTTATGTCTGACTGAAAGAGCTAATTTCAGTCAGTAGCCTTGTAAAGAGTTGGCCACACACATTTCAATATGAATACGAAAACGTAACCAGTGGGGCACCACTTTGCGATATACAGAAGGCAATGGACAATTAAGAACAGTAAATCAAAACTGTATTTTGTAATATTTCATGTACATTATATTGCAAACTATTTCGATTTTTTTAAAAAGCCATCTTCAGGCAATATAAATTACTTAAAGGTAGATTATCACATTCAACACAAAAAAATGTTTTTTTCATGTCGTTGAGATTTCAGCAATAAAGCAGTTTGAGTGTTGTTAGAGCCGAGACCAGATAAAAACAAAGAGTAAAATATATTGAAATATATTACAATAATTCAATATATTTTATATCTTTGTTTCCTTTAATCCCTATCTTTCTTTAAAGTATTTTGCATTTGTACCCTGATGAAGGAGGCAGATGGTTCCTGCCAAACGTTTTCTTTTCCGTCTGCCAGCAACTTAGCTACACATACCAGACCGGGCTCCATTGTTATTGAAAAATTTAAGGTTGTCACAGTATCAGCGTTTGTGGATCGAACTAAGTGTGGACAGAGTCTCAGCTTTTTTGATAAAGGAGTAAAGAAAATGCAAGCCAGAAATATCCATAAAAATTGAACAATTTTTTTCACCAACAAATGCACACAGACATATAATGTCAATAGCTTATTTTATTAATAGCTTTCCCCAATTAAGCAAAAATGCACGGTGAATACAACATAAAATCCATACAAACTCTTTTTTACATCAGAATGACAACATAATTATGTGTGTCAAGAAACAATTTGTTGGGTTAGATAGTTAGGATATTGAAACCTACTGAAATAATGACTATTTTGTAATTTAATGACCCTTTGGAAAATCCGTAGCTCACACATCATAGATTTTTAAAATTTGTAAATAATAAAATTATTTTACTTTTAAAAGAAAACATATTATGGGAAGATGTATATCATTTCTAAACTTTTTTACTTTAAACTGTAATTCAAAACACACCGATAACATCGCTGCCATTTGCATTACGTCACAGTCATTGTCGCTAATTTCATGCTGATTTTTGGTTATATTTACTTATGCCACTTTCATTTTAAAGGTCTTCACGACAGCCATATTTATACCCTTATTTACAGAAAAACAACAAGTTTAAATGCCGTCTTATATATATAATGATGTTGTGCTTCTATCAAATTTAATTAAGATTTGTTAGTTATTTCAAAACTTTAGTAGGACATGTTAGACATGGATTTATAATTATTACATAATCATGTCTTTGTTATTGAAGTACGCAAATATGAAATTACATTTTGTGGCTATTCTTGCAAGTCCTATAAAATTCTTACTTCTTCTTCTTCTGTCTTTGTTCTATAGTAGGCATACTTGTTTTGGTCAGGCATTTTAAGAGATGGTTTAGAATAGTACAGGGTATACATAAAAGAATGGTGCTGTTTCAATGGTGAATAAAGGGAAACCGCACCATTATTTTGTGTATATCCTGTATTTTATCTTTCAGCTGTTATTCCGATGTTCAACATTGACATAAAATTCACTACATAACATCTTAATGTTTGTTTTAAGTATTTCACTATGTTTCTTTGTGCAAATTCAGCTGTGTTTCTGGAAGTGTTCATATTAGAGAGTTATTTTTGAAACAGTCTTTTTTAAGATATCTTCCATCGAAATTTTAACCGACTATATGTTCCTGTGGCATAACATATGACAAATGGTTTTGGAAATATACAATATTGCGCTCACCTTGATATATGTTAAACAATATGTAATTCTGGTTGCAAACTCCTACTGAACCCCGATAACCTGCAGTCTGTATTTATGTATCTATGTACGTATATATACCGGTATATATATATATATATATGTAATCCCCGATAAGCAGTTTCAAGTTTCACAGCCCAGTACATAACTCAGCTCTGTATTCAGGGCATTCATATTTCCTGGGCTGACTGACAAAATAATGTTTGTATCAGGTCGTAACACAAAGGACTCTCTAGATGTAGCTCACATGATATTCAAATTTGATCCTTGCCACCACTCACAGCGACACACGGTTGAAACTGCAGGACTGTCTTTTAGGTTTCAACATGTGGTCGTCTGATGTGCATTGAAGGTTTTTGGGAATAAATAAATATTATTTAACGACACTCTGGATGGTTAATTATATGTAGCGTCAGTGAAGAATGTGTATGGAGCATAGGTGGAATTATACTGGCAAGGAAAAATGTGAGTTCTCTGAGATATCCTGTCCCAGTGCCACTCTGTTCACCACAAATCTCACATGGACTGGCCTGGGACTGTAGAGGGGACTCCAGCGGTGAGAGGTCGGCGAATAACCGTCTGAGCCACGGCATGATTTTTAGGCGCTTTCGCAAAATTTCGAAAAGCGACTATTAGCTTCGTCATATCTGTCTGTCTGTCCGTCCGCATGGAACAACTCGGCTTCCACTGGACGGATTTTTATGAAATTTGGTATTTGATTATTTTTCGACATATATGCCGACAAAATTCAAGTTTCATTAAAATCTGACAATAATAACGGGTACTTTACATGAAAACTTATGTACGTTTATGATAATATCTCGCTGAATTCATCTTAGAATGAGAAATGTTTCAGATAGAATTTGTAAAAAAGATCAAACCACACATATTTAGTTCAGAATATTTTTTTCAGAAAGTTGTAACGTTTATGAGATAATGTGTAAAAATACGTTACAGCCAGACAGGCCACAGATGACAATATAATACGGCGCATGCGCTTTGCATGCTGGATAACTAAGGCTACAGACACACACTCAGAATATGTAATACTTATTGCTTTTACACGGCAACATTGGTTACGCGAACGCGCCTCAATGTTACGATATACGTACATTGTCTGTCTTGTTGTGGATCAGAAAGTCTGTATTAAATACCGCGACTTCACACATTGACATATGTCGTTGTATATCAGTGCAGGATTGTGTTTATAGGGCTTCGAATTGGTTGTTATAATTTCTACAAGTCTAAATACTCGTTCTCTGTCCGGTACGTGCCCTATTTACTTGCCAGTATCGATATGCAGTGGCAAGTGCTTTAAAGGAGGAATAACACTAAAATTAAGAAGTTAAATTTTACTCATGCAATTAATGAAGACTCATAAAAGTACGAGTATTTAAATGTCATTCAAAACTTTGCCGCACGTAGTTGCATATCGCTTTAACAGCCGTGGATAACATGTCTATTTGCAAGAGTGTGGTGTTAAGCTTATTATATCGTTGTGTATTCTCTGATGGGTTTGCTGTAGTAAAAAATAAATGTGAAATAGAGGAGTTACAGTCGTTTATATATTCATAGAAAGATATTGGTCTGTGTGTTCGTACAGTGAAGATATTCTTAAGCCGGGACTAGACGGCGCGCGGCTCGTCGAGTGACGTGACGTCACTTGCACGGCCAACAGATCGGAACAGAAAAGACAATCTGGCTACACGACGCGGCGCAGCTCGGCAAATGGCGGACCAGCGGCCTTGCTCGGGTAGGTTCGGCTCGGCTTTTGGATAATGCGTCGTGTTGTTCTCCTGCGACTGGCTTGGCGCGTAGACTGCAAGCCCCGTGTAGCCGCAACTGCTGCCAGCGCCGAGTCCCTTTGAGGATCGTGAAAAAAACCGATTCGGCGGCGATCCAACGAGCCTCGCTCGCCCAATCACAAGCCGCGGCGCGCCAGGCCGGATACATGGTGCGTTTGGATACGATTTTTGTCAATGACGTCAGTTATAACGTAAAACGAGCCGAGCCACGCGCCGTCTAGTTGAGCCTTTATAGTTGAGAGACGCCAGATGGCAGTCTTTAAGAAGCAGCCAATAGGTCACTATAATTCGGTCGGCATTGCAGAGTCGTACAATGCCTATAAACCCTATAAACTTCTCTCAAGTGAAATTTTGATTTATATTATACGTGTCGAGCTCTAATATACGCAGGTGGATAAATTTAAGGGTCTCCTGTAGACATTGTAGCTATAGGCGCCGTAGATTAAAGCGTGAACCTTATAGTCTTTTCCGTAAATGTTTCGATTTCTCTCACTCTATTATCACTCCACCAATGCTCCACATTCACTTATCTATCATCCTATATCCGTGCAATAGGCCGCAGTAAAACGGACTCAGTCTCACCCTACGCCAAGGAAATATAAGCAGTTCCGTACAAAACTCATGAAACCCACTTCACTACTCTACATTATTTTTGTTCTGTGAACCTATTGGTATCGATAGCCACAGCCCCATATTATTACACGTTTAACATAATATTCACAAGCTAATCCACGGGATTTCTGACTATCATTTTCACAGAGACCCTGAATTGTTATGTCCATAATCCCGCGCAATTGTGTCCTTTGATATTCTTGTATCTCCGTACCAAACTGCACGGTGTCACACCCCATCATGCAACCACATACATAGTGAATGTCGTTAGAAAGCCAAATATCGCACAGTCAATATATTACTTGTGTCCACATATTATTGCTCTCATATAACAACATATACAGGGCCCTGTAGGCCTATAGGGTTACCAGATATCCAGTCCTGTGCTTGTAGGGACCTTTAGGGCCTAGATCCTTTGTCAGGTTTTTATTATATTTAGTAAAGCAGACCCATACGTAAATAGTAATAACTTTTTTTTTCCAAGGGCTCGACAGCCCCTGGGGGGCCTAGGCCGCCTCATTTTTCAAGGCTTCACGATCACACTTTTTAGACACACCACATTCGGTAGGACTCCTCTGGACGAGTGATCAGCCCGTCGCACAGACAACACACAATACTCACAACAGACAGACATCTATGCCCCCGGTGGGATTCGAACCCACAATCCCAGTAAGCGAGCGGCCGCAGACCCACGCCTTAGACCGCGCGGCCACTGGGATCGGCAATAATAACAATTAACAAGATTTTTACGTAAGTACGAGTTTACATAAGTTGCATAGTACGTAACCCGGAAACTGCCTGTGTTTCGATATTGTGTGTAGGTCAGATTCAGGCTACGGCCGACTTACTAAAAGGAAACAGCGCTGTTTGAAACTTAACTTGTGGTAGGTATAAATTTTTGCGGTCCCGGTCTCGAGTCTCCTAGTGCTGCATGTCGTGTTTGAGACTGATTTTGGTTTGCCTTTGCCTCGCTGAGTAATTTTCGGGACAACTCGACCCTAAGGAAAGTGATATATAAACACAACACTCACAAGAGACAGACATCCATGCCACCGGCGGGATTCGAACCCACAATCCCAGTAAGCGAGCGGCCGCAGACGGCGCGGCCACTGGGATCGGCAGTAATACAAGATTGTGAACGTGTAATTCAAAGCAGTTCACAAGTTTCCGAACGCGTTCTTTGGTAATCCGCTTTTCTCTGTGGTCTTAGCATTCAATTTTTTCTTTCGATTTATTCAACTTATGCTGAAATTCTGTGGCAGATACAGGGGATTTAGAAGCATATATAAAATAGGAGACGGTATATTGTGATTGATTGTGTGTGCGTGTGTGTGTGTTTGTGATGCGTCGTTTCCATGGAAACGTTTTTTACGTGCTTACACACGTGGCAAATCTGATCTTGAAACCGAATGAAAAGGATGTAACATATTTCAGCGTTTAACAGAAGAAATGAAAATGAAGGTACGGATATGAGTGGCATAAAGTAAAGGAAGAAACAGGATGAATGATGAAGACAGTGTATAAATAATTTCCCATTGAATTTCAATGCGTCTTTTTAACCAGTAGGTATATGTGTTTAAATGTAAAGTTGTTGCAGTATCTACGGCAGCCAGTAGGTATATGTTAAATTAAGTTTAAACCAACCGATGCACATTAAACCACTCTTTAAGTAGCTTTATTATAAAATTGTTAAAATTGTACCCCTACACGTGTTTCGATCCTAGGATCATCGTCAGGGGGGTTTCTTGCTAAAAGCTACAGTCACTTCAACACATGATTTAAAATATTCTATCAGCACTTTGAACCATAGGTTAAAATCTTGTCAATAGATTCGCTAAAAGTTGTAAAATTATAAAAACACTGTAGTTAGTAGAATTGTGGAACTGCTGGCGTGTGGTATTAAAAGCATATGAAATGTTTTTTCGTGGAGCGGAGTGTACTACGTGTTGTGCTGTGAGGAGTACTACGGTGGAATGTACTACGTGTTGTGCGGTGAGGAGTACTACGGTGGAATGTACTACGTGTTGTGCGGTGAGGAGTACTACGGTGGAATGTACTACGTGTTGTGCGGTGAGGAGTACTACGGTGGAATGTACTACGTGTTGTGCGGTGAGGAGTACTACGGTGGAATGTACTACGTGTTGTGCGGTGAGGAGTACTACGGTGGAATCTATTGACAAGATTTTAACTTATGGTTCAAAGTGCTGATAGAATATTTTAAATCATGTGTTGAAGTGACTGTAGCTTTTAGCAATAAACCCCCCTGACGATGATCCTAGGATCGAAACACGTGTAGGGGTACAATTTTAACAATTTTATAATAAAGCTACTTAAAAAGTGGTTTTAGTGTGCATCGGTTGGTTTAAACTTAATTTAATATGACGAAGATGCACGGTGTCAACAGTGTGAAAAGTAGGTATATGTGTTTAAATGTAAAGTTGTTGCAGTATCTACGGCAGCCAGTAGGTATATGTGTTTAAATGTAAAGTTGTTGCAGTATCTACGGCAGCCAGTAGGTATATGTGTTTAAATGTAAAGTTGTTGCAGTATCTACGGCAGCCAGTAGGTATATGTGTTTAAATGTAAAGTTGTTGCAGTATCTACGGCAGCCAGTAGGTATATGTGTTTAAATGTAAAGTTGTTGCAGTATCTACGGCAGATGCCATGGAGGCCCTAGGGGGCGTGTAATAGAATTTGAACTAGATAGATTTGAGTGATCAGGTTTATGCTGTGGCCGCTTTATCACAAAGGAAGGAGACCTCAGTAACCTTTTGAAAATCTAAAACATATTTCGATCTTCCAGCCCTTAGCTATAATATTCCTAATTCGAAATTCTGCGTTTTAAATTCTTACAAGTGTTCTAAACACTTATTACTAAAACCTGCTGCATAGTGGTTACAACTCTTGATTGGATTCAGAAGGCAAAAAGATAGCATATTTTTGTCACACACTTATCGTGCTTTGTTTCAGTCCCTAAGTGGTCGTGGTTCATTTTTTTATCGGCCATTATTTTATTTGACAACCACCGTTTATAAATTTCCGCCGCTACTTTGCTGCGCGTGTGGGCGGTCGTGTAAATGGGTTACCTTGATACGACAAGCCGAGAGGAAGTACAACCGATAGTTGCCAGATAAAATAATGACCTATGTTATATTTGTCTTCAGAAACTGATGAAAACCACAAAAGTGTCATAATTCTTTGTTTCCCAGCCGTGATTGTAATCCGAGACCTAACGAATGCAAGTAAGCAGGGATAATAAATCGATCGTGAAGTCCGCACACGTAGCTCGGATTAGCAATAAAAGAAACACCTACAGAGTCTTGATGAGGAAATACGTTTTATACCGAAAATTTTACAAACAGGAATGGAGACGGGACGATAATATTAAAATGACTCATAAGTAAAGAGTTTGTGAGGTTAGGGAAGGACTGAAACTTCCCCACGGAACCTGCTAAGACTGTCGCTTCTGGATTCTACATATCACTATAGTACTTGTCTCTTAATCAGTAAATTTGTAACACCCTGTACCTAGAAAGGCAAGTGTTAGAAGTTTGTGAATAGAACTTGACGAAGTGTACAGGCACAGAGCTGCTGTAGTATAATGTGCATCTCAATGCTGTCAAGTTACCTTAAGATTTCCATATTGGATGCAATCCCTTAGACAATACATTATGCAGATATTTATTACAATAAGTAACGAGTTACGATACACGTAGCTAAGTTGGAGTCGAGACTCCACAGAATCTGATATTCACTTGTTCTAAATAATCCTGTTCTCAGACTTTGTAAGTCTGTGTGATATCGGCCATGTAAGAAATGTGCAGGCCCAGAATAATGAATACATTCTTAGACAGATAAGACAGCTGTGCGTTGTATTCCGTAGCAACTTGTAACACCTTATCATGACAGCTGTGTTGCTTACGTCACTAGTACGGCCGAGTTTACTGGAAAACACCTGGTGACTTACTGATACGAGTACAGGTTGCTAGCTACGAGTATTTGACTACACTGGAAAAGACTGGCGGAAGGGCTGAATGGAATACACAGGATGAAATGCTGTCTCCGCTTGGAGTGATCACTACAAATTATGTTTACGTGGTAGCAAGTATCTGACGAGTGAGCTACATCTAATGCATGTTTCTCACTTTATATGTTTTGCTGTTTTTATTGGTGCATTTACCTTTGACATGATATGCGGGTAATTGTCTATGCTGTCTTCACTGGTTTATCTACCTTTGACATAATACGCGGGTAATTGTCTATGCTGTCTTCACTGGTTTATCTAACTTTGACATAATACGCGGGTAATTGTCTATGCTGTCTTCACTGGTTTATCTACATTTGACATAATACGCGGGTAATTGTCTATGCTGTCTTCACTGGTTTATCTACATTTGACATAATACGCAGGTAATTGTCTATGCTGTCTTCACTGGTTTATCTACCTTTGACATAATACGCGGGTAATTGTCTATGCTGTCTTCACTGGTTTATCTAACTTTGACATAATACGCGGGTAATTGTCTATGCTGTCTTCACTGGTTTATCTACATTTGACATAATACGCAGGTAATTGTCTATGCTGTTTTCACTGGTTTATCTACCTTTGACATAATACGCGGGTAATTGTCTATGCTGTCTTCACTGGTTTATCTACCTTTGACATAATACGCGGGTAATTGTCTATGCTGTCTTCACTGGTTTATCTACATTTGACATAATACGCGGGTAATTGTCTATGCTGTCTTCACTGGTTTATCTACATTTGACATAATACGCAGGTAATTGTCTATGCTGTCTTCACTGGTTTATCTACCTTTGACATAATACGCGGGTAATTGTCTATGCTGTCTTCACTGGTTTATCTAACTTTGACATAATACGCGGGTAATTGTCTATGCTGTCTTCACTGGTTTATCTAACTTTGCAATAATACGCGGGTAATTGTCTATGCTGTCTTCACTGGTTTATCTACATTTGACATAATACGCAGGTAATTGTATATGCTGTCTTCACTGGTTTATCTACATTTGACATAATACGCAGGTAATTGTCTATGCTGTCTTCACTGGTTTATCTAACTTTGACATAATACGCGGGTAATTGTATATGCTGTCTTCACTGGTTTATCTACCTTTGACATAATACTCGGGTAATTGTCTATGCTGTCTTCACTGGTTTATCTACATTTGACATAATACGCGGGTAATTGTCTATGCTGTCTTCACTGGTTTATCTACATTTGACATAATACGCGGGTAATTGTCT
Source organism: Reticulitermes speratus (assembly GCA_021186555.1). NCBI lineage: Eukaryota > Metazoa > Arthropoda > Insecta > Blattodea > Rhinotermitidae > Reticulitermes > Reticulitermes speratus. Next base: position 40,838,081 of record JAJKFL010000014.1, on the reverse strand, counting down.
ATGCTATCTTCACTGGTTTATCTACCTTTGACATAACACGCGGGTAATTGTCTATGCTGTCTTCACTGGTTTATCTATCCTTGACATAATACGCGGTAATTGTCTATGCTGTCTTCACTGGTGTATCTACATTTGACATAATACGCGGGTAATTGTCTATGCTGTCTTCACTGGTTTATCTACCTTTGACATAATACGCGGGTAATTGTCTATGCTGTCTTCACTGGTTTTTCTACCTTTGACATAATACGCGGGTAATTGTCTATGCTGTCTTCACTGGTTTATCTACCTTTGACATAATACGTGGGTAATTGTCTATGCTGTCTTCACTGGTTTATCTAACTTTGACATAATACGCGGGTAATTGTCTATGCTGTCTTCACTGGTTTATCTACCTTTGAAATAATACGCATATAATTGTCTATGCTCTCTTCCTTGGTTTATCTACCTTTGACATAATACGCGGGTAATTGTTTATGCTGTCTTCACTGGTTTATCTTTTCTCTACTTTCTCTTTGTACTAAGTAAATCACCACAGTCGCACCATCCCCACGCCTCTGTTATTCAGGGCGCTTCCCTACCTCACCTGTTCTTTCCACTGACCTTTTTTTAAACATATTTTCCCATTCAACTAACATAAAAGTGCCCAGAGGAAGCACGTACGCAGATTATTGTATGACTCGTTTATTTGGTTGGATTCATTGACTTTCTGACTCAATAACTCATTAAGGTAAATGTAACGTTGTGCCCTTTCCACGCCATAAAGGCGTAGGAGTATGGGGGAAATGAAGTTGTAGCTCCACTCATTCTTAACAACGCCTCTGAATGGAGGTTAAACACACGTCCCGGCTGCTTTACCCCGGAGAAATAACCACCATTATTCTTTCTGGAGGAGGCTGGTTCAGCCACAGAGCCTGTTTGTAAATGCTGATGCCTGCCCTCCCTGTGGACTACGTAACGGATATGCTGATATAATATTTCCAGACACACAGACAGACAAACGGACTCCGCGTTAAGCCGTTTCTTGAAACATAAAGTTATGTAGCTGAACAAAACACGTCCTTGGTGGTAGTGTCTATTGGAGTGAAGCGCCTGGGCCAAAACAACTTTCACATTGCCTAAATACCCTCTGTCCTGAACATAGAATTTTTGAGTGCAGTGGCACGGTTAAGGCATAACGCTAGAAGCCGGAAGGTCGCGAGTTCGATTCCCGACGGTTTCATTGGAATTTTTTATTGACAATCCTTTTGGTCGCAATATGGCCCTGGGGTCGACTCAGCCTTTAACAGAAATGAGTATCAGGAGTATATTATGGGGGATAAAGGCGGCCGGTGCGTACGGCTGACAACCTTACCACCTTCATGTGCCGATTGTCTAGAAATCTGTGAACCTCAACCTCCTGGAACCCTAAGGATCTGTCCAGGCCTGTAAAGGGATTGCTTTAACTTTACACCTGGTGGTAAACACAGTAACCACTGGGACTTAAAAGGCTTAATATATAAAGGAAGGAGAAGTCGCGGGCTATGTCAAATTTCGCTCGGACAGGCTGATACAAATAAGTAATTTTCGTTAACAGTTCTCTTACACTACGCTGACTGATGCCTGGATTCTAATATCAGAGAGATACTATAAACGATATAATATAAAATGAATGTATGAAAAATGACATTAGAGTTATTGTACAGGACAGCTTGACAAGGTTAAAGGTCTGAGGCGCAGGGCATTGAAAATGACAGGGCCATTTCTCTTCCCACATATTGCACATTGAAATGTGAGATACAATTTGTGATATTCATGTGCCTTCTACTCATAAAATGCGACTCCTAATCTAGATTGTATATTATGACATTGCAAGACATAATTACTTTTTCTCTTCATCACAATTTACTCTCATCTCACACCACTCACAACTTCCATGGTCATTAGATCAAAAGGTCGTGTTGTAAAGCGGCATTTGTATCATCTGCCTCATAAAATTGTGTATCAACGCTTCGGAGCGAAATTATGTTTCCATTTTCAGGGTATAACTGAGATAACTAAGATTATTTAACATTTTAAAAGACACTTTTACCTACGCGCTCTACAAAAATTATTTTCCTCACTGGCACAATTTTCTTTTCTTCTCCAAAGCGTCCAGACAGACGCTCGTGCCGATTGAAGCTCCTATTCAATGTGCATCTGGAGCTCTTTCCGCGGGAGTAAAATGGTCAGGGCGTGAAGCTGTCCAATTACCTCCATCTAGTGCCGAGTTTAAGAATGAGCGCAGTTCTACCAGTATTCTGCACACATGTCTTCATGGCGTGCAAAGGAACACCTTTATCTTTACCTTTTGTATAAAAACTTTAGTTCCTACCTCTCACGACAATATCTGTGGTATTGTAACGATAAATCAGCTAATGCTGTTTGGGGAGACAATAAGTATTTATCTAAGAGTCATTTGGAAAGCATAAATATGCTGTATGCCCAAATGCATAGTTCCTTAACGTTACAGCATACGGACACACAGGGTGTTAAAGAATTAAAGACAATGTAGAAACTCAGACTATATTGTTGCATATATCTGTTATATTAGGATGTTCCTTACATTATATATATATATATATATATATAATAGTAACTGAGGCAACGACATTGCATTGGTGCAGTACCTTCTGTACTTTGTCCGTATCATCGGACTTTATCACTTGCTTATTAGTACTTTCTCATCATACGTCTCTTTGTATTCGCTCTGCCCAATGTTTGTAACTGCTTATCTGTTATTCTTCCAGGAATTATGGAGCCCACCGTGTGACTCCTTGCAGACGCACAGTCACATGTGGAGGAGTAACGACTACTCCTACGCACATATCACACACAAGCCTGTCTGATAAAAACTTTGACGCCTGAAAGGGCGCATTCCCGATCCTGCCGTTGATCCAGACAGTCTGTATAAGTTGCTGCGAGGCCTTCCCGGCCTGTTTTCTGTAAATACGGCCTATTGCAATCAAAGTGCCTGGAACCTGGTACAACGAGTTTGTTTCAAGCATCCCTCACAACCTATACGAACCCTATTCCGGTGGAGCAACATCCACGATACGCCCCACCGGCCTTCTCCGAAATTTCGGGGATACAACAATATACAGGGTGATTTACCAAGAAAGGCCACTATATTGGGAGGTGACAGTATCGGTCATTGTGAGAAAAAAAGTCCATATAAACATACGTCTAATTCTGAATGGCTACCGAGATAGAGATTTTCGAATCTGTTTGATCTCCAGACCTAACTCTATTAGATTTTGTTTGTGGTCTTAGATGAAAAGCGAAGTTTACAAAACAAAGGTGGATACACAGACGAATTGCTCGCTCGCATTTTGGATGCTGCTGTCCGCATAAAGAAACGTGAAGATCAGCTGAGACGAACAACACGCGATCTTCGCACACGAGTTGCAAAGTGCATTGAGGTTGACGGTGGGATTTTGGAACATTTATCGTGAAGTGTAACAAACGTGTCACATATGCATTAAATTACAATTAAAATAAAATTAACAGTAAGTAATTTATCTGTCTTTATTACCATTCACAATGATTTTGTATTTGTAGATTCAAAAAACTCCGTCTCGATAACCATTCATAATTAGACACATGTTCATATAAAATTTTGTCTAAAATCACCAATACTATCACGTGCCAAAATATTGACCTTTCCTCCTGAATCACCCTGTATAATGAAATGATCGGTTGGCAGAAAATAACGAATCTTAAAGAAAGCAATCGTTGTCTGATTTCATTCTGCAGCAAAACAAATACAAATAGGCTGACCGCGAACTTTAGAATACTTCTACTGGACAATTTTCTATACCACTTCTTTTTAATTTAACGGCTTAACTTATATATTAATCCCTTAAAGCCCAGTGGTTATTATATACCACCAGATTTAAAATTCAAGAATTATACGGTCTGTCCACAGATTGGTAATATGTTTTTATTGATTTCACAACAAACACGAATTATTCTCCTTTACATAATCAAATGATTGGTTTTCATAACGGAAAAGAGATGTGTTTACTGCGCGGTACGAGCGAAATCTATAAATATAATTCGGGATAAATTTCATCTTTGAAGGTTAAAGGAAGTGTCTAGTGGGAATTTCGATTGCTAGAACCCTTAAAAATGTGGCAAGATAGCGGCATTTCCTGCGTCAACTAAGTTTTAATGTCGAACAAAACTTTGTTGTTATTTTTCAGAAGCATAGAAACAATAAAATAATCTGGCACAGAGTATTCCAGGTAAAAATATTTCGAATTGTTTTCATTTGTCACGCTTGGCGCTCTTTGTTGCCAAAATGGTGTCATTTACGAGACACAATATTTTCTTCAATGCTTCTACATTCCAACACAAAAACGAAACGCGGAGACAAGGTTCTTTCCTCCTGTTGTCAGAGAGCAGCACCAGCCATACCACAAACAAACAAATGAGGCAATCAGTCAAAGTCGTCGTTCCACAAACCGCTCCCGCCTTCACACTGAATCACTTGAAATTTTATTGGCGATGAAAAACAAAGGCTTCTATTAATCACGGCCATCAGCTTCACCCTCTCAACGCTCCCTGTACTGGCATTTCATATGACAAATAAAAATGTACCATTAATATAAATCACAGATAAAAACATATAAATCTTCAGCAAGATATTACATGTCCGATTTTTCATAGAGTTTCTTGACTGTCACTATTTACATACACCAACTGGATACAACTCTATTTTAAAAAAAACTGTATAGTTTTTTAAAACATATTTAAAAACTTTATAAAACCCGACATATGTTTCGGCTCTTATAGAGCCATCTTCAGGGGTTTATTGTCGTTAAAACTGCATGTATTAAAACGTCTTTTTCATTGGTTCACTTTTAGGCAAGGTTTTTCACTTTTTCACTGCTTTCTATGCAAGACACTATTTGTTATTCGTATTATTTACAGATAAACCAGCACCATGCTTCAACATTAACATATTATTTTAGCACGAATAACAAATAGTGTCTGTGCATACAAAGCAGTGAAAAAGTGAAAAACCTTGCCTAAAAGTGAACCAATGAAAAAGACGTTTTAATATATGCAGTTTTAACGACAATAAACCCCTGAAGATGGCTCTATAAGAGCCGAAACATATGTCGGGTTTTATAAAGTTTTTAAATATGTTTTAAAAAACTATACAGTTTTTTAAATATAGTTGCATCCATTTGGTGTATGTAAATAGTGACTGTGACAAGATGCACGGTGATTACAGAATAAAGTGATGCACGGTGATTACAGAATAAAGTGATGCACGGTGATTACAGAATAAAGTGATGCACGGTGATTACAGAATAAAGTGATGCACGGTGATTACAGAATAAAGTGATGCACGGTGATTACAGAATAAAGTACTTGACTTTTGTTACATAAATTGCGTTTGTACATTAAGGCCTATTAATCAGAAGTTTTTTTAAAGACTATAAATAATGTGTGACGTCATAGACACTTACGCTTCCTTATGTCAATAACAATGTGGTAGTATCTGATAATGAGTGAGTTATAACAAAAAAATTTCAGTTTGGCTAATGGACTTATTAACAACAAACTAAATGCACATTTTATTTAAAACTATTTTATAGTTTTCTTGAATTCCCCTACATATGTTTCGGTCTGATTTCAGACCATCTTCAGGGGGTCATAAACTACACTTATATTACGTCCATATGTAGGGGAATTTAAGAAAACAAAAGTTTTCTTAAATTCCCCTACATATGTTTCGGTCTGATTTCAGACCATCTTCAGGGGGTCATAAACTACACTTATATTACGTCCATATGTAGGGGAATTTAAGAAAACTAAAATAGTTTTCTTGAATTCCCCTACATATGTTTCGGTCTGATTTCAGACCATCTTCAGGGGGTCATAAACTACACTTATATTACGTCCATATGTAGGAGAATTTAAGAAAACTAAATAGTTTTCTTGAATTCCCCTACATATGTTTCGGTCTGATTTCAGACCATCTTCAGGGGGTCATAAACTACACTTATATTACGTCCATATGTAGGAGAATTTAAGAAAACTAAATAGTTTTCTTAAATTCCCCTACATATATTTCGGTCTGATTTCAGACCATCTTCAGGGGGTCATAAACTACACTTATATTACGTCCATATGTAGGAGAATTTAAGAAAACTAAAGTTTTCTTAAATTCCCCTACATATGTTTCGGTCTGATTTCAGACCATCTTCAGGGGGTCATAAACTACACTTATATTACGTCCATATGTAGGGGAATTTAAGAAAACTAAATAGTTTTCTTAAATTCCACTACATATGTTTCGGTCTGATTTCAGACCATCTTCAGGGGTCATAAACTACACTTATATTACGTCCATATGTAGGAGAATTTAAGAAAACAAAAGTTTTCTTAAATTCCCCTACATATGTTTCGGTCTGATTTCAGACCATCTTCAGGGGGTCATAAACTACACTTATATTACGTCCATATGTAGGAGAATTTAAGAAAACAAAAGTTTTCTTAAATTCCCCTACATATGTTTCGGTCTGATTTCAGACCATCTTCAGGGGGTCATAAACTACACTTATATTACGTCCATATGTAGGGGAATTTAAGAAAACAAAAGTTTTCTTAAATTCCCCTACATATGTTTCGGTCTGATTTCAGACCATCTTCAGGGGGTCATAAACTACACTTATATTACGTCCATATGTAGGGGAATTTAAGAAAACTAAATAGTTTTCTTAAATTCCACTACATATGTTTCGGTCTGATTTCAGACCATCTTCAGGGGGTCATAAACTACACTTATATCACGTCCATATGTAGGGGAATTTAAGAAAACTATAAAATAGTTTTATTAAATTCCCCTACATATGTTTCGGTCTGATTTCAGACCATCTTCAGGGGGTCATAAACTACACTTATATCACGTCCATATGTAGGGGAATTTAAGAAAACTTATAGTTTTCTTAAATTCCCCTACATATGTTTCGGTCTGATTTCAGACCATCTTCAGGGGCCATAAACTACACGTATATCACGTCCATATGTAGGGGAATTTAAGAAAACTATAAAATAGTTTTAAACAAAATGTGCATTTACTTGGTTGTTAAATATTGAATGGAAATGCAAGGTGAATGCAAGATAAAATTTATAATAATCTATTTTCGCTCAAAGTTACCCAAATACCAAGCAAGTACAACTCCAAAAGTAAGCATGTGTCTGTCTCCATGTAACCTAAGATTTTGTTGTTCCGTACCAGAATAAAGAGGATCTAGCTGAGGAGCAGAAATGTATGCGAACGCGGTAACGGGCCTACGAATGCCACAACAATGCTGGAAATTTATTGACTATCAAAGAAACTAGTAGCTTTTGAAGAAGGACTGCATGATATAGTTCGTAAGTTGTGCCACACGCAGGCTAAAGCTACTGGGTATTTCTCGTTTTGTAATATCCCAGATAAAGCAACCACTGTATTGTAAAGCTTTATCTGTGGTACTTTTGTGTGGCTCGATGTTAACTGAAAAGAGTTAAATTATTCAAGCACAACAGACTTATTTATTTTTAAATAACATTTTTAAATATACAACATGTTTCGGCCGCAAAGTGCCATCATTGGGTATTAATAATAAAAATATTTAAGAAAAAAGTATCGGTATGCAAAAACGAAATTTTATTAAGAAAGACATTTCATTTTTTTTTAAATTCTTAAAATTCCCGATGTGATTTAGCCGATACGTGACGAAGATGATCAGTTTCTTCGCTTTTCCGTGTAATGGAACACCGGTCGAATGAAATTGACAGGGGAAAACCGAAGTACTCGGTGAAAACCCTGTCTCAGTGCCACTTTGTCCACCACAAATCCCACATGGACTGACCGGGATCGAACCCAGATCTGCGCGGTGAGAGGCCGGCGACCAACCGCCTGAGCCATGGCACGGCCAAGTACTGAATTACAGAGCCATTAAGTTCGAATCTCAATCAGCCTAATCACGTCCCTTGCGGCATGTTTCCTTCAGTCCAGGAAGTTGCTGTGCCTAACCAATGGTTACCGTCACATCCCCTTTAGTTGCTGTGCCTAACCAATGGTTACCGTCACATCCCCTCTAGTTGCAGTGCCTAACCAATGATTACCGTCACACCCCCTATAGTTGCAGTGCCTAACCAATGGTTACCGTCACACCCCCTCTAGTTGCAGTGCCTAACCAATGATTACCGTCACAACCCCTCTAGTTGCTGTGCCTAACCAATGGTTACCGTCACATCCCCTCTAGTTGCTGTGCCTAACCAATGGTTACCGTCACATCCCCTCTAGTTGCAGTGCCTAACCAATGATTACCGTCACACCCCCTCTAGTTGCAGTGCCTAACCAATGGTTACCGTCACATCCCCTCTAGTTGCAATGCCTAACCAATGATTACCGTCACAACCCCTCTAGTTGCTGTGCCTAACCAATGGTTACCGTCACATCCCCTCTAGTTGCTGTGCCTAACCAATGGTTACCGTCACATCCCCTCTAGTTGCAGTGCCTAACCAATGATTACCGTCACACCCCCTATAGTTGCAGTGCCTAACCAATGGTTACCGTCACATCCCCTCTAGTTGCTGTGCCTAACCAATGGTTACCGTCACATCCCCTCTAGTTGCAGTGTCTAACCAATGGTTACCGTCACATCCCCTCTAGTTGCAGTGCCTAACCAATGATTACCGTCACACCCCCTCTAGTTGCAGTGCCTAACCAATGGTTACCGTCACATCCCCTCTAGTTGCTGTGCCTAACCAATGGTTACCGTCACATCCCCTCTAGTTGCAGTGCCTAACCAATGGTTACCGTCACACCCCCTCTAGTTGCAGTGCCTAACCAATGGTTACCGTCACACCCCCTCTAGTTGCAGTGCCTAACCAATGGTTACCGTCACCCCCCCCCCTAGTTGCCCCCTATTTCGTACAGTGATTTAAAACTGCTGGAAATAGCGCAGCATGAATGGATAAATAAAATATCGTGATTGATTTCAGATTAAACAGAAAGAAATCTTAGAAAGTGTGTAGATAAATTTAGGGTACAAAGTAACTGAAATCTGTGTAAGTTTCAAAAAAATATTACCTGCCAAAATCATGATTTCCCTTGTAACCTTCGTGCCTTTGTGGAGATATATTGCCTTTCACGCGGGAGTCATTTTTTGATAAGAAAGAAAAGAAAGCAGCGTTCTGACTTCACGGCGCGTCACTATGAATTCACGACATTATATGTTACGACTCATCCAAGATTCTAAATGATTATTCTCACTCAGATAAAAGGAAAACTCCGAGATGATTCCTCCAGAGTAGGTTAAACAATTCAACACTGAATTTAAGCAGACATATTTAAAGATTCATTACGTACCGCGCGGGAAATGAAATCCCTCTCGGTTATAACAAGACTGCAAGTGGTGTAGTCAGTGCAGAGTTTACGAAGGCGCTCTTACCTCCAAATGTCACACGGTAACACGATACACGCTTCCCTATATAATCATTTACACACATAAGGAAAGTACAGATAGTTACTGTGCTGTTTGCAGTTGACCTTGGTAGTTGTTCGCTCTGAGGAAAGCCTACAGTTCCTTATCTGTGACCAGTCACAGATGTATTACAATTAAAAATACATTAGGCTGAAGTGCAGTCGTGTTTTGTGCGTGTGAGTTAATACAGTTATTTTATGTAGTGTTCTGTGTGGTTAGAGCTGTGCATAATATTATCTGTTACCGTGCATTGCAGTAATTAATTAATTATTTATTCCAACAAATGCACTACACTGTTTTAGTGTTTTCTTGTCCCTACATATGTTTCGACACTCCTTGTGCCATCAACAGGGTTGTCGTCGATAGTTCACAATCTTCATAATCTTCAATGCATCAAAGTCACTTTCACAACTTATACATACTGTTAGCCACTATCACTCAGTATCACTTATACTTACTGTAAGTCACTATCACTCTTTATCACTTATACTTACTGTAAGTCACTATCACTCAGCATCACTTATACTTACTGTAAGTCACTATCACTCAGTATCACTTATACATACTGTAAGTCACTATCATTCTTTATCACTTATACTTACTGTAAGTCACTATCACTCAGTATCACTTATACTTACTGTAAGTCATTATCACTCAGTATCACTTCTACATACTGTAAGTCACTATCACTCAGTATCACTTATACTTACTGTAAGTCACTATCACTCAGTATCACTTATACTTACTGTAAGTCACTATCACTCAGTATCACTTATACTTACTGTAAGTCACTCACTCAGTATCACTTATACTTACTGTAAGTCATTATCACTCAGTATCACTTATACTTACTGTAAGTCACTATCACTGAGTATCACTTATACTTACTGTAAGTCACTATCACTGAGTATCACTTATCTTCCTGTTCGTAGTGATTAGCTTATTTTCTTTGCTGTTCTATTAAAAGAATCATTAAAACTTTTGAATTGAAGACAGTCGTAATATAAAATATTAAATGTTATTAAGATTTGTTCGACTATCTTACATATACGACTATCTTCAATTCAAAAGTTTTAATGATACTGAGTGATAGTGACTTACAGTAAGTATAAGTGATACTGAGTGATAGTGACTTAAAATTAGTATAAGTGATACTGAGTGATAGTGACTTACAGTATGTATAAGTGATACTGAGTGATAGTGACTTACAGTAAGTATAAGTGATACTGAGTGATAGTGACTTACAGTAAGTATCAGTGATACTGAGTGATAGTGACTTACAGTAAGTATAAGTGATACTGAGTGATAGTGACTTAAAATTAGTATAAGTGATACTGAGTGATAGTGACTTACAGTAATGTATAAGTGATACTGAGTGATAGTGACTTACAGTAAGTATAAGTGATACTGAGTGATAGTGACTTACAGTAAGTATCAGTGATACTGAGTGATAGTGACTTACAGTAAGTATAAGTGATACTGAGTGATAGTGACTTAAAATTAGTATAATTTGTGGAAGTGAATTTGATGCATTGAAGATTTTGAAGATTATGAAGATTATGAACACTCGACGACTCCCCTGAAGATGGCACTATAACTGACGAAACATACGTAGGGGCAAAAAAACACAAAAACAGTGTAGTGCATTTGTTGGAATAAATAATTAATTAATCTCTGTATAAATTTGACTTTAGGTTTGTTACAAACGCAATACCGAACAAATGGCGAGCAGTGGGAAGGTTAATCAGTGATAGAGACTCATGTTTTTGAAATGATTTATATGTCTCCCCCGACCGTTCTCGCGAGTTTTGAGGGACTCTACCCACGCTGTGCATGTTAAATGCATTCTCTTGATAAAGGACGTTACGCCATTCCCTGCGCCGATTTTAAGGAAAGTCATAAAAGCTGAACAGCATTGTGTGCACATTTCTTATACCTAATTTTACCAAAATAGGAAAGACATATCGACAATAATTACATAAATTAATTTCCTCCCCTCAATAAAGTATGGCTTCAATTGCGCTGATTTTCATAAAGCTTAAAACCACTCAACAAAAGAGATCCTCGCTCTTCCGGTATGTTATACACCGTAGATTGGTATTTAATTACAGACGTTTCGGGACAATTTATCAGTCCCATCTTCAAGGATCAAGCAATCCCAGAAGAATGCCCGTGACATTTAGTTGTCTACGCTGCGTAACATCACAGAAGAGCGAATATCTCGTTTACACAGCGGCAGAAGCCCGAAATCACGCACTCAACAAAATGTTACTTGTCTCAGTTACTTACAGCATCGTTAAAAGTACACCCAAACCAATCCACTGGGCTGCGCACCTTAAATAGACATCATATTACAAATTATTTCCCTAGAATCCGTTTTAATATTATCCTCATGTTGCCATGTGTTTTAATCTAGTTCTTCTAACAATAAAACTAAGCCACCCGCCATATAAACGAGCAGACGACCAGACAGGCAGGTGGATTTAATAAAACTTTCTTTCATCCTAGCCTTTCGACACTGCTCGAAACATTTCTAAACCATCTCTCGTCACTGGTCCATTTTCTTCAGAGAACTTTCACGTTGCCACAGCAATAAAAGTTGACGGACACAAACTACATTATATCGTCCCTCGCTTCACCCTCCTACGTCTTATAATCTTGCCACCCTCTTGAATTGCAGGGTGAGTCACTGACTTTTCCCTCTCTGCAATCCATCTAGGTTTCCTTAATTACAAGGAAAAAAACTATTGGATCCCTCAACCGTCTCTTAATATTTATCATAAATAAGATAAGGTGTTCCAAGTCGAAACCAAAGCCTACTGACCTACTGCATCTATTTCTAGTTCTACCTAAATAGTATTATAATTACTCTCCTTTTATTTATTTCTAAGAATAGCGTGTTACATAAACACACGGTTAAGATATACTGGTAAAGGTAAAGTTCACCCTAGAACAGGCCAGGAAGGCCCAGAGGGGGAGTAGAGGTATAGCTCTGCTCTTTCTTTAACCTCGGCGTTAGGTGGGGGTGGGTGACCAACGCCACGCCCCGGCCGCTTTACCCCCAGAAAAGAGACCTGGTACCCATTGTACAGGAGGCTGGGTGGGCCCCAGGGCCGGTCTGGACAGCTGCGAAAAATCTCGCCCCCACCGAGTTTCGATCCCCGGACCGTCCAGCCCGTAGCGAGTCGCTATACCGACTGAGCTATCGCGGCCCACTGTGTGCCTGTTAAATAAAAGACTGCGTTATTACGAAAACCCCATGAATATATTTAGAAGTTTTTATTACAGACTTTAAATATAATCGCACCCCCAAATCCATAAAACGCTGAGATCGTTTATAAAGCTCCTCGAAATCGCGCTGGAAGTCCTGCAATGAAACCCCTTTTAGTTGCCTGATCTTACCGCGTTGGATGTCGCTAATGTCGCTGAAGCTCTCTGCTTTTAGGGTCCGTCTCATCTTTTGGAAGAGAAAAAAGTCTGCCTGTGCCAAATATGGCGAGTAGGGGGATGCTGGATCACACAGATCGATTTGGAAACAAGAAACTGCTTCACAGTGCAGCACATACCTCGAACAAACAAGAAACTGCTTCACAGTGCAGCACATACCTCGAACAAACAAGAAACTGCTTCACAGTGCAGCACATACCTCGAACAAACAAGAAACTGTTTCACAGTACAGCACATACCTCGAACAAACAAGAAACTGCTTCACAGTGCAGCACATACCTCGAACAAACAAGAAACTGTTTCACAGTACAGCACATACCTCGAACAAACAAGAAACTGCTTCACAGTGCAGCACATACCTCGAACAAACAAGAAACTGCTTCACAGTGCAGCAAATACCTTGAAAAAACAAGAAACTTCTTCACAGTGCAGCACATAGCTCGAACAAACAATAAACTTCTTCACAGTGCAGCACATACCTCGAACAAACAAGAAACTGCTTCACAGTGCAGCACATACCTCGAACAAACAATAAACTTCTTCACAGTGCAGCACATACTCCTCGATCAAACAAGAAACTGCTTCACAGTGCAGCACATACCTCGAACAAACAAGAAACTGCTTCACAGTGCGGCACATACCTCGAACAAATCTTCGTTTTCTGTAAATGTCTTTCCAAAATTTGCCTGGCCGCTTCCTTACCGACTCCACGATGTTCAGCGAGTATCCCAGTGGTTATTCGCTTGTCCTGCACCACAATAGCGCGAGCTTTCTCCGCATACTCATTGGACCGAGCGCAAACTGGCCAGCCTGGACGAGAATCACCCTCCAGCAACGCCCCACCTTCTTGAAAATGCCGAACTATCGGCAGACCTGTGCATGACTAAGACAGTCATCACCGTACACATTCTTCAGGTCTTGGTACACTTCCATGGCAGTTTTCCCCGATTTAAAGTAAAGTCTAATCACTGCACGATGCTCCATGTCGAAAATTTTGACACACTTAACAAACATACGCTTATTTCGACGGCGATAAAACGACAACTACTGACACTACACAGACGAGCTCGTGTTCGTTGAAAAAAGCACACTCTAGCGGTCACAACCATATACCATTTTGTTCATCTGTTTGTAGGGCACTCAGAAAAAAAATCAGTTGTATTACTTAAGGCGCACACTGTGTACATACGTCCAGGTGTAACACTACAAACTCTGCACTTTGCCAAAGAAGTGTAGTTACGTATTCCATAAGCTTCTTACGACGAACAACCAATATAGCCCCTCACAACACTCACCAACTGATCTTTCTAATGTAAGCACACTTGGCTTTCTGTGAGGTAAGAAATGAATTTTTATATAAAACGTAGACTAGTTTTAGCCTTGAAAGCGTTAAGTAGGCACAGAGAAACTCTTTTGTGGAATCAGTCGCTATGTCCTCGAAGATTGACATTGTCTCCTTTCATAGAGGTGCTTATGGTCTATATTCTTACCGAATTTCATGTACCTACTTCCAGTATTTCCATAGTAATCATCACCCAAAATAAACGCTAAAGAATATGTTCGCAGACCTACCAAGTTCTTACTTCCTACGCTACGAAACGTAAGCTTAACATTTATTGACCAAACTGGATATAAACGTCCCGTTTGGCCAATAAAGGTTAAGATTACATAATTCTTTATGGACGAAAGGAAAACTACTGACCCACTGAGGTGCAGGGATGAAAATACAAAATATTTCAGTAAAAATAAGAATATAATTTCTTTTTATAAAACTTAATGTTGCAATTAACCTCTCAAGTAATTTACATGATTTGTATTACCTGAAGATGGCCAAGTCGGCTGAAGCACGTTGTAATGAATAATAAGCACTGAAAATAAATTTTAATTGTTATTTGACGGTTATTTTTAATTTAGTTGCTATTTCCAACTTTCTCTTCATGACGACACATTACATCCGACGCATTACAAATTTACATCTGAGACAGTCTTGCTAAGTAACCAAAGAATCAATAGCCACGAAAGGATATGAGAGCTACCTACCTAAACTCCAATGCTCAATATACTTTTACAATTTTTAACTTTAAACCCCCCCCCCCCCCAATTTTTTCCATAGACTACATTTACGTACGCAGCATGTGACATAATTCTCAGCGTAAATATTCTCGCCATAAATTGCATCGACCTGTTGGTTTGTAATGAAGACACTATGTGTTTTCTGTGAGTTAGGGACCAATAACTTAAATATTATTTACACGAAACTAAAGGTTAAAACACAGGCCTAAACCTGAAGTAGCCACGTGCTTCAATATAATTTCAGTAAACTCTGTAGCTTATATATTGTGGTAGAAAAACCAATCAGTAATCAGTCATGATTATGTCTTATGGTATATCATGGTGTGTAGTACAGTACGGAGGTACCGATGATTTGAAGAAACTTACTGCCTCCAGCTTTAGAGTAGAAGAGCAATCCAGACTAACTCCATGTTACAGTCTTTCCCGAAAAGCTAATAGTCTCTCAGCTAGTCATGAAAATCCCAGCATTTTATAAAACATGAACTTTCGTTCCAACTTTCACAAGGGCCTGTCAATTGTCTCTACCTTAGCCAGATAAATCCAGTCAAACCTTCTCGTCCCTTTTAGTCGTAATTGTGATCCACTTTAATATTATAATTCCAACTACACCAACGTCTTCCCAGGGATCATTAACTCAGGCTTCCCACCAAAATCATGTATCCAATCGTCTTCTCTCCAATGCATGCTACATGTCACAGCCATCTCTTCCTCCTTGATTGCACCATCCCTATGTATGAGGGCTACAAATCATGATGCTCCTCGTTATAAAATGTTTGTCAGCCCCCTGTTACTTCCACCCCTTGAGTCCAACTAAGGACAGTAACTGGTGTTGTTTTAATGAACAGACTGCCCGCAGATACAGCTCAGTGTATCCTGCGTTAACAGATGGTCCTCAGATACAGCTTAGTTTATCCTAAGTCTAACACACGGCCTTCAAGTGCAGCTCAATGTATCCAGCATCCACCAAAAGGCCTGCATATACAAATCCGTGTATCCCACGTCTAACAGACACCTGCAGATACAGCTCAGTTTATGCTGCGTCTAACAGACACCTGCAGATGCAGCTCAGTTTATGCTACGTCTAACAGACACCTGCAGATACAGCTCAGTTTATGCTACGTCTAACAGACACCTGCAGATGCAGCTCAGTTTATGCTACGTCTAACAGACACCTGCAGATGCAGCTCAGTTTATGCTACGTCTAGCAGACACCTGCAGATGCAGCTCAGTTTATGCTACGTCTAACAGACACCTGCAGATGCAGCTCAGTTTATGCTACGTCTAACAGACACCTGCAGATGCAGCTCAGTTTATACTAGTCTAACAGACACCTGCAGATGTAGCTCAGTTTATGCTACGTCTAACACACACCTGCAGATGCAGCTTAGTTTATACTACGTCTAACAGACACCTGCAGATGCAGCTCAGTTTATACTACGTCTAACAGACATCTGCAGATGCAGCTCAGTTTATACTACGTCTAACAGACACCTGCAGATGCAGCTCAGTTTATACTACGTCTAACAGACACCTGCAGATGCAGCTCAGTTTATACTACGTCTAACAGACACCTGCAGATGCAGCTCAGTTTATACTACGTCTAACAGACACCTGCAGATGCAGCTCAGTTTATACTACGTCTAACAGACACCTGCAGATGTAGCTCAGTTTATGCTACGTCTAACACACACCTGCAGATGCAGCTCAGTTTATACTACATCTAACAGACACCTGCAGATGTAGCTCAGTTTATACTACGTTTAACAGACACCTGCAGATGTAGCTCAGTTTATGCTACGTCTAACACACACCTGCAGATGCAGCTCAGTTTACGCTACGTATAACAGACACCTGCAGATGCAGCTCAGTTTATACTACGTCTATCAGACACCTGCAGATGCAGCTCAGTTTATACTACGTCTAACAGACTGCCTGCAGATGTAGCTAAGTTTATGCTACGTCTAACAGACACCTGCAGATGTAGCTCAGTTTATGCTACGTCTAACAGACACCTGCAGATGTAGCTCAGTTTATGCTACGTCTAACAGACGGCCTACAGATGCAGCTCAGTTTATGCAACGTCTAACAGACATCTGCAGATACAGCTCAGTTTATGCTACGTCTAACAGACACCTGCAGATGTAGCTCAGTTTATGCTACGTCTAACAGATACCTGCAGATACAGCTCAGTTTATGCTAGTCTAACAGACTGCCTGCAGATACAGCTCAGTTTATGCTAGTCTAACAGACTGCCTGCAGATACAGCTCAGTGTATCATACGTCTAAGCACTATATAATCTTTAGGGCTGAAAGTTATTTATTAAATATACTCGTCTTTGTTTGTATGGTATATTTCCATGGCAACACAGTTCACGTTGATCATACGTCACTAGTACAAGGTCCAACCGTCACAGAGTTAGAGGAAGTGTAACTATATCCACTGTTAAGGATCTGACGTGTTGTGAAATGAAAATCCTGAATGAGAAATGTCATTCGAATTCCAGAAAAAAATCAAATCGCTTTGCTGGTAAGCAGTAACTTCACATTATCATATTTCTGACACACAAACACACACACACACACACAGAGCCAGCAGATAAAGCGAACATTAAATTGCGTGACGTATTTCCGTCTTCTATTTAACGACGCTTTGTCAACTGCACACTTCACATAACACTGAATGATATAATTAATATGTGTCAAAAGTAAGTATTTCCCCATGCTTAACGAAGCTCCACGCCATGAAGAAGATGGGGAAGTAGAATTATAGCTCGATGCAATTTTAACTTCGGCATTAGATGGAAGAAAGTGGTTAGCTTCACGCTCCGGCCTCTTGCCTCACGAGACTACAGCCATCAGTAATCATTGGATAGGAGGCTATTTGCTATGGCTATGGCCAGATTGGACGCTGTGGCAAAGACAGGAATATCTGTTTCAGTCCGAAATCCAATTACGATGACTCGGTCACCTGGATGGTAGTCGATAAATATGCCTGATGAACTGGAAACTTGTGGCCCAACTCACGGCATTGCCCTCTTTTCTCAATGAGGGACTGTAGAAGACTAATAAAAGAATTAATCAGATTAGAAAGATATCCTTCAGCTTACGGACCCAACCGATTAACCCCTTTGATAGAGGACCAAAGAGCACATTAGCCAAGAGGATTTGTGGGCCACAGAAGCGTTACTGGCATGAAGGCAAAAACAAATGTTGAATACTGCACATCCAGTCTTTCGAATTTTGTCTTGTGGGATGAGGGGCAGTCTAGCAGAGGGGTCTCAAACACGTGGCCCGCGAGCCACACGCGCCTCACCAGTTCATTTTAAATGGCTTTTTCATTGCTTTTATGCCAGTTGTACGATGTAGCGCTTCTCAGTGTAGGGAAATACTGTATTTCTATTTACAATATTTTTCATCTCTTGCCTGTGGGCTTAGAAAATTTGCTATCCCTCAATTTTAACTTTCGTAGTAAGTTAACAAAGAGATGAAAGTGCAGTAAAATTTTAATTCGTAATTAAAACATATTTTGTTTTGAGTTGTTCTATTTTACAGATCTTACTAAACCACATGGATGCGTTTCTTTTAATCAGTTTTTCCTTCATGTTATTATAGTGGTATACAGATTTTGCCTGTTGGGCATTAATAAATGTCACGTTGTGTTCACCGTGCATCAAAATGCACGGTGAACACAACGCGAAATAAAAAAATATTTTGGTTTGGTTATTGATGTGTGATGCCTTGTTGATGTTGTGTTTAATGTAATGAACAACAGCCTCTGCAAAGCTTAAATCTACGCAGGCCCGCCTTGTGTCCTTCCGCGTATTGTTTGGAGATACAGATCCCTAAATTCTGGCCCGCTTTGCAGGCCATGGCTTGTCTTTTGAACGCCGTGACTATCGGCAACTTCTCCGACACGCATTTTAGGCGGATAGTATAAATAGAAGGTTACAGGCTGATTCAAGACCTGAGGTTCCTGAGGGCATGGATCGTCTTCTCTTGCGAGATCTGCGCTCTTCTGGGATATTATGCGGCATCGTGTGCTAATTGTTTACCGACGTTTCGGGACGTGTCGGTCCCATCTTCATCAACATCGCGGCGGAAGCCTAAAATCAAGGTCGTCTCTGCTACCGTCCTTTCTAGAGTCAACGTCTCTAGATGTGATTTTCCGCAGGCAACGGAAAACACAGACGTGGTAATCAACTAGTCAAGTCCGGTAGGTATGATGTCTTATCGTCAGGGATTATTGTCGTGTGGAACGTTAACAGACTACCGTCCTACACTCCACGCTGCACTCCAAAATTAAACAAAGAAATTTCAATTGGTAATTTAAACACTTCCCCAATTTATTATTATTTTGTAGCACTCAATACAATTCACTTCTGCAATATTGATAACTTTTAGCAACGTGTTTTCGTTTATTATATTTTAGTTCAGCAGAAGCCGACAATCTTGTGGGACAGCTAATTTGTTTCCCTAAACTCCACCAGATGAACAACCGACCCTGTCTTGTGTTCTCTTACAACTAGTTGATCCCAATCTTCGCAGTTTTCGTTCTACAAACGGCTGTTTATGACACACAGCTGGTAACATCGCTACTAAATTTTATGGAGGTTCATTTTCAAGTATTAAGGTTTATCAACAAAGAGTCTGCTTTCTAAATTTTTGAATAACCCGGGAATTGACAAAAGCCAGCAAGTCCTTTCAGTTTCTTGACTATTCTCCCCCACCCCCTTTTATGGCTGCCGGTCTGACCTTCCCTTTTGAGTCGCGTCTTCCTACGCCAGATGTTCTAATTGTTTTGCCAAAAATAAAACTAGGGTGTCTACCAAGACGAAGAATAGGACTCGAACCCAAACTGTCCGGTAACATCTCTTGTGTCTGTTGAGTGTTGTGTAGGTAGCGGCCTCTGCGACGAGCCGATCACTCGTTCAGAGGAGTCCTACCGGCTGTGTGTGTCTAATTGTGTGTGATCTAGCAACCTCAACAATGAAGCGGTCTGGGCCCGAGTTGGGCTGTTGCGCCACAGAAAAAAAAGCCATCATATTACCTCTCTGATATATAATCTTTCCTTCCAGTAAGGCAGAACGTTCTGTGACAATCTGTAAAATACGTCACACTGCTGTCATAGAAGTAAAGTTGTCCCTATTCACGTCATTAAATCATACAGGAGTAGAGGTATAGCTCCACGTACTCTTATATTAGGAACTACGTGGAGATTAGTGGGTCAACTTCACACCCCGAGAGCTTTACCTCCGGAAAAGAACTCCGATACCCATTGAATAGGACGCTGGATAGACCCCAGAGACCTCTGGACGATTTGGTGAAGAGAAAAATGTCTTGCTCTGCTGTGACTCAAACCCCGGATCTTCCAGCCCCTAGGCTAGTCACTATAATGACTGAGCCCACAGCACTTCAGCTGCAGCCGCTAAATTTCTTTTATCTAACGCCCTAAACCGATTGCATTAAGTTCAACGTAACGCAGCATCATTTGTCACATTTTTTATAACATAGAGGCCACTGTCACACGCTGGATATAGACAGAGGCCACTGTCACACGCTGGATATAGACAGAGGCCACTGTCACACGCTGGATACAGACAGAGGCCACTGTCACACGCTGGATATAGACAGAGGCTACTGTCACACGCTGGATATAGACAGACATACAACATTGCTTTTCTTTAACTTCCCAGCTGATATTTCCTTTCAAAGAAGTCAGGACCTTCTGCGACACTCACATATCACATTCACAAGACTAATTTTCATTCAATATAGTCTTCTCGGGCGCACAGCCGCGTCAATTCTTTTGAATACAACGTTTCAGGGACTAGCTCCGTCCCCATCCTCAGGCAAAACTGATTTTTTTTTCCTACAAGTAGCTCTTCTTCTATGCTTTCCGTATCGCAGATCGTCTTTGCCCGGTGTACCAGAGTTCGCAAAACCCCATTTTTCTGTGCCGGATGGTGTGCTGATTCCGCATGTAAATAGAGATCTGTGTGTGTAGGTTTTCTGTATACTGAGTGTCCCAGTGAACCATCCGGTTTCTTCTTTACAAGGACATCGAGAAATGCCAGTCTGTTGTCTATCCCTGTCTCCATAGTGAACTTGATGTTTGAGTGTAAACTGTTCAGATGTTGCAAGAAGATGTGCAGTTCCTCCTCTCCATGGGGCCAGACTACAAAAGTGTCATCTATGTATCTGTACCATATGGAAGGTTTCTTTTTTGCCGTGTTCAGAGCCTGTTGTTCAAAGAACTCCATGTATATATTGGCCATTACAGGTGCTAGTGGCGAGCCCATTGCTAGTCTATCTGTCTGCTCGTAGGTAGTACCGTCATACACAAAGTATGTGGTAGAGAGGGTGTATCTGATGAGATCGGCGAGTTTGTCATCCAGAAGTTGTGAGAGAATTTGGATGGTTTCATCCAGCGGTACTTTAGTGAATAGCGATATGACATCGAAACTTACTAGAATGTCTGTTTCGCGTACTTGTATGTCTTTTAGCTTCTGAACAAACATCCCAGAGTTCGTGATATGATGTTCTGATTGTCCCACCAGAGGTTTCAATTGTTTTGCCAGATATTTTGCCAGGTCATATGTCGGTGATCCTATGCAGTTAACTATCGGTCTCAGCGGTGTTCCTTCTTTGTGGATTTTTGGTAAACCGTAAATCCGGGGTGGTGTTGCAGCATGAGGTATTAGTCTCTTCTTTATGTCATCTGGTATGCCTGACATCTTGACGAGCGAGGTGATTTTTCTTTCCACTTTGTTGGTCGGGTCTACAATTAGTTGTCTGTAGACCGACTCGCTTAATATTGCTTTCATTTTGGTAATGTAGTCTTCGGTCAGCATAACCACAGTGGCGTTCCCTTTGTCTGCCGGAAGTATTACTATGTCCTTGTTATTTCGCAGTGCCCTTAGCGCATCCGTCTCAGTTTTGGAGATATTCCTCCTGTTTGGTTTAGAATGTCTCAGGATGTGGCATATCTCTTGACGAAATCAGTTTTGCCTGAGGATGGGGACGGAGCTAGTCCCCGAAACGTTGTATTCAAACGAATTGACGCGGCTGTGCGCCCGAGAAGACTATATTGAATCATGTCGCCGCGAAAGTTTTAAAACTAGTTTTCATTGTCTCTGTAACTTTTCAAAAAAGATTCTTTTTTCTGCACTGTAAGCAAATAACTTCTGAGACATCCTGTAAATCCATATGCTACCCTACTTGCTTTCACGCTTCGTATTTTTCACTGCGACCGAGAATCGCGTTCCGGAGATATTTTTACTGTCCTTATTAAAGTTTCATAAAGAAGAACATGGATAAAATTTGTTTAGAAATCCGATTAGTTTGAAAGTCTGTTTGTACGAAGGTTAACAGCAAAGTACAAAATACTGGGAGATCCTGCTATTCAAAAGACGTTTCTACAATATGTCCTCAGACAGGTGCAGATATTTCAACTAACTATAAAGTCCATTGCACAGGGAAGTTTTCTGTGAAATAATCACATTATACATGAAGTCAGGATAACGAATATACATACGTGATTTACATTACGAAATACACGATCTGTAAAAATATTTGTATTTTATAAGAAAATCAGAATAAAAGTCTTATAAACAAAACTACAGTTGGAAATATTCAAGATATTTTGTAAACGTGGAACCTCCTTTAAGAACCTCTCAGAGAGGAAAAAATGTTTCGATAAAGGTTCGAGATCGTTCCCACTACATATACCGTCATGTTTGACATTAAAAATTCTGCATTTTTTCCATGCGGTGTATTTGGGTGTTTCTATGATTTGTGCAAGAAACTGTCTTTGTTTCTCTATGCAGCATTTACCAGTTGGTTTTCTCCGCTTAGTCCTCTATACAAACTGTTTTATTCCCCCACAATATTTTGTGCCATCCAGTGAGTCTCTTGCCATATGCACAGTTCTATAAATTATCAGTCACAATCAGACCTCATAAGAAATTATTTTATACAGATAACAATCAAATTTAAATTTGAGATCTGCGATCTTCTGGGATATTACACGGCGTCGTGTGGTAATTTGAATTTATATTAATCCGTGTTTCTACCAAGCCTGGTCATCATCAGAGAATTCATATACACAAAAATAAAGTTTATTAAAAATAATTTTTTCGACGTAAATTTTCTACGTTAAAATAACATTAATACAAAACAATAAGACTAAAAATTAATACAAAAATCCAGTCCTTATTTTACATAGATTAAACATTTAAATAAAACAAACACAGAGTATCACAAAGTAAAGTTAGAAGTTACAATATTAAGATACTCACAGTTTTTCTGTCGGAACGCACACACGTGACGCAAACAAAACAAGGAATGAAACTACCCCACTTAACATCAAATAACTACCGAAAAATAAATCTAGGAAAGGCCCCTCACATCTTAAAAAAACAAAAACACAAAACTTTTTGGTGTTAATGGGAACTTAAGAAATGAAACACAGAAACACAGATTAAACTAATAAGAGGGACACAAACACCCGCAAGCACTCTGAGCAAGACTACTCAAGCAAAACATAATTTGAATTCCAAGTCGAAACAAGAATAGAAGCAACTGCTAAGTCAGGGGTGCAACGATGTGAGGAATACGGAAGTGAGGTTAGGGGGAGGAAGTAGGAAGACAGCACAGCACCAAAGTGCTAACATGGCACAACATTACTATTATGATAAAACAAAGATGGGAACATAGCTGAGTTTCGGAATAGGGTGCTGAGGGGGATATTTGGGCCTAAAGGGACGGGGTAACAGGGGAGTGGAGAAGACTACATAACGAGGAACTTAATGATCTGTACTCATCACCAAATATTATTCGGGTGATCAAATAAAGAAGAATGAGGTGGGGGGGCATGTAGCACGTATGGGTGAGGGGAGAGGTGCATACAGGATTTTGGTGGGGAGACCTGAGGGAAGGAGACCACTTGGAAGACCCAGGCGTAGATGGGAGGATAATATTAAAATGGATCTTCAAGAAGTGGGATGGGGGGGCATGGACTGGATTGATATGGCTCAGGATAGGGACAGGTGGCGGGCTCTTGTGAATGCGGTAATGAACCTTCGGGTTCCATAAAACGCGGGGAATTTCTTGACTAGCTGACGACCTGTTAGCTTCTCAAGAAGGACTCTGCTCCAAGGAGTTAGTTAGTTAGTTAGTTAGTTAGTAAGGATACTTATGTAATTTCCTACAAAGACTAATTACAATCTCCTGATGGCGGTCCAGAATGTCGGAGAATTTTTGGAGAAATAATAGAGACAGGTGCCACTCCGGATTTCTGTGTGTAATCAACACTTAACTTATCGTCTTATGTACGGCGCGCCGTCAGGTTGAGGATGGACAGACATCTGCGAGTAATCAGTTGCGGACAACCGACAAGAGGCGTGTCTCCAGATTGGCGGCTGGGCGCGGGGCTACAAATTCTTAACCGTAAAAAATCAGGCTGTTATTAAAAGTTACGTAAGACCTCGGAGTGACTGTAAAGGCGCCTAAGCTGTAAGCAACAGCTGTCAGTCACAAACAAACGCAGAATATTGGTACGTCGTCAATAAACAATTACTCTCTTCTTTCAAATTATAATATAAAAAATTTGAATGTAATTACTAAAAGCAAAGTAAAGTTACGTTGAGTTTGCTTTCAGGAGTAAATTACAAAAACAAACTTACATATAATAATAATAATTGCTTTGTGAAGCCTCCAGCTTAGGCCGAATAACCCTTTAAACACCAAGATAAACTTAAATTGTATTTAAAATTAATTTCGTACCGCGCAGTAAACACACGCCATCTGCGAAATATCACTGATATGTATTTGGACTCTCTCCATCGACACTGATTACACAAACACGACGTTTCGAAAGCAGATTGTCTAAGAATTACAGCGTACACGCCATCTGTATTATAAAACCAGTCAGTTAATGTTGTGTAGCCGATCCCAGTGGCCGCGCGGTCTAAGGCGTGGGTCTTCGGCCGCTCGCTTACTAGGATCGTGGGTTCGAATCCCACCGGGGGCATGGATGTTTGTGTTGTGTTGTAAAAAGACGGTTGTGGACCGTAAGTGACATGAAAGGACGAAAATGGATTAATACAGAACAAAAATGGATCAAAAGGGAAATCCCAGGAATTAGTAAAAAAAAAAAAAATCCCACCGGGGCATGGATGTCTGTCTGTTGTGAGTGTTGTGTGTTGTAAGGTAGAGGTCTCTGCGACGGGCTGATCACTCGTCCAGAGCAGTCCTACCGACTGTGGTGTGTCTAAAGCGTGTGACCATGAAACCTCGACGAAACGAGGAGGCCCAGGCCCATATAGGGCTGTCGAGCCATAGAAAGAAAAAATGTTCTGTAGAGAAATAATCCCTGTGCATTTGTGAGCTCCACGAAAGCCGTCCTTTCCTTATGGGCGTTTAACCTTTTGCTGTAAAACATTATGACATTTCGAAAGTGACGAACGCTGTGGTAAAGCCTATGTTCCACGTCACGGAATGCAAGGTTGCCAGTCTTTTTAATTTCCCTCAATGGGAAATATCAAAATGGTGACCTAATTAAATTGCCGGATGTGAACAGTATTACCTCCAATAAGAAAATGCGGTAATCAAGAAAATATGTAGTTACAATGGTAACCGTATGACACATATTGAACATATTACTAACATAAGTCGTGGTTAACACAAGAATGTGCAGCAACATTGTAGTTGAAATATGTAAATTCATTCCTGCATACACTGGAATTCGGATGGAAATACGTGCCCTGTGTTAGGAATTGCATCTGTCACCATTTTGCTGTTACTGATTATCTATATATATATATATATATATATATATATATGTAGGGATAATATTAAGAGGGATCTTGAGATTTTCGCTCTTCTGCGATGTTGTGCATCTTATATTGGTGGCTAGTTATTGCCGTTTCGGGACAATCTATCGGTCCCATCTTCAAGGGACAAGCATTCCCTTCAAGGGTCAAACTTGGACTGCGTGACCCTTGAATATGGGACCGAATAGGTTGTCCCGAAACGGCGGTAACTAACTACCAATCTACGCTGCGTAACATCCCAGAAGAGTGAAGATCTCATTTACACTGCTGCGGAAGCCTGAAATCACGCGAGAGGAATCAAGATGTAAACAGTATTAATTTTGATCAGTGTAGTGTCCAGTGGCGGCTCTTATGAACACGATAACGACACACATCTGCCATAAATGACAATTATTTACGAAGCTAAGTGATTGCCAGGCTTTTAAGAAAGACTCTGTACATACAGATAACTAATTACACGTGTGTACACTTAATTTTGGTAACAACTTACTTCTTCCGTCCCCGGCGGGAGCACCGCCTTGTCGAAGGTTTTTGTTAAACCGGGTAAAAGGGCAAAGTAATCCCATTACAGGCCTGGACAGGCCCTTATAGGGTTCCAGGAGGTTGAGGCTCCCAGATTTCTATACAATCGGCACATGAAGGTGGTTAAGGTTGTCAGCCCTACACCGGCCGCCTTTACCCACATGAAATACTCCTGTGCTCATTTCTGTTAGAGGCTGAGTCGACAACAGGACCCTTGTGCGGCCGAAAACGATTATGTCGATGAAAAATTCCAGTGACACCATCGGAAATCGAACCCGCGACGAAGTTAAACCGGGAACTGCGGTTTATGCTGGGCGTAGCGTAGCTACTCGTAGGGTCAGGGTCTTTGCAGAGGAGCCCTCTATGTTGGGGGTTAGACATTGGGCTGACAACCTCACTGTGTAAAAAATTATAATATTGATAAGTCCAAAAGGGAAGCGATAGCCAAACGTAAAGGGCTGGAGTGCTAAAGAAGAATCGTAGTCGCACAAGATTTAACAGTGCGCATGCGCTAGGCACACAGACTGATACATCTATCTCCTGAACAGAACACCACATTACGTTATACAGCATATTGCATATGGCGCGTATTACTATTTTTATATTTTACGATAACATTTTATGTAAATTATGATTTTAAATAACAGTTTTAATACATTTAAAAGACGGGATCCAATACGGGTCAAGATATAGGCGACATGTGTTTGTAAGACAGAGTGGGACAGCTGCATATTAAGCACACGGAATTGTAAGTGAACATATACTGGTAAAAGAAGGTACAGTTAACCATAGAACAGGCCATGAAGGCCCAGAGGAAGAGTAGAGGTATAGCTCTACTCTTTCTTTAACCTCGGTTAGACGGGGGTGGGTGGTTAACGCCACGCCTCGCCCATTTTGCCGACGGGAATAACCCGGTACTTGTACAGCAGGCTGGGTGGGTCCCAGGGCCGGTCTGGACGGGTGCGGAAAATCTCACCCTCACCGGGATTCGATCAACGGACCGTCCAACCCGTAGACAGTCGCTATACCGACCGAGCTATCGCGGTCCACACTTTTAATGCTATATACATTGTACAACAATGTCTGCGAAATCATTACGGTACATCGTATTTTTGTAATCTAATTTTATTATATCAATTAGGTTTTAAATATATCGGTGTACAGTCCCTGATGATAACATACGACAGCCGAAACATGTAGCAGTAAATAGAGCATATTTATCCTATGTTATATGTAGTGTGTGCAGGTGTTGGCTTTGAAAATAAATGGAAGAAAAAGTTGCTTGTTTCTTGTGTCAGGTGGAGCACACAGGGTATTTAGTTGCATAGAGTTATTGTTGTTGTCGTTGTTCTTGATGACGATGACGATGATAATGATGATGACAGTGACGATGACCTGTTTATGATGCTTTTGTTCTTGTGGTTCAGTAGATACATTTCTGTCGTCCAGTTATGTATCAACACTAAAATTGCATTTATCACAGTCAGCTCTTCACTATGTATCACAATATATACCGCAACTCTCAAACTTAGAACAAGTATTAAGCCAAAGGCAAGCTGATAATGAGACATATCCATCACTCCAGGTGAAGAAGCTTCACTGAACAGCACCATATGTAGCCTACCAACAACTCCAATAATCTGTTTACTTCGTAACCAGTCAAGTGTCGGTTCAGACATGAATTCCTCAATGAATACTGACATTGTGATAAGTAGTGATTGTTAATGTGACGATACAGGGAGTGCAGGATCGATGGAATAATGACGGACAGGGAAGACTTGCGTAGTTGGACATCGGTAGCAACGCACTGATACGTACGCACACATGACAGTAATGTCTCTCCTTCCCACCTCCAACCGGTAGCTTTGTCCTTATAATTAACGAATTCCCTACAGAGACACGCGATTTCCCTCTTTTCCGGAATGTCCAGACAGGCTCTGCGGTCCACCCAGCTTCTTTTTTAATAGGTACCGGTGGCTGTTTCTCCGGGTTAAAGCGGTCGAAGCGTGAGACTCACCAGTGCCTAGCTTCCTTTTTAATAGGTACCGGTGTCTCTTTCTACGGGTTAAAACGGTCGAAGCGTGAGACTCACTAATGTCCAGCTTCCTTTTTATAGGTACCGGTGGCTCTTTCTCCAGGTTAAAGCGGTCTAAGCGTGACTCACCAATGCCTAGCTTCCTTTTTAAAAAGTACCGGTGGCTCTTTCTCCGGGTTAAAGCGGTCGAAGCGTGACTCACCAAAGCCAGGCTTCCTTTTTATAGGTACCGGTGGCTCTTTCTCCAGGTTAAAGCGGTCGAAGCGTGACTCACCAATGCCTAGCTTCCTTTTTAATAAGTACCGGTGGCTCTTTCTCCGGGTTAAAGCAGTCGAAGCGTGAGACTCACCAGTGCCTAGCTTCCTTTTTAATAAGTACCGGTGGCTCTTTCTCCGGGTTAAAGCGGTCGAAGCGTGAGACTTACCAATGTTAAGGTTTCACTCACAGAGAACACACAAATACGTCAAACACTCCGTGCCCTTGTCTATATGTACGACAGCCACGGCTGTCAAAACGATCTTACAGTTTTTAGGTATGGTGTGAACACTTATCGATAAACGTTTTATTACATGAATTAATTTTAATGTTTTTATTTCAATATCATTCATTACTGACCTTTACTGTACATTAACACAGAAGAGTAGGGGAGAGGGGGGATAGTTGGCACACTTTTCACGTTATAATTTTTTACATTTTCCCTGTACATGCTAAGTTGAATATAGCGGCACGTATGGCTAGCAACACTCTTGGGCTACAATCTGACCTACACAAATTTGACGCTATTCGTAAGGAATAGGAGGGAGAGGCTTTTGCCCTAACCTCTGCACGTGTGCCAACCTGCCCCACTCACGGGGTAAGTTGGCATATGGTAAAATACGTGGAAGATCAAGATACCAACTTTTCAAGAACAAGACATAACAGACAGTGATTACTATAATGTTTTATGGAAAAAACGTGTCAGATAGGGGCGCACCAAACGGGGGGCTACCAGGCTGCAGCCCCCAAACACCCCAAAACTGAAATTAAAAAAACACAGATTTTGTGAATATGATGATATCAAGGGTTTTACGTGATTTACCCTGCAGCCAAATTCAGCCACTGAAATCAGCTGATGACTAGTAAATTAGAAGTTTGAATAATAAATTAATACAATTAAAAAACAATAAGATAGAACACTGTGATTGAGTCATGGAACATGTAGTTATATTTGTATGTATATAAATGCAGTTGCTGACAGTGTTATGTTATACTTATGACAAGATTTTCATAACACAATTTTTAAAATCAAACACAAATTATATTCAGCCTCAGGGTCAGCCTCCCCCCCCCCCCAATGAAAAATTCTGGTTGCGCACCTGTGTCAGATACAGGTTGTGCGCAACAACGAGGTGTTATTATGGTAATAAATCAGT
Source organism: Reticulitermes speratus (assembly GCA_021186555.1). Taxonomy (NCBI): domain Eukaryota; kingdom Metazoa; phylum Arthropoda; class Insecta; order Blattodea; family Rhinotermitidae; genus Reticulitermes; species Reticulitermes speratus. The sequence continues at coordinate 40,808,251 of JAJKFL010000014.1, read as the reverse complement.
TGAGAAACAATAGAATTTCGGCCAAATTCAATACATTACTTAAATTGAAAAAGAAAATCAAAAGGAAAGGTAACTCAGTATGACACTAGCCTACCACCAGCAACACACGTAACTCAGTATGACACTAGCCTACCACCAGCAACACACGTAACTCAGTATGGCACTAGCCTACCACCAGCAACACACGTAACTCAGTATGACACTAGCCTACCACCAGCAACACACGTAACTCAGTATGGCACTAGCCTACCACCAGCAACACACGTAACTCAGTATGACACTAGCCTACCACCAGCAACACACGTAACTCAGTATGACACTAGCCTACCACCAGCAACACACGTAACTCAGTATGACACTAGCCTACCACCAGCAACACACGTAACTCAGTATGACACTAGCCTACCACCAGCAACACACGTAACTCAGTATGACACTAGCCTACCACCAGCAACACACGTAATCAGTATGACACTAGCCTACCACCAGCAACACACGTAACTCAGTATGACACTAGCCTACCACCAGCAACACACGTAACTCAGTATGACACTAGCCTACCACCAGCAACACACGTAACTCAGTATGACACTAGCCTACCACCAGCAACACACGTAACTCAGTATGACACTAGCCTACCACCAGCAACACACGTAACTCAGTATGGCACTAGCCTACCACCAGCAACACACGTAACTCAGTATGACACTAGCCTACCACCAGCAACACACGTAACTCAGTATGACACTAGCCTACCACCAGCAACACACGTAACTCAGTATGACACTAGCCTACCACCAGCAACACACGTAACTCAGTATGACACTAGCCTACCACCAGCAACACACGTAACTCAGTATGACACTAGCCTACCACCAGCAACACACGTAACTCAGTATGACACTAGCCTACCACCAGCAAAACACGTAACTCAGTATGACACTAGCCTACCACCAGCAACACACGTAACTCAGTATGACACTAGCCTACCACCAGCAACACACGTAACTCAGTATGACACTAGCCTACCACCAGCAATTCTAAATAAAGTATCCCAATCCCATAAGGCTGGCAATTTAGGTAAACACAGTTGGGAGAGCCATCAGTCCATTATTCAAGTGACCGCAACTTGCATTCTGTGCACTGAATCCGCATTTCTCTGGATGCGCCAAGACAGTAGAGGTAGAAAGTATCCTCGGAATCTTCTTCGTCTGTGTCGCCTGCATTTTTGGATTTTTTTTTTTTTTTGTATTTTTGCGTTCTGCTCTTGTAAATCTCTCTTTAGATACGTGACACGCTCCTCTTTCTTATATTTTAGGCCCAGTTCTTCTCTCATTTGCTCCGAGCCTTCTGTTGTACTGGTGTCAAAGCATTTTTGACAGAGGTATCAGCCAAAATGACAGTTATTTTCTTGTTCTAGTTTACATTCTTGCTCTTTTTGCATACGGTTTAGGAAGGTTTCGAACGTCCTCTGGAGTAGCAGGATGTGTGCAACTTTTGAAGCAGAAGATGATCATTTGGGAGAATCATGAAAATCGCAGGAAGTTCACTGTTGCTACTGGAATCTGCAGCCTCCATAGGAGGGGCAGCTATATCCGCAACGTAATCTTCCATAAATTCCTCATTTTGAAAGATATCGCCGCTGAACAGGTAAATTCCAGAAAACTGGAAACCTGCTTTGGTATTTGCAGTAAAAAGAAGTCAGGTGCGAAGGTGCGTTGACGACACAAGGATTGTCATGTATTTCACTGTTGTGCCTGTATGGTTAGTTATGCAGGCATCATAAGCTCGGTTCACATACGTCGTAAGCGATCAGTTGACAGACCTGTCAAGAGGCTGGAGTTACGACTGCAGTGTGGAGGGAAGTTGAGGACAGTCACGCCATTCTGCTTGCAGTAGTCTATTGCCCGTATGGCCAAATGCGAATCATGGGTGTCTAGCAACAGAAATACTGATCTCTCTTTAGAAGGCTTAGCATGTGCCACGAAACGTTTTACATAGCTTACAAAATGCTCCTCTGTCATATACCCAGAGGGATGGACGGTGTGTTCAATGACAGTGTTGGTGAGGTGGTTTTACCTCACCCTGCCTTACCCTTTTGCAGTATCTTGCCCAAATACGAAAATAAATCTGAAATCCTTAGCCGCTTTCCTTCTTGACCGTCCACGTTTTCGCAGAGCTCTCACAGCTTGTAGCAATAATCCAGACGTGTGTTGCTCCTATATGACCTCTTCTTGCAAGTATGCATTATTTAGCTTCTTAAACCGGACAGAAAAAAATTACACTGCTAAACAATTAACCAATGAGATTCTGATCGACAGCGGGGCAAGTTGACACAGTGAGCCAACATGCCCCACGTTGAGTGTGCCGACCTGCCCCGTCGCCACCTTCTTATGTTTTAGAGTGTATCATCCTCAAACAAAATAGAAGTCTACAATTCTCTCTAGCTCCACTGTTAGCCAAAATGAGGTATCATTCATGGATGGCACAATGTCACATGTAGCTGTAACCAAACTTCAAACACAAAACATTTTATAAAGTGATAAAAAATTACTTCCTGCGGTGTACAAAATAAAACACTACACCACACTTCAGTCATAGCTCACAAAGCGCTGACGCTTGCTGACAGCTCTCAGGAGAAGTCATTGAACAGTACAAATTGAAGGTGTTGCTATCCTGCGCCATCTTTGGGAGTTATGGCCATTTTGCCAACTTACCCCTGTAGCCAACTAGCCCCCTCTCCCCTAATTCTGCTTGTAAACCAAAAATCCAGAACGGCCTGCGCTAGACTAGCGAATGGCTCTTCTCCTGAGCCTAAGAGCACTGCAGCGCCGCGTGACGGTAAATAAGCGAATTAGTACAGCGCTAAGTAAATACGAGTGTCCTACTAGGCTTCCCTGAGACCGGTGACAAACGTTAACACCTTGCAGACGACATGACAGGTATCTCCACTTAGCAATGCTACGACATGACAGGTATCTCCACTTAGCAATGCTACGACATGACAGGTATCTCCACTTAGCAATGCTACGAACGTAGGCTGTCTTCTCTTTCTTTACCTTGGACATCGCGTTGTTTTGTATGTATTACACCGTCGTTGTCACGCACCATCAACACAAATACTTATTATCTTTTATCAGAGGGTAACATGACTACATGTTTCGACCACTAAAATGGTCTTCTTCAGGTCATTAAAATATTCTTTCTTTCTTTGTTTCTCAGTCTGACTTCTTCTACCTACTCATTGTAGGTGTAGAGGGTTATTGTTGTGCCTGACCACACCAAAGGTCAAACACACATTAGGTAGGACTCCTCTGGAAGAGAGATCGGCCCGTCACAGAGACCTCTACCTGACAAGGCACAACACTCACAAGAGACAGACATCCATGCCACCGGCGGGATTCGAACCCGCAATCCCAGCAAGCGACCGAAGACCCACGCGTTAGACCGCACGGCCACTGGGATCGGCCCCATTAAATATGGAAAATTGAAATTACAATTGGAATTTCATATTTGTATGGTGACATCCTCAATGAGTACCGGGTCTTGCCTGGGGGTAAAGCGGTCGCGGCGTGGCGTTAACCACCCACCCCCATCTCCCGCCGAGGTTAAAGAAAGAGTAGAACTATACCTCTACTACCCCTCTGGGCCTTCATGGCCTGTTCCAAGGTGAACTTTACCTTTTATGGTGACATCCAGAATTGTTATAATATTTATCTACATAAATATAATTTTAAAACCAATAACATATGTAATAAATAATTTAATAGCTAAGTAGTTTCGGCGTTGTTAGGGTGCAGTGTGTTTGTTCTTCTTCTGAAGATTTGTTCATATGTTTCTTGTCTTATCGTCCACAGAGGAACAAGCCACATCTTGTGTGTACGACAAGCCACATCTTGTGCGTACGACAAGCCACATCTTGTGTGTACGACAAGCCACATCTTGTGTGTACGACAAAGCCACATCTTGTGTGTACGACAAGCCACATCTTGTGTGTACGACAAGCCACATCTTGTGTGTACGACAAGCCCACATCTTGTGTGTACGACAAGCCACATCTTGTGTGTAACGACAAGCCACATCTTTGTGTGTACGACAAGCCACATCTTGTGATGTACGACAAGCCACATCTTGTGTGTACGACAAGGAACAAAACAAAAGAAAAATCTTCAAAAAAATATACTAACACATTGCACCCTCACAACGCCGACACTTTCATGTATTTTAATGCCCTGAAGATGACGAATTAGAGTCGAAACATGTAGCCGTGTAACCCGTATGATAAAACTTAATAAACACAAGTAGTTGTGTTGACGGTGGTTGATAAATAACTTTCATATCCTGCGAAGGCTGCCGTTGGCGACAAATCTATATCTGCAGGTGTTCGGAAGATGTGCATGTCTGATGTATTGGCAGACAATGCTCGTGTTTAATACGCGGACCTCACAGCTGATCCACCTTCACCCTCTAACGACGCTTAACAACGACCAGGTAAGTTCAGAAGCACGAATAAACCCACAGCAACTGACGACTTCAGGGCAAAACGTTGTTCGTTTTCGCAAATTAGGTGAATTAGGGTGGAAGGTTCAGATAGGGGAAAATACAGACGACCTTATGTGTCCCAGCAGCGGGAATAACGAGTTGTGTTTTGTTGTTTAACGACGCTGTCAACCGCTGTGTGTCTATGGTGTCGCTGGTAGATCGACTTAGCATAGAGCAATGGTAGAGTGATACTGATATGGGGAAATCGAAGTGCTAGGACAAAACCTGTCCATAAAAAGTTTTAAATGGAATGCTATGGGGTTAAATGCGGTCTGACGTGGTGAGCCAGGGCCATGGCATGGCACAAATAGAAATTTATCCCACACGCTGTCTAAGTCACTAAGGCCAAGGAGCGAGCTTTCTTGTAACCAATAGCTCCAAAGGTTGTGCAGAGATTCGCCACATTTTATGTAAACCGAAAATTTATCATCGCGTTTAAAAGATTACGGTACATGGTACCCCTAAACAGAGTCAGATCAGTCTAGTCAACATCATCCCTTTCATTTAGTTTAATATCTACTTTAATATTATCTTCCCATCTGGGTCCAGGGGTTGCAAATAGTCTGTTTCGTTCAGCTCTCGTCACCAAAATCGTGTACGCACCCCTGTCACCTCAAACTGTGACACAGGTACCGCTCATATCATCCTCCTTTTGTCACGCCGCATATGCTATACGTTTTAAATTGAGCAAAAACAAGACAGGCAATGTACGTACAAACGTAACATCGAAGCGCGTTCGCGTAACCATTGTTGCTGTGGAATAGCAATAAGTATTACGTATTCTGAGTGTGTGTCTGTAGCCTTAGTTATCCAGCATACAGAGCGCATGCGCAGTATTATATTGTCATCTGTGGCCTGTTCGGCTCTACCTGATTTTTTCAAATTACCTCATAGATGTCACGATTTTCGGAAAAAGTTATTGAACGTAAAATGTGTGTTTTGATTTTCTCTACAACTTTTGTCTCAAACGTTTCTCATTTTAAGAAGAATTCAGCGAGATGTTATCATAAATGTACATAGGTCTTTGTGTAAAGTACCGTTATTCTTGTCAGATTTTAATGAAAATTGAATTTTCTCAACAGAGTTTCGAAAAATATTCAAATATCAAATTTCATGGAAATCCGTCCAGTGGGAGTCGAATTGTTCCAAACGGACAGACGAACAGACAGACAGACATGACGAAGCTAACAGTCATTTTCCGCAATTTAGTGAACGCGCCTAAATATACTCGGTTTCGGATGGTCGGAATTATTGTATGACTGAGTGAAAGACAGTTGGCAAAAACAATACACACACACATTTGAAACTCGTAATCTCCATGAGTGACGTACAAGACGCCCTGACCATGGAGGCGGCATATTCGTTCGCAGCGTTGGTATTAACGTACCATTTCAATACTAGACATCTCCGTTGGTATGCAGATACAACAGTACATTAAGCTACCACATCACAAGACGTTCACATATTACATGATAGCACAACATCTCCTCCAATAATGTCCTCCTGCAGGCCATGAAAACAATCCCATATAAGGGAAAAATTGCCGATTTCAACAAATGTGTCCAGGCCAGACAGTATATTTGGTGTTGATTTCAGGCTGCAGCCGCGATATTGATGAAATCTGCGGTCTTCTGAGGTATTACGCGGCGTCGTGTGGTAATTGTTTACCGACGTTTCGGGACAACGTATCGGTCCCATCTTCACGCGTCAAGAGTCCGAGTAGGAAAGAGAGCCAGTCTATAACGTAGATTCTGGAAAGTGCGGCGGGGTAGCAAACTGTGTGATGTGATGACAGCCAATAGAGTAGAACCAAGGTAAACAATTATCACACGACGCCGCGTAATACCCCAGAAGACCGCAGATTTCAGTATATTTGATGAATCAACATTTCTTGTCTCTAAATGGAGATAGGCAACAGACTATCCTAAATTTTAAAATAAAAAAAAGGAAAAATATAAGCCTGTATTTTTTCCGAAAGCCTTTTGTGAGCCATCAAACTCGATTCAGTGCTGTCACTCTTGACACCCTGTCAAACAGCTGACAGAAGTTCTGTCTGATCAAGAAGCTTAACGACGCACACAGACATCGCTGGACTGCAGCAGGAACTCGTTCACACAGCAACTGTCAATAAAACACAGACTCCTCCAATCTACATTTCACGCATTATTTCATTATTTCTCTGACTGTGCATTTAATTAGTGACATACAATTTCTGTTAAGATCGGCTAATTTCGGCTTGATATAGGCCATCATCAGGTCTTTTTTCTTAAAAACATTCAGTGGATATTTATTACTGCAAATAGGTATGAGATCGCATCCTTTACAAGATGCATGACAAAATACTAAAAAGAATTACAAGAAGCCAACGAAAATTGCACAAGAATTGTGTAGTAAAGAATACATAAAAATTTTTGTGTACTAAATGGAAGGTAAAAGGAGTCAGATGTATGAAAGTTGTAAAGGTTTTTTTAAAAAAATTCTTGGTAGGCAGTAAACTTTCAATAATTGACTTTACGTACATGGGGTTGTTTTATGTTTGAAGTAAGACAAAACCTTCTTCCAAACGCAGAGTATTCTTGCTATAAACATTGACGGAGAATGACGTTCTCACATTCAGTAAGTTCTGGAAATTCTTAGTAAAGTCTTTTTATGCCTTCTTCACACATATAATTATGTTATACAATCCGGTATCTGTAAAAATTAAGAGAACTTAAATTTTGGAATATTATAAATTTTTTAACAATATACTTTATTCTGTAATCACCGTGCATCTTGTCACAGTCACTATTTACACACACCAACTGGATGCAACTCTATTTATAAAACTGTATAGTTTTTTAAAACATATTTAAGAACTTTTTAAAACCCGACATATGTTTCGGCTATTATAGAGCCATCTTCAGGGGTTTATTGTCGTTAAAACTGCATATATTAAAACGTCTTTTTCATTGGTTCACTCTTAGGCAAGGCTTTTTCACTTTTTCACTGCTTTCTATGCACAGACACTATTTGTTATTCGTACTATTTACAGATAAACCAGCACCATGCATCAACATTAACATATTATTTTAGCACAAATAACAAATAGTGTCTGTGCATACAAAGCAGTGAAAAAGTGAAAAACCTTGCCTAAAATTGAACCAATGAAAAAGACGTTTTAATACATGCAGTTTTAACTACAATAAACCCCTGAAGATGACTCTATAAGAGCCGAAACATATGTCGGGTTTTATAAAGTTTTTAAATATGTTTTAAAAAACTATACAGTTTTTTAAATAGAGTTGCATCCAGTTGGTGTATGTAAATAGTGACTTTTAACTATAATTTCGCCGGGATGATATAACATATGTAAGTACTTACACCTTCATATGTATAGTAGACGTTCACCTTGCAGTTTTTCGTACCTGGTGAAGGTCAATGTCCTTAGAACACTTTACGTTTAGAGGCGGTTTGTGTCTCGTCATGTACACAGCTGCCTACAGCGGTATGATTACAACTACGGACATGGGCTATTGAACACAGGATATCCTACTGAAGTGATCTTACTTTTAATTACATCAAAAATATTATTGGGAGAAATGTTTGCTTATCATTTAAGTGTTTTCCTTCGTTTATTTACAAATATAAAATTTTTATATTTTGTCCATGTGTAACCCCTTTTTACTGAACTACAAGATTTTCATAATGACGTTGATTTTTTTCGAAGGAGTGGCCTTTTCGAAAACAAAAATGTTGGGAAAATTTTGAGTATTGTTTCTAAACGAATGTAGGTGATATTATGAAAATCTCTAGCAATAATGCAATTGTATATAATCCTTTTATTTGTTTTATAATACTACTTTAGCCTGAAGATGAACCTTTGTGGTTGAAACATGTTGCATAAATAAATACTATAGACAGTACAGTTGTGCTGACGTTCCTTTATTCCTTTTATTGTGTAACACAACAGCATGATAAACTTAAATAAATGAAAAGGATTTATTGTACATCAGAAGGCAATGTATTTAATAAGATGTATCATTTTCGATTGATAACGATTATCTACAGACGAAATATCGATATATATAGTTCAAACCTAATTTCACGTTATGAAACGTTGAAATTCATTTTCTTTATCACTTTACTCCACAAATTTCTAATTAACAAAATATTCCATTACAGAGTTCTCGAAGTCTTCCACAAAAATTGCAAGTGCCTTGAATTTATACAGAGCTTACATCTTGAAGGAATCGTGAAAAGTGTTTAAGGTTCAAATTCATGTAACACATCAGTAAGTTAAGAGTACTGTCATGTGATAAAACATTTACAAAATATGTAATATAATAATTATTAAGCAACTAACGCGTCATTGTTTCATGTGCTGTTTTTCACTTCTGTCACGTCAAAAATAGACGGCTTTCGGTCACATGCTTTTAGAATAAAATAGTACCTAATGCCAGTATTGCAATTACTTAATTGATCACCATAAATGAAGAAAAGCCTGATGAAAGAAGAGGTGGAGTTGAGCTTCAATGTTAGGTTACAACCGTCACGTGACATCTTTCGTGACACACAATTAGTTCAATAATAAGGTGGATTGGTCTAAAGAGTGTGAATGTAACAGGTAATAGACTATGTTATGAATATAATAGCATAAAGAAAGGATATCGACATCCTCAGACCCCGCGGCCCGGTACACGTCCCCTCCCATCTTTTCCCCACTTCCGTAACTGTGACATGGCTAAATTCCCTCAAACATTTCTAAAAAAAACGACAAATGTTCGTGTATTTTATAACTGCACAGTTCTAGCATAAACATTAAATGAGTCACATACGACTTCTGTAAGAACGATCGCTAAGTCCAAGTCGAAAAAAGAGAATTAAGAAAATTTGTACCTACAATTGAAAAGTTCAGTAAGTTTTTAATTTGGTTGTCAAATATATGTAATAACACAAAGATACTTCAGTTGTCAAATATATCTGATAACACAAAGATACTTCGGTTGTCAAATATATGTGATAACTCAAAGATACTTCAGTTGTCAAATATATGTGATAACACAAAGATACTTCAGTTGTCAAATATATGTGATAACTCAAAGATACTTCAGTTGTTAAATATATGTGATAACACAAAGATACTTCAGTTGTCAAATATATGTGATAACTCAAAGATACTTCGGTTGTCAAATATATGTGATAACTCAAAGATACTTCAGTTGTCAAATATATGTGATAACTCCAAGATACTTCAGTTGTCAAATATATGTGATAACACAAAGATACTTCAGTTGTCAAATATATGTGATAACTCAAAGATACTTCAGTTGTTAAATATATGTGATAACACAAAGATACTTCAGTTGTCAAATATATGTGATAACTCAAAGATACTTCGGTTGTCAAATATATGTGATAACTCAAAGATACTTCAGTTGTCAAATATATGTGATAACTCCAAGATACTTCAGTTGTCAAATATATGTGATAACACAAAGATACTTCAGGATTGACAAAGGACAGAACAGACACAATTCAAATGACGTTTGCTAAAACTTACATGTTACATGAATTTTTAAAATCGTTCTAAACATAAAACAAGTTTACAACCAATAAGTTGCACATATTAAGAATATAAAACACTCCTACATGTTTCGGATATTTTCTACAGCCATCTTCATGGAGTACCGCTAATTAAAGACGTATACAGCGTTGTTATAGAGCCTTTCGTAAGTAGATTTTAAAATACGTAGAGAGACCAGACCATTAGAATATTTATGTAGAGTGTTTTATATATATGTTAAAATTATTATATTACTAGACAGTTCTTGAAATCTTCCGCATCCAAACATCTTCAGATAGTAAAATCTCTTCTAAAGAAATAAGTGATAAATGGTATATATTGCACATCGATTTCATTCGAAGACATTTTACTATTTCAAGACATTTGGATGCAGAAGATTTCAGTGACTGTCTTGTAATATAATAACTTTAAAACAATTTTTATATAACATTGTACATAAATGGTTTAATCGTCTGCTATCATTATATATTTTGCTCTATAACAATGCTGTATACGCCTTTAAACAAAGATACTCCCTGAAGATGGCTAAAGATAATAGCCGAAAGATGTAGTAATGTTTTATATTCTCAATATGTGCAATTTGTTGGTTATAAACTTGTTTTGTTTTCATCGATTACACGAAATACGTACAATATTAAGTTTTTCCTACAATGATTACAAAAATAAATATTCACCTTCCATAAAATTAATTTTCATTAGTATCATCACACTTCAGTGTTAGTTAAAAAGGCCACAATAAAACCACAGGATATATTTATCAAGTACCTAATTTAGTTTGGCTTCTATTATTTAAAATAATCTATTTTATAAAATCCACTATGATTTACTTATCGAATGCTAAAAAATTTATACAAACTGTCACAAGGTTAGTAATCTAGCGCGATGTAGAATGCAGAGCTTACAGCACAAAATCTTCGTACCACATGAAAATCGTATCGACGTCTCCAATCACAACGTCAGTCAATATCAGAATACGTCACAGTAACTATTATTTGTAACGAGTCTTAAGTGCACGTCTAAACATTTACAGTGCAGTACATATATTGTAATAGAGAAATTTAATATTACAGTTCTGATGTATAAAAAAGTGAGGCCCTATAATTTGGAGGCTAGAGACGTTTATCAGAAATTACGGTAAATTGATTACAAGTGCTAAGGTGTAAATGTTTTTGTGAGGTGTGGATGTTTTTGTAAGGAGTGGATGTTTTTGTAATGTGTGTAAGGTATTCTAATGTATGTACTTGTATTTACTGTATGTATTTTGTTTTGTAATTGTGTATAGTTTGTTTTGTATTGTTATTTTTATGTATATTATATGTCCATTTGTATTGTGTGTACTAGTGTAAGGACTACTGCCACCGGGTGAAAACATTTGTATTGTGTGTACTGGTGTAAGGACTACTGCCACTGGGTGAAAACATTTGTATTGTGTGTACTAGTGTAAGGACTACTGCCACCGGGTGAAAACATTTGTATTGTGTGTACTAGTGTAAGGACTACTGCCACCGGGTGAAAACATTTGTATTGTGTACTAGTGTAAGGACTACTGCTACCGGGTGAAAATATTTGTATTGTGTGTACTAGTGTAAGGACTACTGCCACCGGGTGAAAACATTTGTATTGTGTGTGCTAGTGTAAGGACTACTGCCACCGGGTGAAAACATTTGTATTGTGTGTACTAGTGTAAGGACTACTGCCACCGGGTGAAAACATTTGTATTGTGTGTACTAGTGTAAGGACTACTGCCACCGGGTGAAAACATTTGTATTGTGTGTACTAGTGTAAGGACTACTGCCACCGGGTGAAAACATTTGTATTGTGTGTACTGGTGTAAGGACTACTGCCACTGGGTGAAAACATTTGTATTGTGTGTACTAGTGTAAGGACTACTGCCACCGGGTGAAAACATTTGTATTGTGTGTACTAGTGTAAGGACTACTGCCACCGGGTGAAAACATTTGTATTGTGTACTAGTGTAAGGACTACTGCTACCGGGTGAAAATATTTGTATTGTGTGTACTAGTGTAAGGACTACTGCCACCGGGTGAAAACATTTGTATTGTGTGTGCTAGTGTAAGGACTACTGCCACCGGGTGAAAACATTTGTATTGTGGTGTAAGGACTACTGCCACCGGGTGAAAACATTTGTATTGTGGTGTAAGGACTACTGCCACCGGGTGAAAACCCAATTGCAGTAAGTAATAATAATAATAATAATTATTATACAGAGTTTAAGGATGTACGAATATGTCACATTATTATTTGGAGTTGTGTCCTTGGTTTTAAATATCCTCATACAGTATATATTTTATAGCTAGACCAGGATCATGTTCTGAATAATCATTGCATTCCTATCTTGTTTGCAGCATAGGACGATATTTTATATGACGTCACATTGAAGGCATGTCAATGTTTGGAACTCCTTTTTCTCCGCGGATCTTTTCCCGTGCCAAAACCTGCTTTTCCAGCCACATAGCAAAGCTGCGGTTCTCTGCTTCACAGGCCAAATCGAACGGTGTCGAACCATCACTGTCGACAGCTGTCATATCTGCACCCCACAAGATCAGAAAGGTTGCTGTGGCAATATCGCCTGCACACATTGCAGCCAGATGAAGAGGTGTCCTGCCTTTAATGTCACGAGCATTCACATCAGATTCTTTCTCCAAAAGTAAAGAACACACTTCACTGTGTCCCGCAGAGGCTGCGTAGTGCAAAGGTGTAATCTTGTAAAAATTTGTAGCGCAAATATCCGCTCCAGCATATATAAGAGATTTTACCATAAATAAAGTACCAAATTTTGCTGCGTAGTGGAGAGGCGAATCTATGTTTTCCTCTAAAGCATTAACATTTGCGCCTCGATTTATAAGGAGTTGTACGAGTAATGCATGATCTTCCATTGCAGCCAGATGTAACGGTGTTACGTTATGTAAATTAATTGCATCTACAGGAGACTGATGATTGAGTAGAAGCGAGCAGAAAGAAAACTTACCTTCCCACGCAGCTACATGCAGAGGAAGAGAGCCTACACCGTTCATAGCAGTAACTCTTGCACCAGCTTTTATCAGCAAAGTCCCAATTTCAGAATCGCCAAAAATAGCGGCGTTAAAAAGCGGTGTATCCCCGTTAGCATCAACTGCGTTTACATCAGCATTACTGTCTATGAGAGCCTGGACTGCCACAAGGTTCCCTGACAGCGCTGCCAAGTGTAACGGCGTCATCTTACGACGGTCCCTCACATGCACGTTTGCCCCAGCCCTTATAAGCAGTAAACTAAAATTCACGTGTCCGTAATACAATGATTGGTAGAGAGGTGTAAGTTTTAACGAGTTCGTTGCGTCGACAAAACACCCCGCGTCAAGTAGTACAGTGCCGACACAAACACGTCCATTTCTAGCAGCTATGTGCAAAGCAGTGTTGCCCTTGTGATCAACTGCATGGCAGTTAGCTCCGTAGTGCAGCAATAGGCCTGTCAGTAAAGGACATTCACTTTTGGCAACTTCGTGCAGTGAGAGTTTCAACTCGTTCAAGACTCCATTCCAGAAATAATCCTGTAAACACATCACGAAATATCAAATTACCACTTTGCACACAAGCATACTTTACTGCCTGCTTACAGATTATGCGAGTGGGTTGGTAACATTGCATTCCAGTTCCGTATTTTACCGTTTATAGTACAGCATCTTAAATAACAATAACAAGACGAACAATGTACGTATTATGTAGCATTGAGGTGCGTTCGCGTAACTACTTTAGCCATGGAAAAGCAATAAGTATCAAATATTCTGACTGTGTGTCTGTAGCTTTAGTTCTCCGGCTTGCACAGCGCATGCGCCGTATTATATTCTCATCTGTGGCCTATCTGACTGTATCATGTTTGTCCACTTTATCTCATAAAAGGCACGATTTTCGAAACAAAAATTAATGAATAAAATGTATTTAGATTATCTCTACAAACTTCGAAACATTTCTCACGCTAAGAAGAATTCGGCGAGATATTATCATAAATGTACGTAGGTCTTCATGTAAAGTACCGTTATTCTTGTATGATTTTAATGAAAATTGAATTTTCTCGACAGATTTTCAAAAAAATACTCATAAATCAAATTTTATCAAAATTCGTTCAGTGGGAGCCGAATTGTTCCATGTGGACGGACGGACAGACAGACAACAGGAATGACGAAGCTAATAGTCGTTTTTCGCAACTTTGCCAACGTGCCAAAAATATTGTCAGTTTTTCGCTTCTTTATTGATTACTGAATTCTGCCTGTGAGCTAAATCTTCTGAAGCACATTTAAAAAAAATTAGGAAGGAAATATTTTTGAAATCAACTGAATATGTCCGGGACCAACAATTGTCTTAGACTTGAATAAAGCATAATGATAGAACTGGTGTCACGTGCACGATATACATGATCGTAAGACAAATCAAGACATAATAGAAAAACAAACTGTATAAAATTTGAATAAAAATGTTGTATAATGCGTCATTAAATAAACACACCAATTACTGAGAGTCAATGATAAACGCTTTCCCAAGTAAGTGGATAAATATATTGCTATCAGCAGCAGAAACTTAGGTCGACCAAAGAAAAGATGGAGAGGCAGTACCCATGAAGACGGAACAAAAAAGTGATTTAGACCCTGTTGCTAATGTTGAAGATGAAAACATGTGGGGGACTGGAGGCATGGCTTCACGCATTCTTGAAGTGGGTATTGGGTGATGACAAGTTGTAAGCAATAAAGGCCCCTTCCGCTTTGCAACCTGGTGAAGTGGATCACTTCGATGGAAGGACGATGGCCATAGTGGGTCTAGACTGTGTGAGGAGCAGAAAGAGTCCTGGAAGGACGATGACCCATAGTGGGTCTAGACTGTATGAGGAGCAGAAAGAGTCCTGGAAGGACGATGCCCGATAGTGGGTCTAGAATGTATGAGGAGCAGAAAGAGTCCTGGAAGGACAATGTCCCACAGTGGGTCTAGACTGTATGAGGAGCAGAAAGAGTCCTGGAAGGACGATGCCCCATAGTGGGTCTAGACTGTATGAGAAGCAGAAAGAGTCCTGGAAGGACGATGCCCCATAGTGGGTCTAGACTGTATGAGGAGCAGAAAGAGTCCTGGAAGGACGATGCCCCATAGTGGGTCTAGACTGTATGAGGAGCAGAAAGAGTCCTGGAAGGACGATGCCCCATAGTGGGTCTAGACTGTATGAGGAGCAGAAAGAGTCCTGCCTCTATCACGTGCAGCCCGTAACTTGGACTCAGGAAAGAGGAAAAGTACGAAGTAGCCGGAATCTTAGCAGTACAAGTATGATACCTTCCCTTACACAGTTCAGTGCGGTGTTCAGTGGAGAGAAAGCACAAGGTTGTTCAGGAGCTGAACACTATCCGCAGCATGACTTTGTTAGCCCTTGTCATGTGGAATAAGGCCCATGTTGAAAATCAACATCATTCATTCTGCAGTCTGTCTTACGACAGGTCCGTAGCCTCTTCATTCTGCAGTCTGTCTTACGACAGGTCCATTGCCTTTTCCAAAGCGAGATCTCCACAGGGTGTGATCTAGTGCTTCCTTTTTCAATTTCAATTATCCTCTCGTTTCCTTAAGGTCATCAAGTAGCTGCTTACGCCTTCTCCCTCGTCTTCCAGTAACGTCTATCCTTCCCTCTAACTTTCCTTCAATTACGTGTTTTAGAAGGCAGTTTCTACGCAAAATGTGACCAATCCAGTTAGCCTTTCTTCTTTTTACTGTATGTACGATATTCCTCTCCTCCTTCAC
Source organism: Reticulitermes speratus (assembly GCA_021186555.1). Lineage (NCBI taxonomy): Eukaryota > Metazoa > Arthropoda > Insecta > Blattodea > Rhinotermitidae > Reticulitermes > Reticulitermes speratus. The sequence goes on along the minus strand of JAJKFL010000014.1, from coordinate 40,792,377 downwards.
TCTGTGTAATACTTCTTCATTTCTCACACGATCGGTCCAGCTGATCTTCTCCATTCTTCTCCAGCACTACATATCAAAACTTTCCAGATACTTCCGATCTACTTTCCCAAGTGTCCACGTTTCAGCACCACACAAAGCTATGCTCCAAATGTAGCACTTTACTAGTTTCTTCTTAAATTTAAGTCCAGTTTGCTGGTGAAAAGATTTTCTTGTTGAATGCTGCTTTTGCCATGTGCAATTATGGATTTAATTTCACGCATAAATCTTGCATCATTTGTTATTACGCTACCAAAACAATTGAAATATTCCACATTCTCCAGTTGCCTTTGATCTATCATAATCTGAACTAGGAATGGTTGCCTTGAGATTCTCATTACCTTAGTTTTTTCCACATTCATTTCCATTCCACAGCACCTTCAAATTTCAATTAGTCTATCAATCATGCCCTGTAGTACCGCTTCTTCCTTAGCACAAGGTCATCTACATATTACACAGTGGCCACTTTGAGAAGCTGGTGTTTAATTAAACAGTCAACACCCTAAATTTATCTGTAAACCAGACTGTATTACCTTGTTCAAAGGAGCCTGGCACAAAACAAACCTGAACCACTAAGATGTAGCGCATTCACTCGAACTCTATACTTCTCAGTTTAACACTTTAGAAAGGAAAATTAACAGGAAAATTAACGGCGCAGTAAACATTTTGTGCCTGGGTTAGAAAAAAAGCAATCGGTTATTGCCGAATATAAAAATAATCGCTGTTTTTTTTCCTGAAATTCATACAAAACACACAGAAAGTCGACCCTGGTGGTTCTTAAATAAGCCACTGGTATATAAATAAGTACATTAACCTTCCACTTACACCCCCACGTAGATTTGACTATAGTATTAATAAATATAGTCGATTCCAGTGGCCGCGCGGTCTAAGGCGTGGGTCTGCGGCCGCTCGCTTACTGGAATTGTGGGTTCGAATCCCGCCTAGGGCATGGATGTCTGTCTGTTGTGAGTGTTGTGTGTTGTCAGGTAGAGGTCTCTGCGACGGACTGGTCCCTCGTCCAGAGGAGTCCTCCCCGAGTGTGGTGTGTCTGAGTGTGATCGTGAAGCCTCGAAAAATGAGGCGGCCTAGGCCCCCAAGGGGCTGTCGGGCCATTGGAAAAAAAAAATTAATATTAAATAAATAATATGGCAGGATAAATACTGGATTAATCTGACTCAGGATGTGTATGCTTAGAAGTATCGTGTGCTTGTGAACAGGTTGATGGATCTTCGATTTCCAGAATACACAGATAATATTTTAACTGTCTCACGACTGTGCTCGATGCAGTTAATCTGCATTTAGACGCAGCTCAGCTAGTTACCGTGAAAGTCGCCGCATGCTAGCATACTTATAAGGACAGCAGTCAGTGACGAAACTACCCTTCTATATAAGCTGCTTACTTCCATATTAGTTCCCTAATTAGCGATGAACTGTTTTAATACAACGTGATAAGCTACACAAATATTCAAATTGATTAAGGTAAATGTGTTATTCACAACATAGCACACTTAACTGAAAAAAGGTCAGATTATCAGAATTTCATCTACAGCTTTGGTAAATTATGAAGGAATGATAATGTGTATATTCTGTGTGTTATGTTACACGTCATCTTGTTTATAGCAGCTTGATCGCTTACAAAAATATTTAGCCATTACAAAGAAGAGTATATCGAAAATATTTTTTGTTGGAAATGAAAAACACAAATACCCTATTTGCAATTCACTGAAAGTACTAACTAACTAACTAACTCGACGGAGCTGAGTCCTTCCTGAGAAGCTAACAAGTCCTCAGATAGTACAGAAATTCCCCGCATATGAAACCGCATGTTCATTACCGATTCACAAGATCCCGCCACCTGCCCCTATCCTGAGCCAGAGTAATCCAGTACATTTCTCCCCATCCAATGTTTTGAAAGATCCATTTAAATATCATCCTCCCATCTACACCTAGGTCTTCCAAGTGTCCTCTTTCCATCAGGCTTCCCCACCAAAACTCTATACGCACTCTCCTTTCCCCGTACCTGCCACATGTCACCGTCTCATTCCAATGAAAGTAAACCAACACCCATAATTTCATTCCAATTTGAGATCTGCGCTCTTCTGGGATATTACGCAGCGTCGAGTGGTAATTGTTTACAGAAGTTTCGGGACATCGTATCGGTCCCATCTTCAAGGGTCACGAAGCCCAAGAAGAAATATAAACTTGTTTCACTGATATATTTACACTATATATATACAACACACATACGAAAAGTCGCCACTGGACCCAAGGTTCGCGGGATCGATCCTGGCCGAAGTCGATGGATTTTTAAGGGTGATAAAAATCCGGAGCACAACTTCCTTCGGAGGGGAAGTAAAGCCGTCGGTCCCATGTCGTAGATTTACGGCATGTAAAAGAACCTTACGGGCATGAATAGAGATGTTTCGTAAGCAAAATTCAGCGGCCATTTCTCACCCAAGTCTCCTGACTGATTGCTAGATGGCTCTGGCAGTCACATCAGGATTGAGTAGAACTTGCGCAGTCAGTGGGCTGGTCACACACTACACCTATGCGCACGACCAAAGAAACCTCTGAACAGAGGCCATATGCTCCACAAGGAGCGACAGGAAAAATAATAAATAATAATAATAATACATATGAAAAAATTTAAAACAAAATTAATTCTTTAATTTCAGAATTCGAAAGTTGACACCAGAGGTTGAAATGATTTGTCAAGTTACAGCGGATGTAGTAACGGTTAACCATGCACCAAGATGAAGACGGTACACCGAGAAACAAGAAAATGTGACTTATTGCTACTTGATTTCAAAGTTACTCATCGCGTGTTGCATTCCTAATATTTACAGGCGTTTAGACAGTCAGTATGTTAGAATATAATGTACAGTGTCGATGGCATGACTGGTGAAGGATGAATTTGAAAGGAGCTGCCATTGTCTAATAGAGGTAACATCCTCACATTTTCTGGGGAGACTGAGCAAAACCACATAACACGTCATTCTAGATAGAGGTGTCCCTGCTTGGATTCGAAATAAACACCCCCCCCCCCCCCGAATATAAGTCTCGAGCGTTAACGCTATGCTAAACTGCTCGGTCTTATGTAGCAATAAAATAGGACATTTCACCGATTAAAAACAATGCACCATCGAACACACTCTTCATGTGATCAAGAAGCAGGCCTGCAGCACTGGTGATAATATTAAGATGCAAGCATACAATCTCGAAATTTCATATCGTTCACATGGCAGTACCCGATTTTCACATCAAACTTTCAAATTCTTTGTGTTAGCTGCGCCTTTCACATGAACCAGAAAATTCGGTACAGTTGTCAAAACATACTGCCACTAATTCAAATTCCGAGCGACAAACAAATACACACCAAACCTTCTCGCTGAAATACAGCGTGTCGACACGAAAAATCTATAAATTTGAACAAATACAGCTTCCGAATAGTCACATAACGTAACGCGGTTCTTCTGGCCGCGCCATGGCTCTGGTGGAGGCCCAGGTTCGATCCAGGGTCAGTCTATGTGGGATTTGTGGTGGACAAAGTGGCACTGGAGCAGGTTTTTCCCCAAGTACTTGGGTTTTTCCCTGTCAATTTCATTCCACCTGTGCTACATTACACGAAAAAACGAAAAAACTAATCATTTTCATCACAGGGTTGTACAATAAGCCTCAAGGCTGCGGTGATTCCGTAGCATCTGCTGCGGGGCCCTTCACCATAAAAGAAAAGGCAGTTCTTTGCAGACGGTAAAGAAATTGAAATGTATTTACATGTAAAAGTAAAGTTCACCCTAGAACAGGCCATAAAGGCCCAGAGAGGGAGCAGAGGTATAGTGCCACTCTTTCTTTAACCTCGGCGCTAGATGGGGGTGGGTGGTCAACGCCACGCCCCGACCGCTTTCCCCCGGAGAGAGACCCGGTACAATTTGTACAGGAGGCTGCGTGGGCCCCAGGGCCGGACTGGACGGGTGCTGAAAATCTCGCCCCCACCGGGATTCCATCCCCGGACCGTCCAGCATGTAGCTAGTCACTATACCGTCTGAGCTATCCCAGCCCATAATTTATTTATATGTATACTTCTTTATTTTTTATTTATTTATTAATTTTATTACAACAAAATTTGGCGACGCGGCAGGAGAGGTTTCTGCTTTGGCGTGGTTTTTATTGAGAGGCAACAAAATTTTGGAGCGGAATACCGACGGACAGCACAAGCAGACAATCGCTACGTGTCAGTGGCATAAGAAATTCGTAGAGACAGGCTACGTCCGCTACGTTACGCGTTTGCCGCGGATTTTTTGAAACGACTTGATGAAGACAGTGAATTCGTAAATCTTGTGACTGACAAAGTCACCTTCCATGCCTCAGGGAGAATAAATAGCCTCAAAGTTACCATCTGGGGCTCTGAAAAGCTTCATGTTTTGCTATCACGCCCAGACAGTGTCTGCCGAAAGACCCTTTCGATCCCCAAAAACTCTTGCCACTCCCTATCGATTGACTACGCGGTGGTGTTTTACGGTACTTCACTCCAAAATTACGTTGTGTCTGAACATCTGATTGTATCTTATCTGATCGCAGTGAACCACGCTACAACCACGCTACAACCACGCTACAATGAGCCTTCTCCTGCAGAGCTGACATTTTTAGTTTTCTCCAATAAATAAAGCAAAAATAAACAAAAATAATAGAAAAATAAATGTTTTGAGTTGCTTTACCCTAAGCAAAAAAAAAAATGTGTTACGGATGGTAACCCATTCAGAAGCTTAAATCAATCAAATTTTATAAACATTTCATGTGAACATCCTGTATATTACCATTATGTCTGGTTATGAGCGTCTCACTTCATCAGGTTTTCTGACCAAAATTCGTGTCATCTTCTACATGCATACTACATGGCACGCCCATCTAAATTTTTATTTTATTGCACTCAAAATATCAGGTAAGGTTACATATTGTGAATGATCTAGCTAGGTGCGTAATTCCAGCAACCTAGTATAAACAATCGCAATCTAAGCGGGTCTTCTAATGTGACACACCAGTCTCTCTATCCTACAAAGTAAAAAAGCAGAAATTGTGGTATTAAAAAATAGACATGTAATTTAATTGGGCCTGAAAGTCGTTAAATTATGTCTTAAGGATTTTGCTGTACATTTTAAATACATATGTCTTCTCATAACATTTTAGGGCTATACACAATAAGTCCCGATGTCGCTCCAACTCAGTAATACGCACGGCCGCCATGTTTGTATCCTTAAATGTAAGGTTTTGAAAATTTCTAAAGTGTGAATTTAGACTCCAAAGTCAAAATGTTAATACGGAACTTAATAAAAACTGTCAAATTTTCTACAATCTTTATTTAAAGCAGAGAATAAAATGGATTTCGACGTTTCGCCAAAGCGCCGAAACAGCTTCAATACACGACGTAGATGAAATCCTAAATCCAATGTTATAGTCCTACTTTAGACTCACGTCTGCACTAAAGACATTAATTTAACAGCTTAAATACACGACGTAGATGAAATCCTAAATCCAATATTATAGTCCTACTTTAGATCAACGTCTGCACTTAAAGACATTAATTGTAACAGCTTAAATACACGACGTAAATAAATCCTAAATCCAATATTATAGTCCTACTTTAGACCCACGTCTGCACTAAAGACATTAATTGTAACAGCTTAAATACACGACGTAAATAAAATCCTAAATCCAATATTATAGTCCTACTTTAGACCCACGTCTGCACTTAAAGACATTAATTGTAACAGCTTAAATACACGACGTAAATAAAATCCTAAATCCAATATTATAGTCCTACTTTAGACTCACGTCTGCACTAAAGACATTAATTGTAACAGCTTAAATACACGACGTAGATGAAATCCTAAATCCAATATTATAGTCCTAATTTAGACTCACGTCTGCACTAAAGACATTAATTGTAACAGCTTAAATACACGACGTAGATGAAATCCTAAATCCAATATTATAGTCCTAATTCAGACTCACGTCTGCACTAAAGACATTAATTTAACAGCTTAAGTACACGACGTAGATGAAATCCTAAATCCAATATTATAGTCCTACTTTAGACCCACGTCTGCACTTAAAGACATTAACTGTAACAGCTTAAATACACGACGTAAATTAAATCCTAAATCCAATATTATAGTCCTACTTTAGACCCACGTCTGCACTTAAAGACATTAACTGTAACAGCTTAAATACACGACGTAAATTAAATCCTAAATCCAATATTATAGTCCTACTTTAGACCAACGTCTGCACTTAAAGACATTAATTGTAACAGCTTAAATACACGACGTAAATAAAATCCTAAATCCAATGTTATAGTCCTACTTTAGACTCACGTCTGCACTTAAAAGACAATAATTGTACTCACATGCTTTTCTTGTCCTTCTTCAGCAATTCCTCAATCAGCTGGACATGCGAGGATGATTTATTCTTCAAATACTGCAACATTCACTGCGACATTCATCCTAGCTCTTCAGAGGACTCGCCTTTTCCATTTCAGTTCTGCACTATCGCTGAACCTCCAGCACATGCAACACCTTCTCCTTCAATAATTCCAAACTTCGTGACAACGAAACCAAATTTTCTTCCACAAGAGTAACCAGCGACTCATCACATTTCTTCTCGTCGCCAGTTTCCATAGCCTTTTGATTTGCGTCTACCTCACATTCACCCAAACGTTTTGCTAATTTCTCACTCCTATGTTTTAAAGTCTCATATTCATATATCAATTTTCTGTAATCATCGCACAGCATTCTATGCTTTCTCATTTCTAGTTCAGTGTTCAAAGTTACTGCATAAGACACTTTACACAACGCTTCACACTCAGCCTTATAAGCTTCTAGCCCATTCGACACAATGTTCATTTCCTCGTGCAATTTATGAATCTTATCCTTGTATAAATTCTCTTTGTCAAATTTTTTAATCAATTCTTGGTACAACCTGCGAATCTCAACTTGGAAGCTGTGCCTTACACGGGACTCTGAAAGAAGTACGTTCCTTATTTGCTGGAATTTCCGTTTCAGGTTCCTTTGACTAGAATCTACTAGGTTCCTGACACATTCACCTACTTGTTTTGTCAAATCGATTGGTAAACTTACATTCATGTCTCTCTCTATGCTACTTATAATCATGTTCACAGCTTCCTCTACTTTGCTTTGTACCATCTCTTCTTGTGTCCTTGCTTCGTCAGAAATCCATCTCTCCAACTCATCCGGTGGATCTAACAGAGATTTTTCAAAACATTCCTCCAGTTCTTCCAATTCGAGATCATAATCGTGTTCTTTCTCTTCTTTTCCCAAAACATTTAGTGGCATCACGCTGTGGTTCGATATCTCATCTTCATCAACTGATGTTCCGCACGTCCATTCATCTATGTCTGCCAAAATGTCAATTGGCGATTTCTTGTTGGGTTGTATTTCTGACAACTTTGCCGGTTCTTTCCATTTACCGAAAATATCTGGAATATTGTTCAACTTCTCCAATTCTAGTTGAACATTTTTCGATTCCTTTTTACTTTCCAAGTCAAACTTATATTGTATATACAAATTTTTAAACTTCTCGCTCAAGTTATTGTTACTTCCTTCCTTCATTCTTACCCCTTCAATCTCATCTGTCCCTTTTGCCTTTTCATAAATTTGAAAAAAATCTTTCCATTCTGTTACAAATTCATCCAGCTTCTCTTTGATTCCTACATCCTTCGTCTTACCAAGGTCTTCTATTTCATTTCCTTCATTCATCCCTGTGTAATTTTCTTCCTCCGTTTGTACCTCATATACGTCCTCTGTCTCCTTCAACGTCTCATCTTTTCGTAATGCCTCTTTATTTTTCTTTTCCCATTTATCTAGCTCTTTCTCCATCCGTACCTCCTTTGCCTCTACATTCTCATTTACTTCCTTTCCTACTCTCTCTCCTTTGGGCTCTTCTATCAACTGACATTCAGAATCGTCTGAACATTTTGGTTCATTCAGAGAGTCATCAGTCAATATTTCGTCCGTCTGTCCTTCTCTTTTCTCCAGCACTTCCTCAGTCTCCTTCATCTGTACGAACCCCACGCCTAAATGTGTGCAAGCATCAGGTTTGCTTTCGTTTCCTACAATTTCATCTTGTATCTCTTTCCGTTCTACTGCACCTTCGAGCTTTCCTTCGCCTTCGTCTTCGCCTGCCTCCCGAACTGTATGCCGTTCCAGTAAAGCAGTACCCTTTACAAAACCTTCTTCCTCCTTCATACCTCCACGCAAATGTTTCTCCACTTTACGGACATTCTCTGACACTTTGATCTCTCCACAGTTTTCCTGTTCTGTGCTTTCCTCCAATAATTCTTGTCTCCCTTTCTTTGGATACACCGATTTACCAGCGTCTTCTGTAACATCTTCCGTTCCTCTTGATTCCGTTTCTAATTCTAGCAACGAAAGGGCTGGCGAAAAGCCAACGGATTTTTTCTTCACATTTTCCAACAGCGTGAAGAATCGCTCGACTTCTTGCTTCGACTCAACTGTGTCTGCCACCTCCCCACCTTCCAAACATTTTGATGTTGTAGTTCCATATACAGAGACATCATTCTTCCTCATGCCACCAAGACGTTCAAATTTGGTTGTTTTCTCCGAAATAAAATCTCGCCTGTCTGAGCCCAAATTTCCACTTTCCTGGATCTGACGTCGCCAAGCCTCTAACGACTCCACTCGCGTTCTAAGATCAAGTGCCTCTATATTAAATACTTCAAAACGACTTGCTAAATTTTGAATTTGTAATTCCAACATTCGCAATGGTGATTCTAAGTCCTTCGGTGTCTGCTCAGCCATTCTGAAAAAAAGGCAGATGACATGAATGTATGTTTTATTTATTTATTTATTTATTTATGTTTCATTGACAGACTCTTGGTTTGTCTCATATTGTTCAGCACTGAATGAATGCTATTTCCTAAATAATAATTTGGAACTGATGAGGAAGTGTTTTTGGCCTCATTTGATGCAATGTCCCCAACCGTTCAATGGACCAAATTAGAAATACCTCAAATTAACCAATAAATTCTCGTATAGATTTGGACTGCAAAGTCAGCAAATACACACACACATCCTACAAAAATGAGGTGTTATACCTGAAGCCATATAATAATTGTTAACAGTCAACCCAACATCAACATACCAAGAACTTCTAAATAAGCAAAAAATATAGGAAAAAAGCGTCTAACCTAACACTGATGCATTTTTGGGCCTGTGCATATTTTTTGGTCCCACAGTTTTTACTGTCACAATTCTAACACTTCTAATACTTGTTTTAGAAACAATAAGTGTTCCACCTAATTTACATCTCATCACACATCTACTGCCATACTTTTACCAACATTTATAAAATTCTAAAAAAAAAAAATTATGTTTCATGGCTTAATATGCGTGCAAAGCTGCTAAACACAAAGTATGACAGTTAATATGGCGCATAATTTCTTGGTCTTATGTCTGACCATCAATCATACAATGTATTTATATATTTGCCTTAATCACCCCGCGTGCAAATCGCATCGATGTGGCGCCCTTGAGTATATAGACAGTTAATCACTTACTTTTACCCCCTAGCACTGTCACATTTCTTGTAAATGTCTAGTTATATGTACCAGTTTGGGAACAATACATATTTGGAATCAATTTTGTTTTGATTTCCTCTACAATTTTTCCAGGCTTCTTTACTGCACAGATTATTACAACTATGACTAAAGTGTATTGTGACAATGACAAGTCAAATGATGAATATCTAATGTTTCTTTTTTCATTAACACGAAATTAAACTAAAGATATTTTAACGGAGATATGAGCTGAGTGTTTTAGTCTTCTTTCGTAGTAGTGCTGTCGAGGTGTCCGTTCTTCTGAGATGTGATGCCACATCGCTCTGTAATTGGTGCCCGGCCTTACTAGACAAAGTACCGAGTCGTTTATAACTCATTTCTGAGTGTCGTGACCCTACTGTCACGAAGCCATAGGTTATCATGGGAGAATTTACCAGCGGTGGTTTCCCGTTGCCTTCCGCATGTACGATTCTATTCATCCTGATCGGCTGCTAGAGCCCTCTAGCAGCCGATCAGGAGACTTGGGTGAGAAATGGGCGCTAAAGTTGCTTACGAACATCTCTATGCCCGTAAGGTTCTTTACATGCCGTAAATCTACGACATGGGACGGACGGCTTTACTTCCCCTCCGAAGGAAGTTGTGCTACGGATTTTTGTCACACTTAAAAATCCATCTACCTCGGCCGGGATTGAACCCGCAACCTTGGTCCAGTGGCGAGCACGCTAACCACTAGTCCACCGAGACAGATTACTATACAAAGTAGTGGTCTCTATTCAATGTCAAAACATCAAAGAACTATGCAGTGACACGACACTACATAAAAAAATAACGGAGACCTCGGGATGGAAAAGTTTTCTTGGGGGTATGAAGGGAATATTTGAATATTGTTTACAGGAGTTTTGTCCTGGAACGTGTTATACACGCTCTGCGTTTACCTAAAGAAATCGTCGTTTTTCTGACAGAAGTTTAATCAAAGTAACAAAAACATTTCTTCACCTTTTGTAAAAAGGAACCAACACAAAACTCTTCCATTTTATCTCTCTGTCTCACGCGCATCCTTCCTACGAAAACTGCATTCCTTCATCAAAACAACACTACATTCTTCATCAAAACAACACGTACATTCCGTAATCAAAAACAAACACGTACATTCCTTCATCAAAACAACAGTACATTCCTTAATCAAAACAGCACGTACATTTCTTCATCAAACAACACGAACATTCCTTCATCAAAAAACACGTACATTTCTTCATCAAAAACAACATGTACATTCCTTCATCAAACAAAGGTACATCCCTTCATCAACAACCGTACATTCCTACATCAAACAAAACGTCATTCCTTCATTAAAACAACACTACATTCCTTCATCAAAACAACACGTACATTTCTTATCAAAACAACATGTACATTCCTTCATCAAAACAACAGGTACATTCCTTCATCAAAACAACACGTACATTTCTTCATCAAAACAACATGTACATTCCTTCATCAAAACAACAGGTACATTCCTTCATCAAAACAACGCGTACATTCCTACATCAAAACAACACGTACATTCCTTCATAAAACAACACGTACATTCCTTCATCAAAACAACACGTACATTCCTTCATTAAAACAACACGTACATTCCTTCATCAAAACAACACGTACATTCCGTCATCAAAACAACACGTACATTTCCTTTCTATACCGAATATCAACTTTTCGGATTCTGTTGTGACATTCGTCGCAGTCATGTGATTTGGGTACATGAAGCTGCACACACCTCAATTACATTTCGGTAGGCATTACACATGTAACAAACCGTTGGCAGATTGTTAATGATGAAGGAGAAACGGAGGTAAATTTTCCCACTCATCCTTAACCTTGTTTTTAGAGTGGGTGGTCGTCAGCTTCACGTTCCTGCCGCTTTATTCCTGACAAAAGGGCCCCCTTTACACATTAAATAGGAGGCATTGTTGCGTTAAAAGCTTTCTGGACGTATTGGAGTAGAGACAAACGTCTTTCACCTTCAGGGAATCGAACCACGATTCCTCGGACGTCCATCTTATAGCCTAGTCACTATACCGACTGAGCTATACCAAATGAGCATATATAACTTGTATATATAAAGCCGTAACGTTCTGTTTCCGACCTGAGAGGAAACACTGAAGATATTTGTTTAATTACGCATTCTCACCCAGACTGGATGATCAAGGTTTTGATTTCCGAAGACAAGAAACTGTTTTATTCTCCGAAACGTCCACACCAGCTCCGGGGTCCATTCAGCTTCCTATTCAATGGGCAAGAAGATTCGTTCCCCGGGGGTAAAGCGTCCGGAGGCGTAAAGTTAACCACTCATCTCAGTCTAGAGTCGAGGTTAAGAATGAGCGGAGCCACACCTGGATGTCACTTCTACGTCATCATGACATGCACAGGAACAAATTTTCCTTTTCACCTTTTAACCGCACTCGTATCAGTATGTACGGTTGCCACGATTGTTAACGATACTGCTTATTCATGCAAGTTCCTACCTTAAGTAGCGCTAGCATCACAGCGGGCAACCTTTTCCGGATTTCCATGAAATTCGATCCAGGAATTCTTAAAACAATTGTCCAATAGGCATGTTTTGGTGAAAGACGGTTGAAGAAATCTCTACATAATACTCTCGAGTAGCTACCTGCGAGTTCTATAAACAGCCCTTCAAATAAGTCATAATTTGAGGGCGTGAATAAATTTTTACCTACTTTCTACACTTTTCGCTGGAGTTTGAAAGAACTTGTTACGGAATATGTCCATAATCGTTATGGATCGTGAGTTACAAACTAAATTTCCTTTCCAGTAAAATCCAATCTACATACAAATATGATCCTTACTGTCAATATTGTCAATATTGTCACCCAAATATCAATCAACCGTCCAACTAATTAATTGTAAAATCCACAAAGAAAAGTCTTTCTTGAGATGCAGCTAGACAAGATATTTCCTGTATTTTTTGGAAACTGGAGTTTCATTACCGCATTCACAAATTTCCGCCCCTTGTCCCTAGCGTGAGCAAAACTAATCTATTCTACCACCTCCCATCATATTTCCTGAACACCAATTTGAATATTACTCTCCAACGTACGTCCTTCTGTGAGCTTTGCCAATCAAAATCCCGCATGATTTCCATTCTTCTCCATTCGTTACACATATATAGTCCATCTCTCCTCTCTGATTTCATCACCCGAACAATATTTGGCCAGATAAGATAATATCTATATTCACAACCGGGAAAACAATTTCTGATACCAAAGCCGAGCAAAGAGACGGAAGAAGAGAGAGATAGAGAATCTAATCCTTACGCGTGGGTTTTGTAAAAATTAAATATGAAATGTAACTTTATAAAAATTTGTCCCAAATTCTTTCTCATACAAACCTGTCAGAATTATCAGGTCGTATTAATGCAAGCGTGTAATTATATATATGTTTATGGATTCCTTATTGGTTTTGACAAAGTGCAGGCAACCGGAAGTTTTACTAGCTTTTTGGACGAACATAATGCCTCGTACTTTACTTCTTTCCGCACCCGTCCAGACTGGCCCTGGGGCCCATCCAGCCTCCTATACAATGGGTGTCTTTCCCGGGGGTAAAGCGGCCGGGGCGTGGAGTTGACCACCCACCCTCATCTAGTGCCGAGGTTAAATAATGAGTAGAGCTATAACTCTACTCCCCCTCTGGGCCTTCGTGGCCTGTTCTAGGGAGAACTTTACCTTTACTTTACCTCTAGTGGTAGTTATGTTGACTGAAGAATAAGGAAGCAAACTTCAACGAAATTATTATAGATGGAAATATGGAAGTTAGTAATTTATACACCGTGTCTCTTTTAAAGGCTTATCAGTGTCTCCACTGACTCTGAAGCTACACACACAAACCATATCTTCTCTATACTTCATTCTCAATTCAGTATTCGCTAATCATCTTAACATTCAACGCGATATAATTTATACGAGTAATGCACGAGGGTTATCCAGAAAGTAAAGATACAAAAGCAATAAAATTTTTTAAAAATAGTTATTAACAAAATCGAGTGAAAAAACTCTTAACACATACCTTTAGCTATTTTTCAACATAATCACCACCTTTGTCAAGGCATTTGTTTAGTCTGGGTACGAGGTTTTGTATTCCGATGTCACAGAACTCCGCCGTCTGTGCACGCAACCACGCAGTGACTTCATTTTTCACCTCTTCGTCTTCGTGAAACTTCTGGCCGGCCAGATGTTTCTTTAAATGCAAAAACAAATGGAAATCGCTGGGAGCGAGGTCTGGGCTGTGAGCGGGATGGAGCGAGGTCTGGGCTGTGAGCGGGATGGAGCGAGGTCTGGGCTGTGAGCGGTGAGAGTCTGGCTGAGCGGATGAGGGGTCTGGGCTGTGAGCGGGATGGAGCGAGGTCTGGGACTGTCGGCTTGAGCGGGATGGAGCGAGGTCTGGGCTGTGAGCGGGATGGAGCGAGGTCTGGGCTGTGAGCGGGATGGACGGTCTGGGCTGTGAGCGGGATGGAGCGAGGTCTGGCTGTGAGGGGGATGGAGCGAGGTCTGGGCTGTGAGGGGGATGGAGCGAGGTTGGGCTGTGAGCGGGATGGAGTGAGTCTGGGCTGTGAGGGGGATGGAGTGAGGTCTGGGCTGTGAGGGGGACCTCACAGACCTCGCAGTAAACAAACTGTGTGTCGAATACAATCAACAACAGTTTAGTCCTGTTTAGGATAATACGTGTTTGAGACGATTAAAAATACATAAAAATATAAAACGACAGTAAGATAATTTTTAGGCGCTTCGGAAAAACGACTCCGAATAGTGAATAGTAGATTTTTCATGTTTTTCTCTCCTTTCCATCCGCCCGCTCGTCCATCCACCTGTGCTGCCGACCGCACGGAACAACTCTGCTCCCGCTGCACGGAATGTTGAAATGCTAATATTTATTAAGGTATGTCGAGTAAATTCAGTTCCTTTAAAACTGGATAAAAACAAAAAAAATTTGTGATATACCGCTGAATTCTTCTCGGAGTGAGAAAAGCTGCGGATGAAATTTTGCGGAGGAATTGGAAAGAGGTTTCGTGTCAAATACAATTTTTGTCGAAAATCGTGGGTTTAAGAGATATTTCCAAAAAAAAAAAAAATGTGGCAGAGGCAGACAGGCCATATATGATAGAAAATACGTCTCAAAAAAAATGCAAATGGCAAAGCGGGTAATTAAGGCAAAAATTAAAATTTACTCTCATAATATAGAATTCTTACTGTTTTGGATCGGGTCGACTTTGAGGTTATGAAGTGTTTTGAATGACGGACAATTATGGCAGAATACAGACAATCGTACTCATTTATGACTAATTACAACTACATAATAAGGTGATACGTGCGGTACGTGAGATTTCATTTGATTTGACATAATTTAATGCATTTTCAATTTCTTACGTCGCGCACAATTACCAGTTTTTTCATGCTATTCAAATGACCCATAACTAATGAAAACAAACGGCGTAATCATAATAATTAACACGTATTTTTCATATCCAAAATATAAAATTTTGTATCTACATAGACTATATAAGGGCCGCGATAGCTCAGTCGGTATAGCGACTCGCTACGGGCTGGGCGGTCCGGAGATCGATTCCCGGTGGGGGCGAGATTTTCCGCAGCCATCCAGACCGGCCTTGGGGCCCACCCACAATGGGTACCGGGTCTCTTTCCCGGGGGTAAAGCGGCCTGAGCGTGGAGTTGACCACCCACCCTAATCTAGCGACGGGGTTAAAGAAAGAGTAGAGCTATACCTCTACTCCCCCTCTGGGCCTTCGTGGCCTGTGCTAGGGAGAACTTTACCTTTACCTTAACATAGACTATGAATAGATATGTAAATTGTATACAAAATACTCTTGGTAAAAGTCGGACTTTACAAAATATTTCGATGGGCTGAATCTGTAACTGTCCAGTTTAAACTGCACAGCTCACTGCCACTTAATTATACTAAACTGGTCGGAGTACACGGAACTTAAATGAAGGAGTAATTACCGGGGAATGTTAAGCCGATTGTGTAGACACAACGTATATCCTTAATTAATAGTTACCTTAAACTTTAATTAATTTAATTAACAAAGTTCTTGCAGGTGATTAAAAAATCTAATCAATTACAACACGAGAACAAAATCGACACTGGAAGATGAATGCTGTTAATGGTCTTTGACAGACGGAGAGTAAATTTGTTATATTCTCTCTTCTGGAATTTTACGCATCGTAAATTGGTAGTTGGCCGATCCAGTGGCCGTGCGGTCTAAGGTGTGGGTCTGCGGTAATTCGCTTGCTGTGATTGTGGGTTCGAATCCCGCAGGGGGGCATGGATGTTTGTGTTGTGTTTGTTGTAAAGACGGTAGCATGGAACGTAAAGTGACATGGAGGACGAAAGGATTTAAACAGTACAAAAATGGATCAAAGGGTAAAAACCCCAGACAGGCAAAAAAAAAATCCCACCGGGGGCATGGATGTTTGTCTCTTGTGAGTGTTGTGTGTTGTTGTCAGGTAGAGGTCTCTGCGACGAGCTGATCCCTCGTCCAGAGGAATCCTACCGACTGTGGTGTGTCTCTAAGTGTGATCAAAAGAAATTTCAACCTCGACACTGAAACGGGAAACCGGAGTAGGTAGAAGAGGGCGACTAAAAAGAATGGTAGTTTGCTACCGACGTTTCGTGGCAAACTATTGGCCCAATCTCCAATGGTCGCGGAGTCCAAGAAGTCAAGTGAAGAAACCTGAGGTCTGTTAGACCCTACCCAGCTTTATAACATGCATGTCTTAAGTGCTGACAGCAGTTAGAGGATTGAACTGGGAAACCTCTCCGCGCATTTCAAATTTTGAATAGTAAAACTTACCCTAGAACAGCCATGAAGGCGCATAGGGTTAATACAGATATAGCTCTAATCTTTCTTTAACCTCGGCGATAAATTGGGGAGGGAGATCAACGCCACGCCTCGGCCGCTTTATTCCCGGGAAAGAAACCCGGCACCTATTGTACAGGAGACTGGGTGAATAGTAATATTGTGATTGTACCATCTCATCTTTTGGAAGTTCAGCCTGAGATTTGAACTACGGACCCTGGTCGAATATAAAACTTACGAGATTATTTATGACGGATAAATTTAAAGTCGACTCATCGAACTGCCAACATATCGGATGATACCGGTACCGTTTTACATGCATATTGGTACTGCTTTTATACATATTTAAAACCTTTACAGTTGACACTTTGCTTTTAAATTACTTTTTTATTGTTTTATAACAACGTCGGTACTTTTAATATTTACTACATACTTATACAGTTTTAACACTTTGTTTAGGCCTCATAAAAAAAACTTCGTTTTACGTATATTTACAATGTATTTTTATGTAAAGGGGAGATCTCCATCCTATGATATGTGCAGTTTTTAATTTTTACTGTTCATGTTAGTGGCCTGATGATGGCTCGTTCTTAGAGCCGAAACAAATCGCCAAAATAACGTGTACAAAATAGCTCGTTGCGTGTGACTGACAGTTACATAAACATGCATTTTGTGATTCGATACTCCAAGGGGGATGTCCTATACCAAATTAAATAGACAAATTTTCACTATACCCTACATATGTTTCGGCCTTAATTTGGCCATCATCAGGGGTAACTTGCTATATACACTTCACTTATCACCGTCCATTTGGAACTGTTTTTCAACTATTATTTTGTCAGTTTTACTACTTTACACTGGAAGTAACAAGTACATATACATATATATATATATATATATATATATAAGGTTTTACAGGTAATTTTCTTGTAATGTAGGGCATAGTGAAAATTTATTTATAAGTGCATTTGTTGGTTGAATGAGTGAATATTAATACTAAGATGCACGGCGAACACGAAGTAAAATTAAATAGACAAAATTAACTTATGCATAAAAGGAAAAAGATCTTCAACGGAATATAACAACACACCAACGATGTTCTGCAACGGACAGTGACATTAGGTACTGCAACGGACAGTGACATGAGGTACTGCAACGGACAGTGACATTAGGTACTGCAACGGACAGTGACATTAGGTACTGCAACGGACAGTGACATTAGGTACTGCAACAGACAGTGACATTAGGTACTGCAACGGACAGTGACATTAGGTACTGCAACGGACAGTGACATTAGGTACTGCAACGGACAGTGACATTAGGTACTGAAACGGACAGTGACATTAGGTACTGAAACGGACAGTGACATTAGGTACTGCAACGGACAGTGACATTAGGTACTGCAACGGGCAGTGACATTAGGTACTGCAACGGACAGTGACATTAGGTACTGCAACGGACAGTGACATGAGGTACTGCAACGGACAGTGACATTAGGTACTGAAACGGACAGTGACATTAGGTACTGCAACGGACAGTGACATTAGGTACTGCAACGGACAGTGACATTAGGTACTGCAACGGACAGTGACATTAGGTACTGAAACGGACAGTGACATTAGGTACTGAAACGGACAGTGACATTAGGTACTGCAACGGACAGTGACATTAGGTACTGCAACGGGCAGTGACATTAGGTACTGCAACGGACAGTGACATTAGGTACTGCAACGGACAGTGACATGAGGTACTGCAACGGACAGTGACATTAGGTACTGCAACGGACAGTGACATTAGGTACTGCAACGGACAGTGACATTAGGTACTGCAACGGACAGTGACATTAGGTATTGCAACGGGCAGTGATATTAGGTACTGCAACGGACAGTGACATTAGGTACTGCAACGGACAGTGACATTAGGTACTGCAACGGACAGTGACATTAGGTACTGCAACGGACAGTGACATTAGGTACTGCAACGGACAGTGACATTAGGTACTGAAACGGACAGTGACATTAGGTACTGAAACGGACAGTGACATTAGGTACTGCAACGGACAGTGACATTAGGTACTGCAACGGGCAGTGACATTAGGTACTGCAACGGACAGTGACATTAGGTACTGCAACGGACAGTGACATGAGGTACTGCAACGGACAGTGACATTAGGTACTGCAACGGACAGTGACATGAGGTACTGCAACGGACAGTGACATTAGGTACTGCAACGGACAGTGACATTAGGTACTGCAACGGACAGTGACATTAGGTACTGCAACGGACAGTGACATTAGGTACTGCAACGGACAGTGACATTAGGTATTGCAACGGACAGTGATATTAGGTACTGCAACGGGCAGTGACATTAGGTACTGCAACGGACAGTGACATTAGGTACTGCAACGGACAGTGACATTAGGTACTGCAACGGACAGTGACATTAGGTACTGCAACGGACAGTGACATTAGGTACTGCAACAGACAGTGACATTAGGTACTGCAACGGACAGTGACATTAGGTACTGCAACGGACAGTGACATTAGGTACTGCAACGGACAGTGACATTAGGTACTGCAACGGACAGTGACATTAGGTACTGCAACGGACAGTGACATTAGGTACTGCAACAGACAGTGACATTAGGTACTGCAACGGACAGTGACATTAGGTACTGCAACGGACAGTGACCCCAGTGCATTAAACGGCATGACCAAATAAGCAGTGCTCAGGAAGCACATAGATCCAAAAGGCCGGGATGTTATACTGTAAGTACGTTTCCTACATTGCTAAACTTAAAAAAATAAACAGAGGCGCGCGCCCAAAAGGGGGGACTGCCAGGCTACAGCTCCTACCAAATCTAAATTTTAAAAAACACACCAATTTTGTGAACAAAGTGATATAAAACATTTTATGTGAGTTACCCTTCAGTCAAAATCAGCTACTGAAACCGGCTAAGTATTATATTGGGGTTTTGAAAAATAAAAAACCTTAGGACATCTTGGATGAAATTACATAAACCAAGAAAGTTAGACATTGTTATTTAAATTAGGCGAGTCACGGAACATGTCGTTATATTTACACGTGTATAAATGCTGTTGCAAACAGTGTTGTGTTACAGTAATATGACGTGACTTTTTAACATAGCTTTTAAAATTAAACATAAATTGTATCTATTGCTGAAGGGTCAGTTCCCCAATGTATATATATATATATATATATATATATAACACCAATTTTTCTTTAAATGTAAATTGAAGATTCCTATTAAGTGTTGAAAATTTGTATGGGTTTTAACATTAGTATTCTATGGTTATTCCATATTTCTCAAACATTCTAGATCGTAACCAAGTCCGTGTATAATTTATATGTATATATATACGAATATAAAATGTGCAGTTTTTCTAAAGCAGTTTACGAAAGAATTCTACAAAAGAACGCCTGCTCACTGCTCTGCCCTCAAATCTCTAACAAAAACGTTCCGCTCGTTTCGCTGTATTACTTTCATCATAAGCAACATTTTATGACGTATCTATCAGGTTCATTAACACAGTGCTTTCAAATAATTCACCAGAAATTTCTAGGTATGGAGTTTTAATTTAATAATGTATGCAGTCTATCTACACACATTTATTATCGCACTGCACAAAAGAGCATTTCAAAACATCAGTACGATACCTGTAAGGAAGTCCACAGACGTAGGCAGACAGCACGCTGATACCACTGCTCAAAGACAACTGGTCACTAAACCAACCCTAGGCAAGCACGGAAAATTCGAAGTACCCACAGTTTCAAGGTCACGATCATAAACACAGAACGAATTCTGTTCCTTGTACGAACGGCAATTGTACAGTGAAAGGAAAGGCGACTGTGTTTGACCCGCCTTGTAACAGAAGGCCAAATTTGGTATAAAAACACTCTTGCTGCTACAGTACAAGGCAATTGTAAGAACAACACAGCTTGGGGTGATTTGGATCTAAGATGGAATTGACACTACAGTTCATAAAATTGCATTATGAAGAGCTTCTTGATTTGTACTCCTCCGCTATTAATACTTTTTCTTCTTCTTCTTTCAAGGCTCGACACTCTTAGTGCGCCAGGGCCTTCCTCATTTTTGAAGCTTCACGATCACACTCAGTTGGATACAACACACTCGGTAGAACTCCTCTGGACGAGGACCTCTACCTGACAAAACACAACACTCACAAGAGACAGACATCCATGACCCCGGTGGGATTCGAACCCGAAATCCCAGCAAGCGAGAGGCCGCAGACACACGCCTTAGAGAAGGCGGCCACTGGGATCGGCCAGCTAATAAAACTAGGCTGATCAAATCAAGGGGGTGGCTTAGGATGTGGCATGCATAAAAAGAGAAACGCTTACAGAGCCTTTGATGGTAAAACTAGAAGGAAAAAATAACACTTGGAAAACCTAGACATGAATGGAACATAACATTAAAATTGATTTTAAGGAAATAATTTGGGAAAGTGTGCAGTGAATTTCTCTGGTTCAGGACAGGGAGAGGTGGCGGCCTGTTTTGAGCATTGTCATGGAATTTCAGCCATCAAGTGCAGGAAATTTCTTGACGAACTTGTATTAGTTTCTCCAGAGCCATGAATGTTTAACCATGTGCGATATGGAAATAAATATGAAGTTGCCTGCCTCCTGCGATGTGACGTCGTGTGGCCTGAGAGATAGGTGCCGACGTTTCGAAAGAACAGGATGCTGCCATCTCATACTATCAGTATGGTGACGGCAATTTCTTCTGAAACTTCGGTACATATCTACGAAACTGCGAGTTGTCACATGCCGGAGGACAGTAATCTTGATAGTCATAACCTCAAATGTCACAATTTCTGCGTCCTTTTTTGCACTAGAAAGCTGAAGAACTCAAATTTTGTCCTTATTGTGTCCCCAAGTACCAACTACGCTTACAGTTACCGATACGTTCGCCAGGCAGTAATCGCCGAAAATAATCCGTCCTTACGAATGAGTTCAGAGATACTATCCATTACCCAATAGAATGCAATGACCTGCACAGCGTGGGTAGAGTCCCTTAACACTCTCGCGAGGACGGTCGGGGTAAGACATATAGATCTATCAAAAACATGGGCCCCTTTAACTGCTTGACCTTCCCACTCCTCGCCATTTTTTCGGTATTGCGTTTATAACAAGCCTAAAAGTCAAATTTAAGCACAGCTCTAACCACACAGAACACTACATAAAACAACTGTATTATCTCACACGCACAAAACACGACTGCACTTCAACCCAATGTATTTTTAACTGGAGTACATCTGTGACTGGTCACAAACAAGGAATGATACGCTTTCCCCAGCGCAAATTACTACCAAGGTCAACTGCAAACTCTTCGGTCAGTATCAGTACCTGTCGGTTACTACATAGACAACTCTGGCGGTAAAAACTGTCTTTTTGGTAACAGCGTCGATAATTCCATCGAGTTCTCTTTGCAAGACATCTTCAGTTACACTGGGTATATATTCAGTCGAAATGTGACTTCCTAACATTCATCGAAGAATGAATCAGTGGAGGGTTCTGTGTGACAATCATAAACAGAACAACCTACCTAATTATTCCATGGAGCAAAATTCCCCTTGAAAACTAACAGCTCTTCTGCTAATCGAGAATTTTCTCGCGTTTTATGAAAGGCGAAGGTTTACAACAGCACCTCACGTGC
The DNA here is from genome assembly GCA_021186555.1 of Reticulitermes speratus. Classification (NCBI taxonomy): domain Eukaryota; kingdom Metazoa; phylum Arthropoda; class Insecta; order Blattodea; family Rhinotermitidae; genus Reticulitermes; species Reticulitermes speratus. Next base: position 40,770,158 of record JAJKFL010000014.1, on the reverse strand, counting down.
CCCTGTCGTAAGCCAGCTGTATCCTCTTTTGTTATTGAAGGGCCCAGTAGCAGATGCTACGGACGCACCGCAACCTTGAAGGCTTATTGTGCAACCCTATTAGGAAGATGATGAAGATGATGAGGTTTTTTCTGCATTTCCAATTTAATGGAGCACCGGTGGAATGAAATTGACAGGGGAAAATCCGAAGTACTCGGAGAAACACCTGTCCCAGTGCCACTTTGTCCACCACAAATCCCACATGGACCGACCCCGGGATCGGGGACCTCCGCGGTGAGAGTTCGGCTACTAACCGACTGAGCCATGGCACGGCCAGTTGTATCCTCTTAATCCACTCTCATCTATTTTTTTCTTGAGATTCGTTTTAATATTATTTCCAACTACGTCTATGTTTTGCAAGTCGTCTCTTTCTTTCAGGATTCCCACCAAAATCCTCCCCCATACGTGACGCATCCCCTGATCATCTCATCCTTCTGGATTTCCTCGCGAATAATATTTTGTGAGCAGTAAAGATCATGAAGCTCCTTATTGTGCAATTTTCTCTCCTCCTGTTACTTCTTGGGGGCACGCGGTGGCGCAGTTGATTGAGGCACTGCGCTACAAACCGGAAAGTCGCGGGTTCGATTCCCGATGGTGTCATTGGAATTTTTCCTTGATATAATCGTTTCGGTCGCACTATGGCCCTGGGGTCGACTCAGCCTCTAACAGAAATGAGTACCAGGAATATTTCCTGGGGGGTAAAGGCGGCCGGTGCGTAGGGCTGACAACCTTACCACCTTCATGTGTCGATTGTCTAGAAATCTGGGAGCCTCAACCTCCTGGAACCCTAAGGGTCTGTCCAGGCCTGTAATGGGATTGCTTTACCTGTTACTTCTCTCTTAGGACCAAATACTCGTATCTTCCTGAGCACCTTATTCTCGAACACTCTCTTTCTATGCAATATTGTGTTTCTAGCCTGTATATGTTATCTATCATCAAAGCAACCAACTTTGTGAAATAAGACCTCCATTCATCTGGTATATTTTACCCCCATCACTAGGTGACCTTTGACCAAATTTTCGACAGCATATAGTGGCCTCTTATTGAAGTGTCTGTGGACCCACAAAGAATAAAGCTGAGGCCACTGCGTGGTCTTGAAACGTCGGGCAAAGTACACACTGTGAGGGAACCAAAGATTTCTCAACTGCACCGTTTCAAAAGCCTGAAAATTCGCTTTGTACACTCCAATATTTTTGGAATTTTTTTGCAGCCTTGATTTTGTTCATTCCTCATTCTGAATTTACAGTCATAGGCGTTTTTGAAGCTGGGAGAGCTGAGTTATTAAAGTGAATAAGCTGCGGAGTGTAGAAACCAGGGTTCGTTTTCACTTCCCGAAAATGAAAAGTAATTTCTCTTTGTAAAAGAGCCCAAAACGGCCCTTGGGCCCACCCAGCCCCCTATTAAACGATCACTGGGAGTTTCTCCCCAAAGGTAACGCAGTCTGAACACGTAGCTGACATCTCATTTTCATTTAGTACGGAGGTTAAGAATGGGTGGAGCTAGACCTTCATTCGTTCATATGTTTTCAGTGTTTTATTACTTTCGTGCGATTGGTCGATCTTGCAGGGGATATTCAATATAAGATCTTATACTGTATGTAAAGGTAAAGGTACAGTAATCCCATTACAGGCCAGGACAGGCCCTTAGGGTTCCAGGTGGTTGAGGCTCACAGATTTATAGACAATCGGCACATGAAGGTGGTAAGGTTGTCAGTCCTATGTACCGGCCGCCTTTACCCTCAGGAAAGATTCCTGGTACTCATTTCTTTTAGAGGCTGAGTCGACCCCAGGGCCATAGTGCGACCGAAACGATTATGTCAGTGAAAAATTCCAGTGACACCATCGGGGATCAAACCCGCGACGTTCCGGTTTTTAGCGCAGTGCCTCAATCAACTGCGCCACCGCGACCCCTTATACTGTATGTACATATAACTTTTGTGTATCATATATACTCCTGTTCGAGTATCAGAAAAGACAATGAAATGCAAATATGTAAGAAAATATATCCGTGTTGTTGCCCATATGCACGGCGGCCATGTGAGTGCAAGCGATTTGCAAGTATACAGAAGCTCTACAATTTTTGGATGGGAATGGAATCCCCGATACGTGTGGCATATTTGAGGGAAACAAAATTTAGAGAATTGTGTTAGGCAAACATCTTTTAAAAGCAGTTACGTAATTTTTTGGAGGTGAATAAAACAGGCTCAGAGTTGTGCCCTATGGCGGACTGTGGTGCTATCTGTGTCCTGCTATTACACTACGAAAGTCAGCAGACACTACAGCTATCCCTGTAATGGCCACAATACTTCTCCCCATGAAGAGTGTAAGCCGATTAAGTATGAAGTAACCTACACAAATACCGAGGCATCATTGTGCTGTTACGTGCCTGGTATAAATAATACATCAGCTAATCCGCTGCAAAAGAGTTTCTGGTCGCCTGAGCATGTAAATACGTGGCCTGAACAGTAGTGTTCTTGTTTCGTGTTACGTTCAATACGTTCTACCTGAAATAGAGTTAAGTACTGTTGTTAACTCACTAGAACAGACAGAGGATTACAATTTTATGATCAATAACCATGTATTCCATCTGCCACTGGACCCAAGGTTGCGGGTTCGATCCCGACCGAGGTAGATGGATTTTTAAAGGTGATAAAAATCCGTAGCACAACTTCCTTCGGAGGGGAAGTAAAGCCGTCGGTCCCATGTCGTAGATTTACGGCATGTAAAAGAACCTTACGGGCATAGAGATGTTTCGTAAGCAAAATTTAGCGGCCATTTCTCACCCGAGTCTCCTGATCCGCTGCTAGAGGGCTCTAGCAGCCGATCAGGATGAATAGAATCGTACACGGCGGAAGGCAACGGGAAACCACCGCTGGTAAAATTCTTATATGAAACCTATGGCTTCGTGCCAGTAGGTCACGACACTCAGAAATGAGTATAAACGACTCGGTATTATAAATATGTATTCCAATAAAGATATATTAAAGTGCAGTTGTGTCTTGTGTGTGGAAGTTAGTTCTGTTATTTTCAATTCTCTTCTCTCCTGTTAGATTTGTTCACAGTTTGGCTTTTAAACTTTTTACAAACCGAACACATAGCAAATGGCGACAAGTGTAAAGTGTTAGGTGCAGTGATAGAGACAGCTCTTTGACAGGCTCCATATGTATTCTTCATAACGCTATCCTGGAGATAATGGATCTCAAGACGCTGCCAAGGTCGCCGCTGTTCTCGTGAGTCGAGGACAGTATACTGAATTTCGTTGAACATTACGACCATGCAAACTCTTCAAACGTTAAAATAAACGAGTGCTTTGATGTAGACTGTATGGTTTGTTAATCTTAAACCGACGTTTCAGAGGAACCTGCTGTGTCCGTCATCCACGCGATAAGTCGTGGGGTAAAACAACATATGAATGTTGATCCCTATATTTAGTTTCATCTATATTCACTTGAAGAAAGTCTTTTCACGAGCCTGTATTGCGACATATATGTTTACAGCTTACAAGTTTATTGTATTATAAATTATAATGAAATACATTACTTATCGTAAGAAACGGGTATGGAATTTTAACATTAAAAATTCTAAAGCTGTTTTCCTTATAAATTACATTTAACATGTATATAGATGTAGGTGTGTAATATATATATATATATATATATATATAATACACTCTGGAAGTTATTTTCTGTTTTAGAAATTAATGCCTCATCGTCAGCAGACAGAAATCTATTTTTGTTTTATTTAGAATTGATTCCTTAATTTATTTCCCATTGTCTTACAATATATTTTATAAATATATGTGTGAATAATAGTATGAACACGTACCCCACTCGCTGATTTATTCCTAGCATTTTTTCCTGTTTTAAAATTTCCATATGTCTTTAAGAATTCTTCTCTAAATATCAGCTTGTGTCTCTCTATTAAGTGCCCTATTGTTCTGGTTTACTGCCTTTCAGTTTCACTAATTTCTGACCGAGATTAGAATATATATAACAACGCTCATGAAGAGTTGTAGGAAAGGTCTGTCAAACATTACTAGCCAGAGTTGATTTCTAATAACTTTATCGCAGGCTTTCTCATGATCCAGGAATAAAAATTAGAGCTCATTAGTTAAAATCCGTGTTTTCCAAACATTTGATTAATAATTATGGAGGTAAAACACGTACACACCCGTCCTTACCTGGACTAATTTGGTGGCTTATCTAATACAGACTCCCAAGAGGGACGAGCTAACAGAGGCGTGGGGAAGACTGCGTAATGAGGAGCTTTATGATCTGCTTTATGAGATGGGTGGGGCATGTTGCACGTGTGTGGTAGGGGAAAAGGCATATGGAGATTTGTGTGGAAACCTGAAGGTAAAAGGCCTCTTGGAAGACCTAGTCATTAATGGGAGAATAATATTAAAATTGATATTCAAGAAGTGGAATTGGGAGGCATGAACTGGATTGATCTGGCTCAGGATAGGAACAGGTAGCGGGCGCTTGTAAATGCGGTAATGAACCTTCGGGTTCCTTAAAATTCGGAGAATTTCTTTACTAGCTCAGGACCTGTTAGGTTCTCAGAAAGGACTGTGCTCCATGGAGTTAGTTAGTTAGTTAGTTAACGTGTTTGTTTGCTTGTCAATCATTCAGTTAGTTAACTAATATAGACACAGGTACACTGTTTATTCTTTGTGTGATTATTTTTGCACGTATTTTGTATCGAAAATTATGCAGACTCACACCTCTGGAATTTTCATTATTGTATCTTCCATGCTGTAACCTGGAGCATTGTACGCAATATTCCATTCTTCTGGTGCATTAGTAACGACTAAAAAGCGTATCCATGACTTAGGGGAAGCACATTTAAGAATTCCTACTTTCAGACCGTCCGTTACAAGTTTCTTCTTCATTTCAAAACTTCTAAGCACTTCTAGCCATTATTCCATATTTATGAGACCCACATGTTCATTCTTATACCCCCCTCTTACATTTCACATGCCAGTCTTCTCCTCATTTCTGCGTAATGCCAAGCGCAGAATACTTTAACGTGTGCCTGCCTTTACCCTTAGGTCTTTTAACACATCCTTAATTAAGCACATGTACAAATTTACCTTCATTATTTTACCTAACAAGTCATATGTGTTATAGGTAACAGACACAAAGATTACCATACCTGTCGCGCATATGCCATGTTGTTTTAATTCTACAAATAAAATTACGTGCTGTAACGTTTTATATTTTTCGAATTTCATGCAAAAAAAAAAAAAAGTGGCGCTCGTTGCCCAAACTAAATCACAAGCACGTAGAGCGGCCATGTTAGCACCACTGACGAAGGGGAATTTCATATTTTCATCCCATCATTGCCTAGATATCCTAACTGCTCTCTTATATTGATGCTTTCGCAAAAGATTTTTCCATGCATTAATTATTTAGTTCCTTATGTGCTACATACTCCGCCCATCTCAACCTCCCCGATTAAATCAACCCAACGCTGTTACGCACAAATCACGCAGTTCCTAGTTATGTAACTTTCTACCTCCCCTTATTAATTCTTGTTTTTTTTACGTTCAAACAAATTCGTCAGCGCTTCGATCTGAAACACTGTCATCCTAAATTTTAATTCAAATCCAATATTCCTACCTGTCTGTCTGTCTGTCTGTCGTGATTTCTACTGTAATCAGACATTTTTGCATGTTGATTGCTTAATTCGCTTAAGGGTTTAAATCAAATGTTGTTGGTGTTTAACGTAACGTATTTTCTGTTACACAGCTACGTGACACAAGTCGATTGCAAGCTCAAGGGTGTTGTTACAGTTTGTATACATTCACCCCCACAAAGACTCCTAGAGACTCCTTGATAAGCACTTTAGCTGCGGGTGAAACAGCCCGTGTGCGAAAACAGCCAGTGGTTTATTCACGGACACAAAACTTACCAGATTAACTGAAATTCTGAATAGAATAACCAAATAGCAAGCTATATAATTAAATACGTACATATTTCACCAATATAAATTAAGGAATTCCCTTTTCATTTGCTTGTAGAAAATTGGGAAGACCAAGAAAGAGATGGACAATGTGTCTAGCCTAAAAACGAGTAAATTGATAAATGGTTTGGAAAGTTATTGGATATATGTGTAGAAGAATAAATGAGGGGATAAAAGGCTGAATGAATAATCTGATGAGAAATGAATTAACTGATAGATGGATGAATTTGTAATATAAGAATTCATGCATTATTGCAGTGCTAGCGTGAATATTTGTGGTTCCAGGTGCAAGATATTATGCGGGGCCGGGACACAAACACAATAACAAAGAACAAAGAGGATAAAACAAAATTTATGTAAGATTCAAAGGTGATATTAAAACACATCACAAAAATTACAAAAAATAAGAAAAACAGTTCCAAAGTATGTATTTAAATAAGAATTTTCAGAAATTTTGGGACTCTTTTTTGGAAGGAAATTCACAGACTACGAGTATACTACTAAAATTTCAATTTTTTGTAATTCCGGTTTCGATTTATAACAATGATATTTAGAAAGCGTCCCTGAATAATCGGCACTGGAAGTTAGTTTTTGATAAAGATCTGACCACCAAAGCTACTGTAACGTGGGTACACGACGTCACCCACCGGCAGTCCCTTATTTCCCGGGAATGACACTGACAATCGCGGAGCAGAAGCAATTCCTTCCAGTAGCGGTGAAGGGCCGTCGGAAGTGGCGGTGCTGACTTCAGCCCCACCGGCTAAACTCGCTTCACACCGGCCACGAATAGATGGGTGAATCGATGAAGGTAGGAAGTCTAGACCACGAGGACCGGCTTTCAATCTCAGGCCAATTCATGTGGGATTTGTGGAGAACGAAGTGTCACCGGGACAGTTTTCCTACAAGTACTTGGGTTTTGCGTGGGCCGGAATGGCGTAGTCGGTATAGCGACTCGCTACGAGCTGAACGGTCCGGGGATCGAACCCAGGTGGGGGCGAGATTTTCCGTACCCGTCCAGACCGGCCCTGGGGCCTACCCAGCCTCCTGTACAATGGGTACTGGGCCATTCCCGGGAGTAAAGCTGCCGGGGCGTGACGTTAACCACCCAACCCCACCTAACGCCGAGGTTAAAGAAAGAGTAGAGTTATACCTCTAGTCCCCCTCTGGGCCGTCATGGCCTGTTCTAGGGAGAAATGTACCTTATTTACCTTACTTGGGTTTTAAGCTGTTAACATAATTCCAACAATGCTCCCTATTCAGTCTCTCATTATCGACGCTACATAACCTTCGATATATAACACATATTTAGGTTACTCAATGAACTAATTCCGAGGAGAAGAGCCCCTCGTTAGAACCTAAGGGTCACTCAGATATCCACCCCGCAATTTATAGAAACACAAGGTTTAATATTCCCTTCAGAATTACCTGCGAATGGTGACTACCTGAATCAAATTAACTCATTCTAATTCTTGAATATCTAATTTAATATTATACTCTACTCCATGCCAGTGTATTCCAAATGTTCGCTACTTTTATGGCAAAAGTTTTGTATACATCTGTCCTCTCTCACTCGTGCCACATTACGCTCACCTAAGCTTCATTCACTGTAAGCAGAGTGTTAAAGGTGAAAAACATAAACTTCGCCCTAGAACTGTCCATGAAGACCCAGAGGGGGAGTAGAGTTAAAGACCTACTTTTACTTTAACCTCGACCCTAGATGGGGTGGGTTGTCAACGCCACGCCCTGGCAGCTTTCCTCCGGGAAGAGACCCGGTAGTCATTTTACAGCAAGCTGGATGGGCCCCAGGGCCCGACTGGACGGGTGCAGAAAATCTCGCCCTTACCGGGATTCGATACCCGGACAGTCTACCCGTAGCGAGTCGCTATACCGACAGAGCTGTCGCGGCCCAATTTAAGTACAGTGAAGAGCAGATAAACTTCAGACAGCAGTTAATTCATTCACTGAGTACAAATACTGTGATTTCAGCTTCTGCCGCAATGTAGATGAGACCTGCGCTCTTCTGGGATGTTACGCGGCATAATATCCCAGAAGAGTACAGATCTCATCGAGTATAAATACTGTCTGCGGCCGCTTGCTTGATTGGACTGTGGGTTCGAATACCGCCGGAGGCATGAATGTCTGTCTCTTGTGAGTGTTGTGTGTTGTCAGGTAGAGGTCTCTGCGACGGGCTGATCACACGTCCAGAGGAGTCCTACCGACTGTGGTGTGTCTGAGAGTGATCGTGAAGCCTCGACAATGAGGAGGCCTAGGCCCCCAAGGGGCTGTTGCGCCACTGGAAGAAGAAGAAGTACAAATATCAGCTTTATACATAATAACTGTCACATACTTAACGGTGCTACAGCTGAAAATCTGTTGACTGTGACGTCACTTGTGTCAACAGCAGCAGCCCAATGACTCAGAGCCAATCAAAATGGCGTGCAGAAGGCTTTCACTTCCTGCCTAAGTGCTTTTCGCATGCTCACACGAGGGCTTTAAATTCCAATTACAGCATTAATTAGTTTGTTATATAATTTTTTTTCGAATGTTTCGACAGCCCCTTTGGGCCCTAGGCCTCCTCATTATCGAGGCTTCACGATCAACACTTTTTAGACACACCACACTCGGTAGGACTCCTCTGGACGAGTGATCAGCCCGTCGCAGAGACCTCTACCTGACAACACACAACACTCACAACAAACAGACATCCATGCCCCCGGTAGAATTCGAACCCACAATCCCAGTAAGCGAGCGGTCGTAGACCGCCTTAGACCGCGCGGCCACTGGGATCAGCGTTATATCATAGGAGGACTTACTATTGCAGTTAAAAAGAAAGCATGCCAGATACCCACGGAGGCCAACGTCCACTTGTTCAATGGAAGCCACAGTATCTACCCAGTGTTACGGTGTTGACAAAGTGTTCCTTGTAGTTTTTGCAAATCTGCAAGCCGTGTCTGGAATGACACAGACGTCATTGTGATCCCAGTCATTAGACGTACGTCCGTCTTGGAAGATGTTGGAAAGCCTAAGGACCAATTTTGTAACCGCACAGTTTCAAAAAAAATCAGACGACAGACATATTTGTCTGACGTAAATGATTTTGAAAATTCAGTGCCAAAATATCCCTCTCTTTACTCTCCAGCGGGGAAATGTGACGTGTTCAATATTATGGTTCATCAAAATATCCGACTGTTAGATGTCACCGGCTCTGACATTCCGGATTTACATCACCTACTGAGCATTTCCTCATACTGGATCCTGTTAGAGGTAGGTATTACTAGGACCCTGTAAAAAATCACAGACTGGGAAATGTTTCAAAATCCTTGCCTTTCACCTATTTCACCTAGGATTCAATACATAGACTAAAATCTGGTCACGAGCTTCAGAAGGGGCTCGAAATCACGACGGACTGCATGACTTACCGGCAGCCATAACGTGACTATAAGGTGAAAGGAAAGGTCAAGTTGTTCCTGCACAAACCGTGAAGTCATATAGAGAAAGTGTGGGCACACTGGATTCATTCTCAACCTCGACACTAGGTGAAGGTGAGTGGTCAGTCTCGCGCTCCGGCCGCTTTAAACTTTAAACGTTTAATGTGCCTTGAATAATAATTACATTGAGCTACTACGTAACCGCACTAACTAACTAACTAACTAACTCCATGGAGTAGAGTCCTTCTTGAGAAGCTAACAGTTCGTCAGATAGTCAAGAAATTCCCCGCGTTTTATGAAACCCGAAGGTTCATTACCGCATTCACAAGAGCCCGCCACCTGTCCCTATCCTGAGCCATATCAATCCACTCCATGCCCCCCACATCCCAATTCTTCAAGATCCATTTTACGTCAGCGCACTGCGACAAGTACAAATTGTACTTCAAGTTTCTGTATTAGGCTTCACCGCACAAGAATGACAGTTCTATTCCTAGGCAGTCTCGCTTTGTTCACAACGGTGTGCATCCACATAACTAATTAAGGCATAAGGATTGAGCTGCGAGCCAAATTAGTATCGCGTGTTGCCTATTAATTACTCCTGCATCAGAGAGTGTGTTCATACAGCCCGTTGCATAATTATGATGTATTTGCCTGACGCTAACACGCATATAATGCATTTCTTGGTCTAGTAACCTGCGTGAAAGCTAACTAACATGATTTATTACACAAATGATTATGTTAATCAGGACCAGTGAGGCCTGTATGCTTCACGGGACTGTTACATCACAGGGTGTTACTTCCAAGGTGGGACACTAATGACACTAACGACTTTAACCACTGAGCAAGTTGGCTAGAGAGGTAGTTCTACGGTAGATGCCAGTTTCGAAATTCGGCCGGGACGCTATCCCATCTTAGTTTTCGCGATCTTCCTCAGTTCCTCCATACAAATGCCCTGTTTCTTTTATTCAAATTCTGTTTTGTTATGTATTTGTTTATGTACTTATATTTATGTAAATACAGGCCAACATGACAAAGGGTTTCCAGACTTTCTTCTTTATAAGTATGGTTTGTAGACATTTGGTAGGACTCCTTGGATGGGGGGGGGGGGCGTGGTGGCGTAGTTGGTTGAGGCACTACGCTAAAAACCGGAACGTCGCTGGTTCGATTCCCGATGGTGTCATTGGAATTAATTCCTTGACATAATCGTTTCGGTCGCACTATGGCCCTGGGGTCGACTCAGCCTCTAACAGAAATGAGTACCAGGAATATTTCCTGGGGGGTAAAGGCGGCCGGTGCGTAGGGCTGACAACCTTACCACCTTCATGTGCCGATTGTCTACAAATCTGGGAGCCTCAAACTCCTGGACCCCTCAGGGCCTGCCTAGGCCTGTAATGGGGTTGATTTACCTTTACCTTGGATGGGGGATCAGCCAGTCGCAACACCTCAACCTACGGAGAACGAAATAAACATATACGAAACAGACACAGATTACATACATAACCTTACAGAGAATCGCATTGTAGACCACACCACAGTCTCGTATAAGCTCACTTTAGTGAAAGCTTCCCGCAATAAGCATGTATCGGTTGTCGAACCCGGCCCTCTGCGGTGCAAGACCGGCGACTAACCTACGTGAGCTATGGCGTGGCCAAGAAACGTTGGTAAACACAGTGGCGCCTTTCAAGCAGAAATAATCTTATTCATAATTATTAATTAGGTTTACTGAAGACTTTTCCATCATCCTCGTGTTTTTATCATTCAGGATGACGTCACTCTGCTAAGTCTGAATGTACTAATAACAACAAAGTCGATAAAAACACATGTTTAACATTTCCACTCAGAGTCACGAAAGCAGCTTCATTAACGTTAATTTCCTGCTCACTAAAAAGCCAGCCACTTTCCATAACAAATTAGTAACGGTTCAATTGTTACTTTTCATTCGCGCTGTAAACATAACCTTTAACTGTTTCAGTACAAAGACCAAAAAAAACTCGGGTGAGTTTATCGCGGGACCAGATGATCAATCACGCTGTCTGGTGGCCAGGATGAGAAATAATTGCGTAACAATATATGAGCATGGAAATGGCGATCCACGTCTCAATCAGCAGCTCGTACTCAAGAACGGTGAAACAAAAGGAAACAAAAGATTCCAAAAGTCTGAATATTTGTTCTGAAAAAAAATTAGTCCAGAATATAGTATCACAGATGTCCTGAGCTAGTGAGATTTCGAGATAACATGTCACCGTTAAATGGAGTAACAAACTTATCCGAACGGTTATTTGTCACGAAAATAAAGAGTCTTTTCACGTGCAAAACAGGGCTCAGTTTTGATAGACTTGTAACCGTTAAGTGGGTAAACAAGACACGTAGTAGCAATGCGCTTTGCAGTTCCGTTAGGCAGGTATCTGCTTAGACGGGTGTACGGCGTGGTGCATCGTGACTTATGTAAGCTACTGAAACATTTACTTTCAGAGGCCTCAGAACATTACAAAGAAGAAGAATTTTTTTTAATAAATAAGCCTACATTACTCTGTGAATTTCCCTTTTTTAATGGCTCGACAGCCCCTTGGGGGCCTAGGCCTCGTCATTGTACGACGCTTCACGATCACACACTTTTTAGACACACCACACTCGGTAGGACTCCTCTAGACGAGTAACCAGCCCGACGCAGAGACCTCTACCTGACAACACACAACACTCACAACAGACAGACATCCATGCCCCCGGTGGGTTTTTTTTTTTTTTTGCCTGTCCGGGATTTTTCCCCTTTGATCCATTTTTGTACTGTTTAAATCCTTTCGTCCTTCATGTCAATTTACGTTCCATGCTGCCGTCCTTACAACAAACACAACACAAACATCCATGCCCCCGGTGGGATTCGAACCCACAATCCTAGTAAGAGAGCGGCCGCAGACCCACGCCTTAGACCGCGCGGTCACTGTGAACTTCCTTAGAAAAGTGAAATATACATATAGCACAACGAAACTGGAACAAATATAGTTGTACTACAACTGCAGTAGTGGCTCTCTTTTCCCACCTCCGCAGCAAAGCACCACGTATATTCCCGGCATAAGGCTTATGCGACAGATTGAGAGCTAGATCGGTAACAGAATGACTGTGGAATACACACACGTCGAACACTGTGACATGCGATGAAACATTCATGTCTGTAATCGAGCTTCTGCTGATACACGGGAATCTGGCAATACATTATGTAGACGCTGATGTGTTCCGAAGGTTTGACCAGCGTACCCTTGAGACACAAAGGGTAACAGCTACGACAAGTTGACGGTAGGGTGCCCACGGATTTTACTAACACGAACAGATTAACGTGTTATAACCACATATGTGGAAAGTGTCGTGGAGAACCTCGCGTGATTTCGTGCGTGCATTGGAACTATGCCCAAACGAGGTCCCTCGAAATACTTCCTGACAATCAGTCGCGTCAAAACCACTTGTCGTAGTACGCTACTCTGTTTCCAGAACATCGTCCTCTTCATCTGCTATAAGACTAATCACGAGGAGCCAATGGCTTGATCACTTGATATCTTGAGCAATGTGATGGTGATATATAGAGTCCAGCCCGGTTATAAAGACATCGGTTTATACGACACCACATCTATAACGTCAGATATTCTATGCTACCAATTAATTCTCACTGTTAACCATAACATTATTCTGCTCGGTTATAACAACACTCGTTTATAACAACACAAAATAATCAGTCCCATTTATGAAGTTATAACCGATTTCCACTGTATGTTGTATAAAATTCTCTACATACCGTTTAACAAGATGTCATACTCACACACAAGTCTTATTTCTAAGTATGCCATAAAAATGCCATACTACTAAGAATTTAAGCATAATTTCCTGTCACTCTAAATATTAATAATTTGATATACAGACTGGCTAAGAAAGTTGTGCCTGTTCGTCAGAATGAGGTAAACATGTCTAACACATACCCTCGATACGAATAAATGAGCGAGTATGTGAATGAGTGAGTCACACCCTGATTATCATAACAACCATTGCTACAGGTTTTTATGTTCTCTGTGACGTACGCAATCAGATCCAGGTGACAACGGCAAAGATTGTTATCGGTTTGGATGTTCTCTGTAATATACACGCTGTTGGTGAAGAAATAGTGTGTATAATTGAGAAAGACTTTATTCGCTAAGACGTATGGGCTGAGGCGGAAGAAAGAGTTGTGCATCGAGCATATAATACAACAGCACAACCAGATGACATTACAAAAGGAGATGAAATTGGAGGTCTGGTTTGTGTAAGAATCAAGATATGCCCTTTTGAAGAGGCCGTGGAATAGCGCGTGATTATTACTGTAGCTCGTCACGTGACGGAGACGTGGCTAATATAGATACAAAGAGGTTATATAGCTAAAGAGATTGTAACAATGCATTAGGATGAGAGTGACATGTTCACCAAACGCATTTCTTGCTGTTTTATATACTAAATCGGTCTTAACATTCATGTAATGCGAGAACGATGTCTATTACAGCAAAGGTAACCAAAATGACTAAATTTATGTGACGATGCTGTATTACAATGAGAATTACTATTATTATTTTGAACACTGTCCGTCTTCGGCTCTCAGCACGATCGACAAATTCCCAAGGCACATAGAGACATTCGATTTCCATGTGGCCTTCAAATTTCCACACGTGTGTGATTTTGTCACAAAATTAGGCAAGCAGCAAGCATAAGTCATACACTGGACAAGGCAAATTCCAGCACAGGAAATATAAAACGCTTAGTTTGGCGACTCTAAAGCTTACGAGCTTTCAAGTGCCTGAATTTTAGCAAGAAATGAGTATAGTAGGATTACTTCCACAAAGTCCCCATCATGTTCATAACACCTTTTAGCGCCAGTCTCACAAACCTTACGACCCTCCTACCTCAGTCACATGATTGTAGCTGCTACGTAAGCAGACCAATACTGGCACCTCCACGGCTCTGACTGCAGAAACACACTGATCTACGCGCACACGACTTCGCGCACTCTCCCCACTTGTGACATCAGCCTAGGCTCACTAACGTTACCTGGCGCCTGAAGCTGGATACTTTGTGCAATTAATCCTGCTATAAGTGAAGGCATTATCTTTCTGTACAATGCCTGGACTGAGGGATGCCATGTATGTAGGCCTATTATGTAAATACTGTACACTGTAAATTGATTTGTTATTGTAAATCACGCACACAGAAAAGAAAAGACGTGTATACGTACATGTATATGAACAGTCGACTATGACCGCGGCAAGACAAAGGACACACCAGCACTCTCGTCAGACAGGGTGCCACAAATCTGAGACGAAGTATGTAATACGTAGAACAAAATCTGGTCATGAACCGCGGGAGGGGCTCGAAACCACGACGGAGCGATTGGCACTGTCTTAACGTGACTTGGACTTCAATCTGTCCCCATGCTTATAAACAATAAAGCCAGCCACTTCTCCACATCTTTATAAAAAAACAAGTCAGTCTCATCTCTCCATTCTTATAAACAAGATAAGTCAGTCACCTCTCCCCATGCTTATAAACAAAACAAGTCAGTCACCTCTCTCCATTCTTATAAACAAGACAAGTCAGTTACATCTCTCCATTCTTATAAACAAGACAAGTCAGTCACCTCTCTACATTCTTATAAACAAGATAAGTCAGTCACCTCTCCCCATGCTTATAAACAAAACAAGTCAGTCACCTCTCTCCATTCTTATAAACAAGACAAGTCAGTTACATCTCTCCATTCTTATAAACAAGACAAGTCAGTCACCTCTCTACATTCTTATAAACAAGATAAGTCAGTCACCTCTCCCCATGCTTATAAACAAAACAAGTCAGTCACCTCTCTCCATTCTTATAAACAAGACAAGTCAGTTACATCTCTCCATTCTTATAAACAAGACAAGTCAGTCACCTCTCTACATTCTTATAAACAAGATAAGTCAGTCACCTCTCCCCATGCTTATAAACAAAACAAGTCAGTCACCTCTCTACATTCTTATAAACAAGACAAGTCAGTTACATCTCTCCATTCTTATAAACAAGACAAGTCAGTCACCACTCCCATGCTTATAAACAGACAAGTCAGTCACCTCTCTCCATTCTTATAAACAAGACAAGTCAGTTACATCTCTCCATTCTTATAAACAAGACAAGTCAGTCACCTCTACATTCTTATAAACAAGATAAGTCAGTCACCTCTCCCCATGCTTATAAACAAAACAAGTCAGTCACCTCTCTACATTCTTATAAACAAAACAAGTCAGTTATCTCTCTACATTCTTATAAACAAAACAAGTCAGTCACATCTCTACATTCTTATAAACAAAACAAGTCAGTCATCTCTCTACATTCTTATAAACAAAACAAGTCAGTCACCTCTCTACATTCTTATAAACAAAACAAGTCAGTCATCTCTCTACATTCTTATAAACAAAACAAGTCAGTCACCTCTCTACATTCTTATAAACAAAACAAGTCAGTCACCTCTCTACATTCTTATAAACAAAACAAGTCAGTCACCTCTCTACATTCTTATAAACAAAACAAGTCAGTCACCTCTCTACATTCTTATAAACAAAACAAGTCAGTCACCTCTCTACATTCTTATAAACAAAACAAGTCAGTCACCTCTCTACATTCTTATAAACAAAACAAGTCAGTCACATCTCTACATTCTTATAAACAAAACAAGTCAGTTACCTCTCTACATTCTTATAAACAAAACAAGTCAGTCACCTCTCTACATTCTTATAAACAAAACAAGTCAGTCACCTCTCTACATTCTTATAAACAAAACAAGTCAGTCACTTCTCTACATTCTTATAAACAAAACAAGTCAGTCACATCTCTCAAGGCATACAAACAAACCAAGATAATCACTTCAATTTATGCACATAAATGAAGGAAGTTATTCTAACTCCATTTGTCCAGTGGACGGAGTCCGTAGAATCCTTAGAAATATCGGCCCCTATATGTCATACTACACGGCATCACATCACAATGTCACTTCATGATCTTTTATGATCTCATTTGCATTAGGCATGCATCCATCTGCGGCAGACGTGAGTGCCTTCTCTGGTAGAAATAAAATTTATAATGATGGGTGATATGGTGCTTGAACCGTATCACTCATCATCTTCGTCATAGCGCTAAGAGCTCTAAATAGAACTGTTTTACACACTGTTACATATTCGAAAGCTTAATGCATAAAGAGGCAATTTTATATGGCCTCACTCACACCTCTCGCCATACTCGCAGCGTTTCGCGTGACAGCAGGCATTGCAGCGACCGCCGCTATTCAAATTAGACAGGAGTGGCTTCGACGTGTTTTGCGTTTTAGTTTAACACGTTACAATTAACATTACAATTTCACTCATTTTACCACAGAAATTTATGGAAACTTTGGCGGGGAGAGCTGTTGTAGTGTGCTTAAAAATGGTTTTAGAATGTATGTTGCATATGGGTGTGAATTTATGGTCTGGAAAAAAAAAAGAGGCAAATAATCCCAGTTGCACTTATAGCACACCACGCACCAACAGCAACATCACGTTATGGCTCTTCGTAGATTAACGTGGGGTTTCATGCAGATCAATGGCTGTTATGCTGAGAGCTCACACATCCACCAATATGAAGCTTCATAGTTAAACGTAACGTGCGGTCCATTTCTCCAGCATTAACGGTGTGAAGGCAAAAATTTAAAACTAGAGTTTTCTTGCAAAATCGGTGTCAGAGAGGTTGTAAACGACAGTTGCCGTACGGAGTAAATGCGACAGTACTCTATCAATTCGTTCAATTCGTGCTGATGACGCAAACACACCCATCTGCTATGTAATTCGGGCCAAACTGCTCCTTGAACATGTCTCTATCACTAAATTATTCCTGATTTTCCTCAGCACGTAACTTTTATTTTCTCTCACCTTCTAAAATACGTCCAGAACCTGTTGTCCAAGTCCTTTTCACGTTATGTAAAGTGTTTTACTGTGCTCAAATAGCATATCAGGAAATGTTCTTCTGAATTTACGTGCCGGGACTCTATGCGTCGCAGCAAAACCGCAGAGTGACTGCAAGTGAGCAGCACGGACCTCACAACATCTCGATAACCAATGTGGAAACGAGACGGTCAGTGGCTTTGTAATCAACCTGAAAAGGTGATTGGCGTTTGTTGTCACTTAAAATAATGGCACTATTAGACAACGTGCTAAATTACTCTGAAGATCGTTTTTCTTGCAGATTTCAGGCAACACAATTATTTGTTTAAAAGTATTCACGAAATGTCAGAGAATATTCAGTGGCTTTATGACGAAATGCAACAAATCTGCTGTTGAAGCAGTCTTACCACCAACCTACATAGTTAACTACATGAATAGTGCTTAACCTTGGACACTTCGGAAAGCAGATCAGAAATAGCTGGAAAGTTGTGAAATGTGGTGCTGGAGAAGAATGGAGAAGATTAGTTAGACCGATCGTGTGAGAAATGAAGAAGTCAAGGAGTCAAGGAGGTTAGGAATATCCTACATACAATAAAAATAAGAAAATCTAACTGGATTGGTCACATCTTGCGTAGAAACTGCCTTCTGAAACACGTGATTGAAGGAAAGATAGAAGGAAGGATATAAATTACAGGAAGAGGAGGAAGAAGACGTAAGCAGCTACTGGATGACCTTAAGGAAAAGAGAATATACTGGAAATTGAAAGAGGAAGCACTAGATCGCACTCTGTGGAGAACTCGCTTTGGAAGAGGCTACGGACCTGTCGTAAGACAGACTACGAAATGAATGAATTAGTGTGGTTGCCACATCGTATTTGAAAACTGTCACATTTTCAGGTGTAGTAACTCTACTTGGCGGCTGGATAGCTCAGTCGGTATAGCGACTAGCTACGAGCTGGACGGTCCGGGGATCCCATCCCAGTGTGGGTGAGATTCTCCGTACCCTCCACACCAGCTCCGAGTCCCACCCATCCTTCTGTACAATTGTTACCGGGTCTTTCCCGGTGGTAAAGCGGTCGGAGAGTGGAGATGATCACCCACACCTTTCTAGCGCTGGGTCTGCGAATGGCTTGGAGCTATGCCTCCGCCTCCTTTCTGTGCCTGCATAGGCATGTCATGGGACAACCTTTAGCTTCCAATATCTCTACTTACGTCGCAGTGAGACTCGCTTCATTTAACACAACCGTGAAGAAGATGAGCAGTCTTGGTCATACGGTAAGGCTTCTGAGTTTTAGTCGCGAGGTGTGAGATTGGAAACTGGGCCGAAACACCGACCATCCTGGGGTGTTTCATGGTTCTCTTCATTAACTCGAGGCAAATGTCGAGAAACGAACTTAAATTACGAAGCGACTGCTTCCTTTCGTGCCATTAACTAGGGACTACAGTTAACAACAACATTTGTGTTGCAATCCAAAAGTACTATTTAAATAGTCAGTCTCACAAGTGAGAAGCAATTAACATGCAATAAGATAAATGTATCAAATAAATATAAACAAATAATCATCCGACAAATTAACGCTATGTGGGGATGAGATAATGACAGAATATTTGAATAAATTACAAATAAACAAATCACAGTAAGAAAAGATAAAATTCAATATTGTAAATCGATAACAAAACCATGTTTCAACCTCTTCTTCTCTTTTTTATCCTTCTTTGTTGCTATTCCTTACTTTGTCTTCATTCCTACTTTTTCTTCCTTCATAGTGTTCGCTACCTTCTTATTTTGTTTACTTCCTTTCTCTTGATTTCAATCATTCCACATTACTTTTCTCCTCCTTCTTCCATTATTCCACCTTCTGATAATCAGCAGGTATACAACTACATTAATCGCACTAATATAATGCAAGGTGAAAGTTATGAGAACTAAAAGGTAAATGTGACATTCATATGCATGCCATAAACGCACTGAGGGAAGGTCTGGCTCCATCAACATCGCGGCGGAAACCTGAAGTCAAGGATAAAAGCCCTTTTTCTTTCATTCATTCTGTAGTCTGTCTTACGACAGGTCCGTAGCCTCTTCATTCTGCAGTCTGTCTTACGACAGGTCCGTAGCCTCTTCATTCTGCAGTCTGTCTTACGACAGGTCCGTCTTACGACAGGTCCGTCTTACGACAGATCCGTAGCCTCTTCATTCTGTAGTCTGTCTTACGACAGGTCCGTAGCCTTTTCATTCTGCAGTCTGTCTTACGACAGGTCCGTAGCATCTCATTCTGTAGTCTGTCTTACGACAGGTCTGTAGCCTCTTCATTCTGTAGTCTGTCTTACG
Source organism: Reticulitermes speratus (assembly GCA_021186555.1). Taxonomy (NCBI): domain Eukaryota; kingdom Metazoa; phylum Arthropoda; class Insecta; order Blattodea; family Rhinotermitidae; genus Reticulitermes; species Reticulitermes speratus. The sequence continues at coordinate 40,750,448 of JAJKFL010000014.1, read as the reverse complement.
ACAGGTCCGTAGCCTATTCATTCTGTAGTCTGTCTTACGACAGGTCCGTAGCCTCTTCCAATTTATTATCTTTCAATTTCCAGCATCTTCTCTTTTCCTTAAGGTCATCCAGTAGCTGCTTACGTCTTCTCAAGGTCATCAAGTAGCTGCTTACGTCTTCTCCCTCGTCTTCCCGCCATTTCTGTACTTCCCTCTATTTTTCCTTCAATAACGTGTTTTTAGAAGGCAGTTCCTATACATGATGTGACCAATCCAGTTAGCCTTTCTTCTTTTTATTGTTTGTGGGATATTTCTCTCCTCCTTTTACCCTTGCTGCCCAATAAATACAAGAAAAGCCAAGTGTATGCAAGACTGTGGTCTTAGAAAGAGCTTCACTCTGAACCTCCAAAATTATACGAAATATATGTTGAAGGTAACTCCCCAAAAAGCGATCAAATAAAACTCAGACAAATCCTACAGCATCAGAATCCGCCACTAACAAAACTTTGCAATCCTGCTCCCCTCCTGACAATACATGGCGAATGGTCAGCCAATTCCTGTCCAGTCCAGGGAGAGGAGGGGTAATATCCCGCCTATAGACACCTATCCTGTCTTTGAAGGAGACTTATCAAGAATAAACAAAAATGTTGACGTTAAATTTCAGCATACAAGGCTTAACAACCGACAATGTAAAGTCTGGAAAAGCGTGGCAAATCTCCTCACTCAAGACGGCCTGAAAATTCAAAGAATTTAAAAGAAATTACCTTCTGTCTAACCTTATAAAATCTACGATTCCAAGCCATTCAGGCAGCTTATAAAATACATCCCTGCAACCAGCCTTCCGAGAACCGTAAAGATGAACTACACGCCCGTGGTCTGACAGTTCAAAACGTCCGCTTGTAGAGTCACGGTTCCCCTGTCCATGCGCATAATTAAATTACAGAACGTGCCAAGAAGGCAGACAGTATCGCATTTGACCCACCTCTGTTACATTAAAGCTAGTGTGGAGCCATAGAAGAGAGGCGCCCTACCTCCTCTGTGTGCGCGCCGTCACGTGGCGGCGAAATGTCAGGCCCCTCCAGCTTGGCTTCAGAGTCGTGAAAGAAGAATTTTGTTCCTGGCAATGTGAGAGAAGAAAAGCACCAAATTTCGTGCCGATATGCGATCAGCCCAAGAGCAGAGAGCGTGGATCGAAATACAGAGGCTGGACCTTTCTACTCTAACTTCATACATTAGAAATAGACGTCGGTCTCAAAAATCAAACACTAAACATAAATACCGACAACCTCCGAGTACAGACAAGAGCGCTAGTGTCGGTTCAACCCAGCCTACGCCAGACACCTCCTCATGTATCTCCTCATGACCACAGGCAATTTCCAGGTTACGCAATATACGACTTACGTAGAAATGCTTATTAATTTATAATATTATTAGTCAATATTAATTTATTAATAGTATATAAAATTTTTAGTCTTAATTCACCGTGCATTTTTATTATTCCAGATATTTCTGGAGTATATAAAATATTAATATTATACATTATTTAGAGTGTTATTATTAAATGTATTTTAGATCTGTTTTGGAATTTTACGCAGCGTAAAATTGTAGTTTTTCACCGACGTTTCGGGACAAGCCATCTTCAAGGGTCAAGCAGTCTCTTGAAGATGGGACCGATAGGCTGTCCCGAAACGTCGGTAAGAAACTACCGTTCTACGCTACGTAAATTTCCAAAAGAAAGCAGATCTCACGGCGGCAGAAGCTTGAAATCACACAAATGTGTTTTAAACTTTGTGCGATTCGCTACGGGATGGACGAACAGGCGATCGAATCCCGTTGGGGGCGAGATTTTCCGCATCCGTCCAGACAGGCCCTGGGGCCCATTCAGCCTTCCGTAAAATGGGCCCTGAGTCTCGTGCCCAGGAGTAAAGCGGCAGATTGCGTGGCGTTGATCACCCATCCCAACCTAGCGCTGAAGCTAAAGAAAGAGTAGCTCTATACCTCTATTTCGCCTCTGTGTCTGCACGGCCTGTTCTAGGGTGAACCTTGTGTGTTGCATATAACAAATAATCGAAATAACATTTTAAACATGTACACTGACGCTGTAAAAACGTATTCATAACCGATGAGGTGTGATAAATAAATTGTAGATAAGTCAATAAGTAGTAAGTAAATAAATAAGTAAGTAAATAAGTCAATTCGAACTTGCGTAAAGTTCGGATTGCGTAAACGTTAGAGGAACAGAACCCTTACGTAAGTAGGAAACTGTCTGTATCTCCAAACAGGTACTTGGAATGCTTGGAGCCGGCTACTCAACCGTATAGACACCCACATCGGCCACACATACTGTCCCTTACTCAAGAGAACGCAGTTGACCTGCACAGCGTGGGTAGAATCGCTTAACACTCGCGAGGACGGTCGGAGGAAAACATTTAAATCTCGTCAAAAACAAGAATGTCTATCGCTACATGACCTTCGTTCTATTTGTTAGGTGTTTCGTTTATAACAAGCCTAAAGCAAATTTTACACACAACTCTAACCACACACAACAATACATAAAATAACATTATTATCTCACACGCAGAAAACCGAAATGCAATTCAGCGTAATGTATATTTTAACTGGAATAGATCGGTTATTGGTCATAAACTAGGGACAATCGGTTTTCCCCCGTGCAAACAACTGCCAAGGTCAACTGAAAACTTCCTCAAGCTCCAATGTCTAGTACTCCACAGTCTCTACAAAACCACATGCTGGGACTTCCCTCAAGCTACCAATCTGTACCCAACCACATGCTGGGACTTCCCTCAAGCTACCAATATGTACCCAACCACATGCTGGGACTTCCCTCAAGCTACCAATTGTACCCAACCACATGCTGGGACTTCCCTCAAGCTACCAATATGTACCCAAGCACATGCTGGGACTTCCCTCAAACTACCAATATGTACCCAGCACATGCTGGGACTTCCCTCAAGTACCAATTGCTACCCAAGCCACAATGCTGGGACTTCCCTCAAGCTACCATATGTACCCAAGCACATGCTGGGACTTCCCTCAAACTACCAATATGTACCCAACACATGCTGGGACTTCCCTCAAGCTACCAATATGTACCCAACCACATGCTGGGACTTCCCTCAAGCTACCAAATGTACCCAAGCCACATGCTGGGACTTCCCTCAAAGCTACCAATATGTACCCAACCACATGCTGGGACTTCCCTCAAGCTACCAATACTGTACCCAACCACATGCTGGGACTTCCCTCAAGCTACCAATCTGTACAACACAGGGACCAAGCTACAATGTAGCTGGGACTTCCCTCAAGCTACCAATATGTACCCAACACATGCTGGGACTTCCCTCAAGCTAACCAATCTGTACCCAACCACATGCTGGGACTTCCCTCAAAGCAACCAATTCTGTACCAAACCACATGCTGGGACTTCCCTCAAGCTACCAATCTGTACCCAAACCACATGCTGGGACTTCCCTCAAGCTACCAATATGTACCCAAGCACATGCTGGGACTTCCCTCAAGCTACCAAGTCCAAATGCTGGGACCCCAACCACATAGCATTGGGACTTCCTCAAGCTACCAATATGTACCCAAGCACATGCTGGGACTTCCCTCAAGCTACCAATATGTACCCAAGCACATGCTGGGACTTCCTCAAGCTACAATATGTACCCAACACATGCTGGGACTTCCCAACTACATTGTACCCAAGCACATGCTGGGACTTCCTCAAGCTACCAATATGTACCAAGCACATGCTGGGACTTCCCTCAACTACCAATATGTACCCAAGCACATGCTGGGACTTCCCTCAAGCTACCAATTGTACCCAACACATGCTGGGACTTCCCTCTCAAAACTACCCAATTCTGTTAACCCTAAATGCACAATCGGATCTCTACCACTACAAGCAACTGACCCCCAATACCATGTACCCAACACATGTGGGGTCCACTACCAACTACAGCAATGCTACAAGAACTACAGGCAAAACTACACCGGCTGCATTGGTTCCGACATTTCCAAACACGCATTTCAGCTTAATGCGAGATAAACCTTCGACCTTCAAACGGCCAGTCTTCGTCCGCACAAGTCAGATCAACCTTATCTGCCTTCCAAGGTGGCGAAAACGTCACAAACTCTGCCCATTCTTCTACAACTCGACATTATGCCCCGCAAAGAACAGGACAAACAGAAAAATGACCTCTTATCATGAGAAAGCTACAAGAACAAACACCTACTCCTATCCTATCTCCTCATTCTGCAGGACCAACCACTCTCCAGTTCCCAAAACGTACATACTATTCACGTAGGGCGCTACAGCCCCTTCTGGGCCCTGGCCTCCCTCAAAAGGCGCCTCCATTCTTCTCTGACCCCAGCTCGTCTCCTCTATTTTCGTATTCCTAAGACCGGTAATGCATCCCTCTGGACGACGTCCTTCCATCTTGTTCTTGGTTTTCCTACTGATCTTATGTTGAAAACATACACACATCGCACATTAATACACTCAACAGCCTCCCGGAGAGAGACTGGGCAAATCACACGCCGATCATCACCTGCAGATCCTGTTAAGAGCATTCCTGCAGTTTAACTTCATTTCTCAAACCGCTTTGACTGATTATACATGGTCCATTAGAAACGAATGACATCAAACCGTCATCTATGGTGCAGCCCGCTGGGCAGGCGCGCACCCAGACTTTTTTATTGGGGGGTCTGACAATGAGGCTATATATAATTTAGGTTTGATTTTAAAAATTCATATAAAAATCATGTCATAAGTATAACTGTATCATAACACTGTCTACAACTGCATTTATATATATATATATATATATATATATATACAATTATAATTCATTTTCCATGACTCAATGACCTAATTTAAAACACAATGCCTATTTTTATTGGTTTTTTTTTTTAATTTCATCTAAGACGTCCAAAGTTTATTTCACTTTTCAAAATTCCAATGTGATAATTATCAGCCGATTTCAGTAGCTGATTTCGGTTGAAGACTAAATCACGTAAAACTTTTAATATAATCGTGTCTACAAAATTATAATCTTTTCTAATTTTGATTTAGAGGGGGGGGCTGCAGCCCAGCAGCTCACCCCCCCCCCTTCCTCTTGGATACGCACCTAACGCTGGTAAATGTTCCAAAGTGATGTGCTTAACAATTTAAACGCCCTATACTTAGCAGGTGCCGATCCCAGTGGCCGCGCGGTCTAAGGCGTCGGTCTGCGGCCGCTCGCTTACTGGGATTGTGGGTTCGAATCCCATCGGGGGCATGGATGTCTGTCTCTTGCGAGTGTTGTGTGTTGTCAGGTAGAGGTCTCTGCGACGGGCTGATCACTCGTCCAGAGGAGTCGTACCGAGTGTGGTGTGTCTAAAGTGTGTGATCGTGAAACCTCGACGAAACGAGGAGGACCAGGCCCATATAGAGCTGTCGAGCCATACAAAAAAAAATACTTAGCAGGTAACTGCTCAATTCAATCCGCTACACCGCTCAAACGATAAACCATCTGCGGACGTCAATGCAAATTGCACCTTTCACTCCTCTCCGTATTCAACACAACGTCAAAGTACACACAACATAACTCTTCGTCCCGTCGTACACAATTTAAACGATAAAACGGATATAGCCAAGAAATATAAAATCTCCAATATATGACAAAGATCTTTTTGCAACGATTATATACAAAGAACATTAAAGCTACTTGGAAAATAACGGAAAACTTAACAGAAACTATCTCTAAAAACCTACCCTTAACGCATAATGCAAATGTAGCAGCAACTAATAAAGATAAATGGAACTTATTTGCAGATTTTTCATTAAACAATTTTAAAACTAAGTCTGATATTAATATTGAATTCACTATTGGAAATGAAATGTTGGCATGGTTCTGTGAAACAACCTGTGGTACAGAGAGTAAGGCCTAGTGGTTAATTTAATCTGAATGGGATTCAGAACATAGTACAGTGTGTCCACAAAGTCCCTTCGGGGTTTTGAAAAATTGTGGCGCGCAAACAAATTGAGCTAGCCACATGCGGTTTGCGGCAGATTACAGTGAAACTCTGGAAGTTTTTTTACTGACCTCAGTAGACCTCGATGTGGGCTCCCTTGGTAGCACGGAGAACGTCCAGACGATATTCGAGCTCTTGCCATGTTCTGTGGAGCATGTCCGCTGGAATAGCCGAGATCGCATTCCTGATACGGGTCTTCAGGTCATCAAGTCCGTTAACTGGTGTTCGGAACACATTGCTCTTGACATAACCCCACAGGAAGAAATCCAAAGGTGTTATGTCTGATGAACGTGGAGGCCAAGGCTTTGGACCGTCTCTGCCGATCCATCTTCCTGAAAATGTCCTGTCTAGGTACGCGCGTACCTGCATACCCCAATGAGGTGGCCGCTTATGCCATCTGTTGGCGGCAAAAAAAAAAAACTTCCAGAGTTTCACTGTAATCTGCCGCAAACCGCATGTGGCTAGCTCAATTTGTTTGCGCGCCACAATTTTTCAAAACCCCGAAGGGACTTTGTGGACACACTGTATGTCAACATTTACCAGATTAGTTCTTAAATTTATTGCCAAAATATGTATCAAGTCAATGGCAGTAATTTTTTCCCTACTCAACGTAAGGAGGTTCAATTTATTATGGTCCGGAAACCAGGTGAAGACCACGCTTCTCCGCAAAATTACAGACCAATTAGCTTACTAATTATCGTCGTAAATAACGTGTACATGAGAAAAGAATGTTTAAAGTACTAAATTTTCAACTTCAGTAACCCCAGGTTAGCAGGACTAGTACTATGGCTTCAAAAAACGACATTCCGTAACTCGCAGGTTGCTAATAAACACAGACCTATTACACAGAGCTTCACTAATGACAAAGCTACTTTGACACTATTCCGCAACATTTAAAAAGCTTTTGATAAAATGTGGACTCACAGGTTTATTTGCAGGCTCTATAAACACAAAAATGCCCTCCCACTTAATGTATGTAATGCAAAATTAGGTTCAAAATTCATCTTTTTTTTTTTGTAATGCTTGAAAGATCTTTTATTCAAACCAGCTCCTCACTCGGGCTTAAGTTCCCCAGGGCAGTTTACTCGGGCCCACAATTTTTAACGTTTACACCAGTGGTTCCCAAAGTGGGCAGTACCGCACCCTGGGGGGCAGTGAGATTACCGAGGTGGGCGCTAATAGGTACGAGAGGTGGAAGGGAGCGCTGTTATTATCACAGGGGGCGCTAGTAGACAAATAGTGCATTTATTTTGGTAATAAAATTCAAATAAAGTAATTTTTGTGTTAAAAATAAAAAATGAATTAAACTTCTTAATATTTTATTTTATCAATCTTATACAAGCACATATTACTTTTTTTAATAAACTATTGCTAGATGAATTATTGTTAATCATAAAAAAATATGATAAATTTTAATTTATTAATTAACACATAAAACATTAATTTTAACGCTTATAATTTTATTTAAACGATTTTTTAAATATAAAATAAAAGTGGAAACAAAAGCGCATTTATGTTTTTTTAAAAAAGGTAGGGGGGAGCTTTGGGTGTGTATATGGAACAAAGGGTGCGGTGGACCGAAAAATTTTAGGAACCGCTGGTGTACACTAATTATATCAGTCCAATGAAAATGACAGTAACTTAGTAGTTTTAATGTATGCTAATGACATAAGTGTCAGGTTAGTGCAGGAAAATGAGTTAATAAGTCTCTTGGAACTCTGGTTAAACAAATATACAATTAAGATTAATATTCATAAATCCAATATTGCTATGTTTTCAAAATGACGACGTGATTAACGCCGATCGCAGTGGCCGTGCGGTCTAAGGCGTGGGTCTGCGGCCGCTCGCTTACTGCGATTGTGGGTTCGAACCCCGTCTAGGGCATGGATGTCTGTCTCTGTGAGTGTTGTGTGTTGTCACGTAGAGGTCTCTGCAACGAGCTGATCCCTCGTCCAGAGGAGTCCTACCGAGTGTGGTGTGTCTAAAGTATGTGATCTTGAAACCTCAAAAAAATGAGGCGGCCTAGGCCCCCAAGGGGCTGTCGAGCCATTGCAAAAAATGTAATTAACACTGTAACATTCTGCAAGCTGTGATTGTTATCGCAAACACAGGACGGAACAATGACACGAAATATCTTGAGGTGAAACAGGATATAACACCTGCTACAAGGCATACATTTCTTACGTGCTGTGTAAAGCTAAGCGCAGAGTGAGGCAACTGTAAGCTGTATTAAATAAATCCTCCACGATTGATAGTAATTTATTTATTACACATAAGCCCCTCTTTCGGTCCGTACTGACATAAGCCTTCCCCGCCTGGGACTATGCTGCAGAGGTTCATAAATACAAATTACGAAAATTTCAAAATAAATTCCTCATGACATTAACACGGGCGCTACGAGTGACCCAAATATTACCGTGCATGAGCAGCTGGGGATATCATTAATATAATATCACTTTAAGGGTGTAGCAGCCACAGTATATCGAAAGTCGGTACTCAGATGAACTTACCAGAGTCAGGAATTAGGACAATAAGATCCTATCCATGACAAATGTCAGTGTCCCAGATCCTTACTTGCAGGATAACCATCCTTTATGGCAAACATAAAGAACGCAGGGATATTAGTACACATAATCCAGCAGGAACCCATAAACAGTTACAGGACAGAGAGCATATACAATCTATTTAACGCCCCCCCCCCCAAAAAAAACAATTTTTATTCTCCATGGCCACAAGTACTTATAATTTTATGTTATTTTAAACGTACATTTTTATTGTATAAAGTCTTATTCCGACAAATGTACAATTTTTTATTTTCTATTTAATACATGCTTATGTCAATAAATAGTCAACATGTTTCGAACTGTATCAGTTAATCTTCAGGACTCTTTATCAGTACACCAGTTATTTTATATATTTTAATGAGTACCATATAGCTGGTGTAATGATAAAGAGTCCTGAAGATTAACTGATACAGTTCGAAACATGTTGACTATTTATTGACATAAGCATGTATTAAATAGGAGATAATAAAGTGTACATTTGTCGGAATAAGACTAAGTACTTATAATCTTTTGCATTCCAAATTATTATTCTCAATTCCAACAGTCACTTCCAAATTAGTTTTACAGAAAATATCTAATATTCAGAGTTCAAAAGCAGTTACTAAATAAGAGGAGTTAGGGAAACCACAAAAAAAACACTGTAAAATAACATGTCGTTTTCAGCTCGACAATGGACCTCGTACAACGGAAAGCGCTGTCGTATTTAACTCGACATTTCACCGATAAGTGTTACACAGCATGTTCAATATTTCGTTTCAGGTCCTGACGGAATTCTGAGGGCATCCAAGAGTTTCAGTACATAGGCGGTCACACGGGCGAAGTCGATATGCTCAGGAAACAGAAGAGGAAGAGACAGTGATCCAAGAAATTGCAATTGTAGAGGGAAAAAGTTTTTATATAAATGGCATAATCAAACTGTTTGTTACACGACCAAAGGAACAATCATGAAAATATTTGTAAAACACATTTGTAAGTTTTTACTAAATAAAGCAACTGTATTTGAAAGCCGGACTGCAGGTTAGAAGTCAGTATGGAACCGGAAGGTCCTGCGACCGGCCAAATTGACCAAGGTTTTTTGTGGGTTTCCTCGGTCCTGGAGCAAATTCTGAGTTGGTACACAAAATCCCAAGTTGCACTGCAAATTCTCATGCAGCCCTCCCAAAATATTCTAAACTTTGTCACAATCCTGCCCTACAAAAGCAAAACTTTAGCCTAAATTACCAACTTCTTTCGTCCGCTGCATATTCGCAGCAGTCCACTTCCCATCAGACTACCTTCGTTACTTCTCAAACCCTTGCCTACAGTCTACCTTTACCATAAGGATGAGCGGGCACTACCTAGGAAGGTTCAAAGCAGTAAATTTTCTGTTTTCCAAGTAATAATAATAAATTTAATGCCTCCCAATGCTCCTTCCTCTTGCCTCTTCTCTCTCCTAGTCTTCAGAAGGTCATTGCCAATTTAGAACATATTTTTCTTGTTGTAATTTATAATTAAACTTTATTACATGAGTGAAATTAATGCCTATAAATTACGACTTCAGAGAAATTTGTCATGTGAAAGTATGAGTGCCGTGTTTTACTTACAGTGGAGCAGAAAAAAATTTAAAAAAAAGCAATAATCGAAATATATCGACGCCAGTCCATTCAATTAATATCAAATCCAGGAAGCAGTTTCATTACTAATAAAATACTTTCAACGTGTCTTCCTTGCCGCTCGCAGGCAGTCGGTACCAGCAAGCCATCAACGTGTCTTCCTTGCCGCTCGCAGGCAGTCGGTACCAGCAAGCCATTAACGTGTCTTCCTTGCCGCTCGCAGGCAGTCGGTACCAGCAAGCCATCAACGTGTCTTCCTTGCCGCTCGCAGGCAGTCGGTACCAGCAAGCCATCAACGTGTCTTCCTTGCCGCTCGCAGGCAGTCGGTACCAGCAAGCCATCAACGTGTCTTCCTTGCCGCTCGCAGGCAGTCGGTACCAGCAAGCCATCAACGTGTCTTCCTTGCCGCTCGCAGGCAGTCGGTACCAGCAAGCCATCAACGTGTCTTCCTTGCCGCTCGCAGGCAGTCGGTACCAGCAAGCCACTCAGTTTTAATTACCAAATTCATTCATTTTTTGAAAACAAATTCTACGAAATTTTACTAATTACTTCTGTCTACATACAAACTTCGCCTGCAAGAATAGTCGTCTAGTTTACGTCTGTTTGTTTCTTATTTCTTCGGAGGGTCTTGCTGTCTCCATATTGAAAATAATCAAAGTCCAGGACGAAGACTTATCTGGCTATTTTAAAAATGGAGGCAGCAAGCCCTTCTGAAACGTCGATAACATATCACCAATAAATACACTGTCATATCGCAGAAGAAGGAGTTCATTAAATCGCTGTAGTAGTAGTAGTAGTAGTAGCAGTAGTAGTAGCAGTAGTAGTAGCAGTAGTAGTAGTAGTAGTAGTAGTAGTAGTAGTAGTAGTAGTAGTATATCCTTTCGTTCCATTAGGAACATAGGGCATGTGTGGAGCACCTCAATCTGACTCTGTTGCTAGCCAGCCTCTTAACCTCACTCCATGTTTTGCCACATTTTCCTGCTTCCTCCAAAACGGTCCTTTTCCAGGATGGTCATTTAGTAATTATGTCCTGCTTTTTATGTCGTCTTGTCTCATGCTGCGGTGTGTACTGCCTGGCTATCTTTATGGTTAGTGCTTAGGTAGCTGAAGATGACCTTACATAAGACCGAAACATATACAGGGCATACACAAAAGAATGGTGCGGTTTCAAAAGTGAATAACAAATTTATGTCTCACATTACACGGGCACAACATACACCGTCAGCGGCGGCAACTGTCCAAGTTTCTCATGCGCTACCAGCAGTTCGCTTCTCTTGCTTACTGCGTGGCCGCGGGGCCAGTTTCAAAGATGGCGTTGCAGCAGGAGAAGGCTTTCTGTGTGCTCCGTTTTGAGGTGTCCAGATCTGTGATTACAGTGCAGCGTGAGTTTCGTGCACGGTTTCTTTCTTTGGGTGTTCGTTAAAGACAGCGTTTATGTACCACCATTGCCCACGTCCATCCATGAAATTCGTGATCGGATAACGCATGGACTGCAGGCCATTACAGCGGACATGCTACACCGGGTCTGGGATGAGTTTGATTACCGTGTGGATGTGTGTCGTGTGACCCAGGGTGCACACATTGAAGGATTGTAATTACCAAATGAGAAACTTGGACAGTTGCCGCCGCTGTTGGTGTATGTTGTGCCCGTGTAAGGTGAGAAATACATTTTTTATTCACTTTTGAAACCGCACCATTCTTTTGTGTATGCCCTGTATAGGGGATGATTCAAAAATAATACACTGAAAGTGAAGAGCATTTTGTTGGTGTTTTAAACAGAGAATCATAAAAATGCACGGTGAGACTAATATAAATTTTACACAGAATTTGTTATGTTGTATGTGTAACTCCTTCACCACACCGAACCTGATGATGGCAACAGAGAAAGTGTCCGAAACTTTCGACATCGACCCAGCCATGACGCAGCTGACAAACCCATAAGGTTCCCGTGACTGCTGATTGTTCTGTTTCGAAGTGAAATGTTAAGGGACAGACGAGGTGTTTGTGAGGCACACTGTGGGAGCGAGGACAATAGTAGCCGTGCAGATTCAACGTTAATTCAAGGAAGTCCCTGCTGAATCACAATTCAATTCTTGCAGCTCTTCTCCTGTTAATTTCCTACCTCGCGGATATGCACCATCTCCATATGGCAGTTCAAAGTTTGTATGACAGTAAGGATTCCCACTGTCACGCAAAACCCTTCTGTGTCCGTGGTCTCAGTCCATAATTCTAGCAGACCTTTTGCTCCAAACGTAAAAGAAACAGTGCTAGATGTTGGTCCAACATAACACTTTACACTGTTTTAACCACAGTGGTAGCCACTTACTTAATTTAACATCTAAGGTTTAACAACTACGATTAATCTGAATTATATAAAAATATTTATTTTGTGCTCAGGATAGGGACACGTGGCGGGCTCTTGTGAGTGCGGTAATGAACCTTCGGGTTCCATAAAACGCGGGGAATTTCTTGTCATCTGTGGCCTGTCCCGCTCTACCATATTTTTCCACATTATCTCATAAACGGCACGATTTTCAGAAACAGCTATTGAACATAAAATGTGTTTTTTTATTTTCTCTACAAATTCCGTCTGAAATATTTCTCATTCTAAGAATAATTCAGCGAGATGTTATCATATATGTACATAGGTCTTCGTGTAAAGGACCGTTATTGTTGTCAGATTTTATTGTCGGCAGATTTTCGAAAAATACTCAAATATCATATTTTATGAAAACTCGTCCAGTGGGAGCCGAGTTGTTCAATGTGGGCGGACGGACAGACAGACGTGACGAAGCTAATAGTCACTTTTCGCAATTTTTCGAAAGCGCATAAAAACCCGATAAACTGCGCACAACGACTTACCTGTCATTACGATCTGCTTAGCCAAATTGTACGTCTTAAAGAAGGCCATAAGCAAACGAAATTATTTTGTTTCAATTCAGCATCTGGCACTTTACATGAAGACCCACGTCCGTTTTTATTGTTGCCGGTGACATCAATTTGCCATAAAAGCATTGTTGTGCAATACTCAAACATTTACATAGTTGACGGTGACGTGTAACTCAACAACACGCACACAGTTCATAGAATTCAGTCTAACCCTCAGTATTCGCACGTATTCTGCGAACCGGGCTCTCTACATTTCCATTCCAAACCGGATAAACCGTGTGTCACAGCACAGTGTTATGTTGAATTCAAGTGAAGGGAAATTAAGCATCTCCGTGCCCTTTGTTGTCTCATCAAGAATGGTTAGGCTCAGATATTTGCTGGGATCTATAAATAGTGGAGATCGGCTTTGGGCGTGGCTTCCGTTTCGGATCATGGGAATGCGAGTATTACTACATTAACGCCTTGGAACGACTTAGCCCAGTACAAACTGCAATGTATCCTACAGGATTATGATGGTTTATCTGGGGAGATGCATCTAGCGGCTCTCTGAAACGTCTATGTCAGCAAAATATCTACTTTGACGATAATCCAAGCAGGGACAAGAGGTGTCCCTTTCTCTAAAATGTCCACATTGTCTCCTCTTATTCGATGTGAATCGACAGCTGTTTCCCCGCAGGCAAAGCGGCCGGTGCGTGAGGCTGACCTCTCACCTCCATCTAGTGCCGAAGTTAAGAATGTGTGAAGCTGTATTTCCACTCTCTTTGTGTGTCTTCATGAGGTGGACACGAACGCCTTTATCTCAGGAGAAGGGTTAACGTTTTCTATATAGTGACTAGGTCAAGGGTTGGATGATCCGGGATTCAGTTCCCAGCAGCGGAGATATTTTTCTCTTCTTTATAATTTCAAATCAGCTGTGGACCCAACCAGGCCCCTTTTCAATGCATACCAGGGGTTCTTTTCCTGGGGGTAAAGCAGCCGGGGCGTGAGGCTGGCCAATCACCTCCATCTGTTGCCAAGGTTAGAATGAGAGGACCTAAACTATTCCTCCCCGCATACGCCGTCATAGAGTAAAAGGGGGCAACTTTTTGTGTTACAAACTGAACTAACCTCTTGAGAGCTACAGAGGCATACCAAATCTCTCGGTCCGTAGTTGGCATATACTGGCTTAAGCGGTGCCACCATCTTCACTTGCCAGCAAGTCGGCTGCTGGAACTTCAGAGGGCTCCAGCAATCAGCGGTGCGTGTCCTACCAGGCAGCCCATTGGCCTGGTTCCTACTGTTGTCAACTCAAGAGAACATTTTTTAAATTGCGAAGAGGGGAAAATAGACGGTTAGATTTTTTACGATTAATAAGTGATGTGTGTGGGCCAGGATAGCGTAGTCGGTATAGCGACTCGCTACGGGCTGGACGGTCCGGGGTTCGAATCCCGGCGGGGGCGATATTTTCCGCAGCCGTCCAGACCAGCCCTGAAGCTCACACAGCCTCTGTACAATGGGTACCGGGTCTCTTTCCCGGGGATAAAGCGGCCGAGGCGTGGAGTTTACCACCTACCCTCATCTACTGCCGGGGTTAAAGAAGGAGTAAAGCTAAACCTCTACTCTCCCTCTGGACCTTCATGGCCCGTTCTAGGTAGAACTTTACATTTATAAGTGATGTATTGCAGTTAAAAATGTATTGGACTGAAATGCAGTTGTGTGTTGTGTGTGCGACTTAATACTCTCATTTTTATGTTGTTCTATATGGCTAGATTTGTGCACGATTTTGACATTAAGCTTGCTATAAACCGAACAGATAACAAACAGCGATCAGTGTAAAGTGATAGATGCTGTGACAGGGACGTTTTTGACACAAACTATGTGTTTTCTGCGCAAAATTAGCACGGAAATAAGAGATCCTATCCACGCTATCAAGGGTAAACTGTTCTCACCAGTCACGGACAGTACCACTTGCGTTACAGGCAGCGTTCAGTAGCCTGCCACCATTCGCAAGCAATTCCCGAGCCCATTACACTGGAACTAATCCCACGTAAGAAACCTTAATTACTGAAACCCGAACTGGTCTAATGTATCTTCTTTAACCTGAGGTTGGGATGGAAATATCTACCTGAGGTTTGAAATATAGTTAATTTGTCTCTAAGAATATCGGTCAATATCAAATATAATATTTCCATATTAGAAAAAAGCAATCGCAATACACGTGCCAGTTTTAATATTATTTAATTTACATATTTCGATCAATACTGATCAACATCGCGGAGATATTTAAGGTTAAACACGTTGCAGTCTAAAGGTTTACAATTCAGGACACAGTCACAGCATAAAATATGTACAACATAATTAGCATAAAAATAGTGTTTTATATACTCTTATTTCAAAAAGTACTGTATCTATTTGGAGCATAGCTTTGTGTGGTGCTGAAACGTGGACACTTGGGAAAGTTGATCAGAAGTATCTGGAAAGTTTTGAAATGTGGTGCTGGAGAAGAATGGAGAAGATCAGTTGGACCGATCGTGTGAGAAATGAAGAAGTATTACACAGAGTGAAGGAGGAGAGGAATATCGTACATACAATAAAAAGAAGAAAGGCTAACTGGATTGGTCACATCTTGTGTAGAAACTGCCTTCTGAAACATGTGATTGAAGGAGAGTTAGAGGGAAAGATAGAAATGACGGGAAGACGAGGGAGAAGACGTAAGCAGCTACTGGATGACCTTAAGGAAAAGAGAAGATACTGGAAATTGAAAGAGGAAGCACTAGATCGCACCCTGTGGAAAACTGGCTATGGAAGAGGCTACGGACCTGTAGTAAGACAGACTGCAGAATGAAGAGGCTACGGACCTGTCGTAAGACAGACTGCAGAATGAAGAGGCTACGGACCTGTCGTAAGACAGACTGCAGAATGAAGAGGCTACGGACCTGTCGTAAGACAGACTGCAGAATGAAGAGGCTACGGACCTGTCGTAAGACAGACTGCAGAATGAAGAGGCTACGGACCTGTCGTAAGACAGACTGCAGAATGAAGAGGCTACGGACCTGTCGTAAGACAGACTGCAGAATGAAGAGGCTACGGACCTGTCGTAAGACAGACTGCAGAATGAAGAGGCTACGGACCTGTCGTAAGACAGACTGCAGAATGAAGAGGCTACGGACCTGTCGTAAGACAGACTGCAGAATGAAGATGTGCCTGTAGTTATATATCTTGGATATTTTTAATGCTATTTAAGACTGCTATATTCACCGCGATCGTGTTACTTCGTTTTAACACTTGAGGCAGGCGGTGACGTACTGAAGCAATTTAAGATAGCCCTCTTCATATAGAGTTCAAATTGCTACATACCACAAAACCTTTACTATTTTATCGAATATAAATTTAGCCCTGTTTCCCCCAGCAGATATATTGTTTGTCTATCGTCTTGAGTTTTATTTTAAGAATAAAGTTACATAAGCTCTAGACGCGAAGACCAACTGTATCTGGCGGACATAGCCGAGCATAAATATTTCCACCCTTACACCTGATGGTGGAAAAAGATCCAGTTTGAGGAATGTTGTAAATTAAAAGAAGAAATATTACAAACACTGTCCAAAAAATAATAATACTTATTATTTGTCATTTTCAAGAATTTGATAACTTAAAATCATTGTACGGAACTCAACAAACTGTCTGTAGATTCTCTGCTGGACTCTCTATACAGTAAGTGTACAACAGGTATAAAAACATAAGTCATAAACGTTAGAGATATCCATGGGGTAAGCAGTAATGTCCTAATGTTACAGTGGTCTGAGCTGTGTGGTTAGGTAATTTTGTGTGGTGAAGGGCCTCGCAGCAGATGCTACGGACACACCGCAGCCTTGAGGCTTATTGTGCAACCCTGTGATGAAGATGAGCAGTTTTTTTTCCGTTTTCCTTGTAATGGAGCACCGGTGGAATGAAATTGACATGGGAAAACAGAAGTAGTCGGGGGGAAAACCTGTCCCAGTGCCACTTTGTCCACCACAAATTCCACATGGACTGTGCACGGTATGAATAGCATAAAATATCTGTAATATTATCTGACACAATGCACTCTCCTCGCGCCAAAACCATACATCTATAACAACTGGCGGTGAATTGGGTGCAGAAAACATATTTCTACCATAAAAACCAAATTACCATAAGACCTTCTTCATTAAATCAAGTATCCCAAATCTTTGCCATTACACACCAAATTACCCATAAATAGCATCCGATTAAATGACTTACTGCGAATTCATTAGCTAATTAGGCGAATTTTGGAAACACAATGAAAGAGATAGACATCGTTCCAAATATTCTGATTATTAAATTAAGTTGTAAGTGTAAAACAAGTAAATACAACTAACCCTTGTTTTACGCCCCACTTGCGTTCCTGAAGAAGTGGGCATAAATCAGAAAGGTGTAAATAAAAAATAATATTCCCATGAGAAGTGCGAAGTTAGCGTAATGGAAAGTAGCCAGCTAAAGGGCGTTAAACCGAAAATGAGAGAGCGCAAATTAAAAAGCGATGTAAATTTGGAAGGGGCGTTAAAGCAAAAAGGCCTAAAACAAAGGACGTAAAACAAGGGCTTGGTGTATATCCTACAAATCTAAACTAGCCAATATATGTAACTTTAAAAATAAGCAGTTAAGCTAATGAATATAAGTAAATAATACTGCGGGTTTCTGGGTAAGGACAGTGTATTTCGTAGATGGTTACCATTGTATCAGGTCAATCTGCTTCCTTTCTCTTCTTAAATTTCTGCCCTGAAAACGGACGCAATACGTTCCCTCAACGTTAGTAGTCAACCATGAAACTGAAAGTGTCGTCACCCAGAAGACCGCAGTCTTATTTACTTCCGCCTGAAGACATTTATTAAAAATCTCTATATAGGACAGAAGCTAAGAGTATCTCTATATAGGACAGAAGTTAAGAGTATCTCTATATAGGACAGAAGCTAAGAGTAAGTATCTCTATATAGGACAGAAGCTAAGAGTATCTCTATATAGGACAGAAGTTAAGAGTATCTCTATATAGGACAGAAGCTAAGAGTAAGTATCTCTATATAGGACAGAAGCTAAGAGTAAGTATCGCTACATAGGACAGAAGCTAAGAGTATCTCTATATAGGACAGAAGCTAAGAGTAAGTATCTCTATATAGGACAGAAGCTAAGAGTAAGTATCTCTATATAGGACAGAAGCTAAGAGTATCTCTATATAGGACAGAAGTTAAGAGTATCTCTATATAGGACAGAAGCTAAGAGTAAGTATCTCTATATAGGACAGAAGCTAAGAGTAAGTATCGCTACATAGGACAGAAGCTAAGAGTATCTCTATATAGGACAGAAGTTAAGAGTATCTCTATATAGGACAGAAGCTAAGAGTAAGTATCTCTATATAGGACAGAAGCTAAGAGTATCTCTATATAGGACAGAAGTTAAGAGTATCTCTATATAGGACAGAAGTTAAGAGTATCTCTATATAGGACAGAAGCTAAGAGTAAGTATCTCTATATAGGACAGAAGCTAAGAGTATCTCTATATAGGACAGAAGTTAAGAGTATCTCTATATAGGACAGAAGCTAAGAGTAAGTATCTCTATATAGGACAGAAGCTAAGAGTAAGTATCGCTACATAGGACAGAAGCTAAGAGTATCTCTATATAGGACAGAAGCTAAGAGTAAGTATCTCTATATAGGACAGAAGTTAAGAGTATCTCTATATAGGACAGAAGTTAAGAGTAAGTATCTCTATATAGGACAGAAGCTAAGAGTAAGTATCGCTATATAGGACAGAAGTTAAGAGTATCTCTATATAGGACAGAAGCTAAGAGTAAGTATCTCTATATAGGCCAGAAGCTAAGAGTAAGTATCGCTACATAGGACAGAAGCTAAGAATATCTCTATATAGGACAGAAGCTAAGAGTAAGTATCTCTATATAGGACAGAAGTTAAGAGTATCTCTATATAGGACAGAAGTTAAGAGTAAGTATCTCTATATAGGACAGAAGCTAAGAGCAAGTATCGCTATATAGGACAGAAGTTAAGAGTATCTCTATATAGGACAGAAGCTAAGAGTAAGTATCTCTATATAGGACAGAAGCTAAGAGCAAGTATCGCTATATAGGACAGAAGTTAAGAGTATCTCTATATAGGACAGAAGCTAAGAGTAAGTATCTCTATATAGGACAGAAGTTAAGAGTATCTCTATATAGGACAGAAGCTAAGAGTAAGTATCGCTATATAGGACAGAAGCTAAGAGTAAGTATCGCTATATAGGACAGAAGCTAAGAGTATCTCTATATAGGACAGAAGCTAAGAGTAAGAATCTCTATATAGGACAGAAGTTAAGAGTATCTCTATATAGGACAAAAGTTAAGAGTATCTCTATATAGGACAGAAGCTAAGAGTAAGTATCCCTATATAGGACAGAAGTTAAAAGTATCTCTATATAGGACAGAAGCTAAGAGTAAGTATCTCTATATAGGACAGAACTAAGAGTAAGTATCGCTACATAGGACAGAAGCTAAGAATAAGTATCTCTATATAGGACAGAAGCTAAGAGTAAGTATCTCTATATAGGACAGAAGTTAAGAGTATCTCTATATAGGACAGAAGTTAAGAGTAAGTATCTCTATATAGGACAGAAGCTAAGAGTAAGTATCTCTATATAGGACAGAAGCTAAGAGTAAGTATCGCTATATAGGACAGAAGTTAAGAGTATCTCTATATAGGACAGAAGCTAAGAGTAAGTATCTCTATATAGGCCAGAAGCTAAGAGTAAGTATCGCTACATAGGACAGAAGCTAAGAGTATCTCTATATAGGACAGAAGCTAAGAGTAAGTATCTCTATATAGGACAGAAGTTAAGAGTATCTCTATATAGGACAGAAGTTAAGAGTAAGTATCTCTATATAGGACAGAAGCTAAGAGCAAGTATCGCTACATAGGACAGAAGTTAAGAGTATCTCTATATAGGACAGAAGCTAAGAGAAAGTATCTCTATATAGGACAGAAGCTAAGAGCAAATATCGCTATATAGGACAGAAGTTAAGAGTATCTCTATATAGGACAGAAGCTAAGAGTAAGTATCTCTATATAGGACAGAAGTTAAGAGTATCTCTATATAGGACAGAAGCTAAGAGTAAGTATCGCTATATAGGACAGAAGCTAAGAGTAAGTATCGCTATATAGGACAGAAGCTAAGAGTATCTCTATATAGGACAGAAGCTAAGAGTAAGTATCTCTATATAGGACAGAAGTTAAGAGTATCTCTATATAGGACAAAAGTTAAGAGTATCTCTATATAGGACAGAAGCTAAGAGTAAGTATCCCTATATAGGACAGAAGTTAAAAGTATCTCTATATAGGACAGAAGCTAAGAGTAAGTATCTCTATATAGGACAGAACTAAGAGTAAGTATCGCTACATAGGACAGAAGCTAAGAATAAGTATCTCTATATAGGACAGAAGTTAAAAGTATCTCTATATAGGGCAGAAGCTAAGAGTAAGTATCTCTATATAGGACAGAACTAAGAGTAAGTATCGCTACATAGGACAGAAGCTAAGAGTAAGTATCTCTATATAGGACAGAAGTTAAGAGTATCTCTATATAGGACAGAAGTTAAGAGTAAGTATCTCTATATAGGACAGAAGCTAAGAGTAAGTATCTCTATATAGGACAGAAGCTAAGAGTAAGTATCTCTATATAGGACGGAAGCTAAGAGTAAATATCTTTATATAGGACGGAAGCTAAGAGTAAATATCTCTATATAGGACAGAAGCTAAGAGTAATTATCTCTATATAGGACAGAAGCTAAGAGTAAGTATCTCTATATAGGACGGAAGCTAAGAGTAAATATCTTTATATAGGACGGAAGCTAAGAGTAAATATCTCTATATAGGACAGATGCTAAGACTAAATATCTCTATATAGGACAGAAGCTAAGAGTGAGTATCTCTATATAGGACAGAAGCTAAGAGTAAGTATCTCTATATAGGACAGAAGTTAAGAGTAAGTGTCTCTATATAGGACAGAAGCTAAGAGTAAGTATCTCTATATAGGACAGAAGCTAAGAGTAAGTATCGCTACATAGGACAGAAGCTAAGAGTAAGTATCTCTATATAGGACAGAAGTCTCTCAGCTCGTAAAGCAATCCCACGCGTATAAGCGCACCTGAATACTCAATACCGCACCGTGGTCACAGGAAGCTGCCTCTAGTCAATATTCTGAGCAAAGTGAATCAAATCCACAACCTCCCGTTCTATTTCTTTAAAATTCATGTAGCACCAGGTTTAACATATCAATACGACAGGCAATGTACATATAACGTAACATTGAGGCACGTTCTCGTAACCATTGTTGCCGTGGAAAAGCAATAAGTATTACATATTGTGAGTGTGTGTGTGTAGCCTTAGTTATCCAGCATGCAAAGCGCATGCGCTGTATTATATCGTCTTATGTGGTCTGTCTGGCTGTACCATGTTTTTCCACATTATCTAATTAACGGCACGATTTTCGGACAAAAGTTATTTAAGATAAAATGTGTGTTTTCATTTTCTCTACAATTTTTCATTCTGAGAAGAATTCAGCGAGATATTATCATAAATGTACATAGGTCTTCATGTAAAGTACCCGTTATTCTCGTCAGATTTTAATGAAACTTGAATTTTATCGACAGATTTTCGAAAAATATTCAAATATATTTTATGAAACCGTCCAGTGAGGGCCGAGTTGTTTCATGCGGACGGAGACAGACAGACAGACATACAGAGAGACAGACAGATAGACAGACAGATGTGACGAAGCCAATAGTCGCTTTCGCAATTTTTCGAACACGCCTAAAATTCTGCCTTCTGCCCACACAGTGTATTTATGTGTTCTGTATAAATCTCAGAACAAACAGCGATTATTTCACTGTACAGCATTAACTGACTGGTTTGTATAACTGAGACGGAGTGTGTTTACTGCGCGGTACGGACTGAATATTACATATCAATACGTTTAACTTTCACAATTCTACGTTCTGCCCACACAGTGTATTTATGTGTTTTGTGTGGATCTCAGAACAAACAGCGATTATTTCACTGTACAGCATTAACTGACTGGTTTGTATAACTGAGACGGAGTGTGTTTACTGCGCGGTACGGACTGTATTTATGTGTTTTGTGTGGATCTCAGAACAAACAGACGATTTATTTCACTGTACAGCATTGTAACATGAGTACGTTTGTATAACTGAGACAGAGTGGTTTACTAGCGCGGTACGGACTGTATTTATGTGTTTTGTGTGGATCTCAGAACAAACAGAGATTATTTCACTGTACAGCATTAACTGACTGGTTTGTATAACTGAGACGGAGTGTGTTTACTGCGCGGTACGGACTGTATTTATGTGTTTTGTGTGGATCTCAGAACAAACAGGATTATTTCACTGTACAGCATTAACTGATGGTTTGTATAACTGAGACGGAGTGTGTTTACTGCGCGGTACGGACTGTATTTATGTGTTTTGTGTGGATCTCAGAACAAACAGAGATTATTTCACTGTACAGCATTAACTGACTGGTTTGTATAACTGAGACGGAGTGTGTTTACTGCGCGGTACGGACTGTATTTATGTGTTTTGTGTGGATCTCAGAACAAACAGAGATTATTTCACTGTACAGCATTAACTGATGGTTTGTATAACTGAGACGGAGTGTGTTTACTGCGCGGTACGGACTGTATTTATGTGTTTTGTGTGGATCTCAGAACAAACAGAGATTATTTCACTGTACAGCATTAACTGACTGGTTTGTATAACTGAGACGGAGTGTGTTTACTGCGCGGTACGGACTGTATTTATGTGTTTTGTGTGGATCTCAGAACAAACATCATTATTTCACTGTACAGCATTAACTGACTGGTTTGTATAACTGAGACGGAGTGTGTTTACTGCGCGGTACGGACTGTATTTATGTGTTTTGTGTGGATCTCAGAACAAACAGGATTATTTCACTGTACAGCATTAACTGACTGGTTTGTATAACTGAGACGGAGTGTGTTTACTGCGCGGTACGGACTGTATTTAGTGTTTTGTGTGGATCTCAGAACAAACAGCGATTATTTCACTGTACAGCATTAACTGACTGGTTTGTATAACTGAGACGGAGTGTGTTTACTGCGCGGTACGGACTGTATTTATGTGTTTTGTGTGGATCTCAGAACAAACAGCGATTATTTCACTGTACAGCATTAACTGACTGGTTTGTATAACTGAGACGGAGTGTGTTTACTGCGCAGTACGGACTGTATTTAGTGTTTTGTGTGGATCTCAGAACAAACAGCGATTATTTCACTGTACAGCATTAACGATGTTTTATAACTGAGACGGAGTGTGTTTACTGCGGGTAGACTGTATATCGTTTTGTGTGATTCAGAAACGGATTATTTCACTGTAACATTAGACTGTTTGTATAACTGAGACGAGTGGTTTACTGCGCGTAGGACTGTTTATGTGTTTTGTGTGGATCTCAGAACAAACAGAGATTATTTCACTGTACAGCATTAACTGACTGGTTTGTATAACTGAGACGGAGTGTGTTTACTGCGCGGTACGGAATGTATTTATGTGTTTTGTGTGGATCTCAGAACAAACAGAGATTATTTCACTGTACAGCATTAACTGACTGGTTTGTATAACTGAGACGGAGTGTGTTTACTGTGCGGTACGGACTGTATTTATGTGTTTTGTGTGGATCTCAGAACAAACAGGATTATTTCACTGTACAACATTAACTGACTGGTTTTTATAAACAAGAGAGAGTGTGTTTACTGCGCGGTACGGACTGAATCTTTAAACTTAATTAAAGCCAATTTTCAAAAAGCTAATTTCTCTTTTCCCATGCGCGTTAAAAACCCCACCCATTTTATCATCCCTGATTTGATCATCCTAAAAATATTTGACAAGGAATACTAAATGTGAAGCTCCTGAATTGAAAGAGTAGATATACGGCTAAATAAGTAAATAATACTACGAATTATAGACAAATAAATCAAAACCGCAAAACGTAATTACGTTCAGTCCGTATAACTGTATTATCTGTCATTTAAATAAGCTCCAGCCTCATCAGACGCCCTTTAACTAATTGGAACAGTACAAAGTCACTGCCATCAAACAAGCTACAGGAAGCGGAACATCTATGTGCTATTTTTAACATGTTATTGCTTGCTACTTCTCTCCTGCCCCAACCTCCTCACCTTAACGTAATTAATTCTTTGCTTCAGGCCGTTGAAAATTAATTACAGTGCGCATGACGAGGCTCAGATCTTGGGGATAATCAGAACAGAGAGCGAGCAACGCCCCTAATGGTTAGGATACTGAAATCTGCAGAGACAGGAACTGCACTTTGGAGAGTCCACTTGGCAGGAGATCAGGAAATTAGTCTGCTCAAACAGAGCGGCTCAAGACAGCTCAGGAGACAATCTGAACAGTGAGGTGAGCTTTCACTGTGCTGAACAGCAAATAGGCCTACATTCTGAACAGATTTATAGCAAGCACATCGATGCTTTAGTTCTCGGCATGAGGCAAAGTGTTTTGACAGGGATTTGTGTGGTTTTTTCTTATTCACTTCAGGAAAAGACCAGAGCGCGAAAACTTACAGTAGCGTATCGATGTTCGTGAATAATCAGGACCGAAAAATCCTCACGAAATTCGGAATCAAGAACTTAGGTGTAAGCAATCCATTTTTATAGTGAAAGGTTTGTTTGCTTCCAAGAAATTACGAAATGGCTGTAATACAAATACAAAATAACTACAGACAAAAAGTAACAATATTGCAAATGGTGTATTACGCGACGTAGTACACGGACATTTGTCAAGGCGTTCTTTACTCTTATGATGTATTTCACGGTACACGAGTAAATTTAATTTCCTTACTCACAGAAGAAGTCGCCCTCGGTGGACTAGTTGTTAGCGTGCTCGCCACTGGACCCAAGGTTCGCGGGTTCGATCCCGACCGAGGTCGATGGATTTTTAAGGGGAAGTAAAGCCGTCAGTCCCATGTCGTAGATTTACGGCATGGAAAAGAACCTTACGGGCATGAATAGAACTAGTAGTGTTTGTAAGCAAAATTCAAGCGGCCATTTCTCACCCAAGTCTCCTGACTGCCTGCCAGATGGCTCTGGCAGTCTTATCAGGATCGAGCAAAACCTTGTGCGGTCAGTGAGCCGGTCACTCACTACAGAATGCACACTTACCGACCAGGAAACCTTCGGGATGAAATCCCAAAAGAAGGAGGCTTTGGCCCACCTCGGGCTGTAACGCCATGGAAGAAGAAGAAGAAGAAGACTCACAGAAGAAGAGTACGGCACTTCACTAAGCCGATTTTAGCTAAACTCACAATTAATTAATTATCTAGTTCACTATGTGAAGATTACTTACACCGAATTTCACACAAATCGGATATACAATGTGGAAATTTGGTCAAAATTCTTATACGCCCCCCACGTAAAGAATGGCTTTCCCTGCGCCGATTTTAATGAAATTCGTAATTACTCAATAAACTTTTTGTGGACATTTCCTTTACCGAATTTTACCCAAGTCGGATGGATAATACGGATAAAATTTCATTTACACCTCACGAAAAAAATATAACTTCCACAGCATCGAGTTTTACGACATTCACAACTGCTCAACGACAATGCCTAGAAAATTTACGTACCAAATTGTATACAGATCCGTGAAGAAATATGGGGACTAAGTATAGAAATATGGGGACTAAGTATAGAAATTGCCGATCGCAGTGGCCGTGCGGTCTAAGGCGTGGGTCTACGGCCGCTCGTTTACTGGGATTGTGGGTTCGAATCCTACCGGGGGCATGGATGTTTGTCTGTTGTGAGTGTTGTGTGTTGTCAGGTAGAGGTCTGTGTGACGGGCTGATCACTCGTCCAGAGGAGTCCTACCGACTGTGGTGTATCTAAAATGTGTGTGATCGTAAAGCGTCGGTAACGAGGAGGCCCAGGCCCCCAAGGGCTGTCGAGCCATAAAAAAAAGGGATAGAAATTCATTTACGCTTTTAAGTAACTCATAAGAAAATGCAGTGAATATTTTTTGTCACGTACGTATTTATATACGCTTCTGTCTACAAGTGACACTGCTTCTTGAAAAGGTCCTTTGAGAGCCGAAACATGTAGCAGTTTTGATATAACATAAAGTATCAGGAATTTTCTCTGTGTACAATGCATTTGTTGGTCTTACTATTGAAGCTGCACAACAAAATACAAATTTCTTTTAGGAGCCTAAAGGGCTCATAGCCGATCGCAGTGGCCGCGCGGTCTAAGGCGTCGGTCTACGGCCACTCGCTTACTGGGATTGTGGGTTCGAATCCCGCCGGGGCATGGATATCTGTCTCTTGTGAGTGTTGTGTGTTGTCAGGTAGAGGTCTCTGCGACGGGCTGATCACTCGTCCAGAGGAGTCCTACCGAGTGTGGTGTGTCTGAGTGTGATCGTGAAGCGTCGATAATGAGGAGGCCTAGGCCCCCGAGGGGCTGTTGAGCCATTGGAAAAAAAGAGGGCTCATACACTAAACTACTGACGGAGGGTCCTGTTCCATAAGTCACCAAAACAATCAACCTCACTTAATGAAACAAAGACCATGACAGAGCTCAGAATGGTCTACGCAATAGCAGTCGAATGGGGGAAGCTGAGTCGTCATCAACGTGGTTTCATTTCGATTTGTCCTAAACCTTCAAGGAAGGGGGGAAAATGATAATAAAATAAGTCCTCACGAAACTTCAAACTCCTAAATTCGAGTTTCACGAACATCGAGAATCTACCCTATTAGGATATGATCGCTTTGTTTCATATTATTTTCAATTTACTGTGCATCAATAATCCTACCATTTGACATTATTATTTTTGAAGGGAAGTTAGAAGGAAGGATAGAAATGTCGGGAAGACGAGGAAGAAGACGTAAGCAGCTACTGGATAACCTTACGGAAACGAGAGGGTACTGGAAATTGAAAGAGGAAGCACTAGATCGCACCATGTGGAGAACTCACTTTGGAAGAGGCTACGGACCTGTCGTAAGACAGACTGCAGAATGAAGAGGCTACGGACCTGTCGTAAGACAGACTACAGAATGAAGAGGCTGCGGACCTGTCGTAAGACAGACTACAGAATGAAGAGGCTGCGGACCTGTCGTAAGACAGACTACAGAATGAAGAGGCTACGGACCTGTCGTAAGACAGACTACAGAATGAAGAGGCTACGGACCTGTCGTAAGACAGACTACAGAATGAAGAGGCTACGGACCTGTCGTAAGACAGACTACAGAATGAAGAGGCTACGGACCTGTCGTAAGACAGACTACAGAATGAAGAGGCTACGGACCTGTCGTAAGACAGACTACAGAATGAAGAGGCTACGGACCTGTCGTAAGACAGACTACAGAATGAATGAATTTATTATAAAATCGATCGCTTACGAGTCGTAAATAAGCCACACAAATGGATAATAAATAAATAACAAACACCAATTCACACTAGCGCCGACTTAAATAATAGAGCTACACCTCTACTGCCTCTGTGCCTCCTATGTTACATTAGGTGGTGCACCTTTACATTTGCCTCTGTGCTCCAATTACATTATGGTGTGGCACCTTTACATTTGCCTCTGTGCTCCTATGTTACATTATGGTGGTGGCACCTTTACATTGCCTCTGTGCCTCTATGTTACATATGGTGGTGGCAACCTTACATTTGCCCTGTGCCTCCTATGTTACATATGGTGGCACCTTACATTTGCCTCTGTGCCTCCTATGTTACATATGGTGTGGCACCTTTACATTTGCTCTGTGCTCTATGTAATTATGGTGGTGGCACCTTTACATTTGCCTCTGTGCCTCCTATGTTACATTATGGTGGTGGCACCTTTACATTGCCTCTGTGCCTCCTATGTTACATTATGGTGGTGGCACCTTTACATTTGCCTCTGTGCCTCTATGTACATTGGTGGTGGCACCTTTTACATTTGCTTGTGCCCTATGTTAATTATGGTGGTGGCACCTTACATTGCCTCTTCAGTGATGTACTAGTTGCAAACGATCCACAAGTTTTGCTTCTTTACTACTTTAAAGGAAAATAAATGTCTTTGAAGGCGTCTAGCTTTCACAGCGTCGTTTCTGAGGATTCAGGACTTCTGAGTTTTGACGCTGTCTTGTTATGTGACTGGTTCTCGACGTTTCGAAACATGCTAGTACCTTCAGCTACCAGGGTCGAGAGGTCCGAGATGATGAAGGTAATATTTTCCGTCGGAACGCAGGGGGAAAATATTCCCAGTGTCATGGCTTCATATCCCAGAAGACCTGAAACCTCACACAAAGGTTCTTCATATGATCACAAACAAAAGCCCTCTCTCACCCTGGTTCTACCCTATTGGCTGTCACCACATCATACGATTGCTTCATTATGCTGTGTGTCATGACCTGTAATTTTACTGCCTACGCAAGAATTGCAAGACGAACTGACTGACACCAGACACAATTTTATAGTTGTTAATACTGCATGATGAAGAAATAACCACATTATAAAAATGTAATTACTATGATTAGGCCCGTAAAATTGCAAACTGATTGGACACGCACGCGGTGGCGCAGTTGGTTGAGGCACTGCGCTACAAGCTGGATGGTCGCGGGTTCGATTCCCGATGCGGCCATTGGAATTTTTCATTGACTTAATCTTTCCGACAGCAGAATCAGTGCCAGAGATATCTCTTGGGGGTAAACGCGGCCAGTGTTTAGGGCTGACAACTCATAAAGATAAATTCTAATTCCGAGCCTTAGAGCTCGGGTCTTTAAACGGTTTAACCTAGTCCACCTTGTGTCCTAAGGGTAAAGCAATCCCATTACAGGCCTGGACAGACCCTTAGGGTTCCAGGAGGTTGAGGCTCCAGATTTCTAGAAAATCGGCACATTAAGGTGTAAGGTTGTCAGCCCTACACACCGGCCGCCTTTACCTCCCAGGAAATATTCCTGGTACTCATTTCTGTTAGAGATTGAGTCGACTCCAGGGGCATAGTGCGACCGTAAGTATTACGTCAATGAAAAATTCCAGTGAAACCATCGGGAATCGAACCCGCGACCTTCCGGCTTGTAGCGCAGTGCCTCAACCAACTGCGCCACCGCGTGCCCATGTGGTAAGGTGCATCTGTTCATATAAACGGTGACGACCATGTCACAGGGTGCTCAAGTGAGCAGGATATTCTTAGAAAGAATATCTGGCCCAAAACATTGCGAGTATCCGCAAGTATTCATTGATTAAATATTTCAAAATATTTAAAGCAAAATAAACACCGCTCAAGTGCCTCAAGAGGGTTCAGTGTCAACACTACACAATCCTTGACCGCGAGCTTACCTCGAGCTGACCGTCGGCTTATCCAAGCGTGGATCAAGCTTAAATCAGGTGGTATATATGGACACCACGGTGTTCTGCAGAAGTGTTTCTGAAACTTCCAAGTACCACAGATACCTGAACGCTATCACTACAACTGACAGTCCTCTTCCCAGGATTATCTCAACTCGCTATTAAGCACAATTTGCAGTAACATTTAATGTTAGAAACATCATGTTTGTATGATATGACGAGCTTGCATGTTAATATGTCATTAACAATTCCTCTGCCGAAAGCGCCTGTTAAGTATAAACTATGTACACATTTATAATCTTCTCTTTTTGTTTTTAGCGCTGATTTGCCTGTCAGCAGGGCATACCAGGAACATTGACATTTTTATAATAAAGGCTGCATTATATCTCTGTAGGGAATATTGACAGAAGGGTGGCCTTCTGCTAATGAAGAAATCACATCTAGATTAACAAACTGTCATTAGCACATCAACCGTCTGATGCACTAATTTAAACTCTATAACAATATAAAGCTTCACTTCGTACCGCGCAGTAAACACACTCCGTCTCAGTTATACAAACCAATCAGTTAATGTTGTACAGTGAAATAATCGCTGTTTGTTCTGAGATCCACACAAAACAAATAAATACAGTCCGTACCGCGCAGTAAACACACTCCGTCTCAGTTATACAAACCAATCAGTTAATGTTGTACAGTGAAATAATCGCTGTTTGTTCTGAGATCCACACAAAACACATAAATACAGTCCGTACCGCGCAGTAAACACACTCCGTCTCAGTTATACAAACCAATCAGTTAATGTTGTACAGTGAAATAATCGCTGTTTGTTCTGAGATCCACACAAAACACATAAATACAGTCCGTACCGCGCAGTAAACACACTCCGTCTCAGTTATACAAACCAATCAGTTAATGTTGTACAGTGAAATAATCGCTGTTTGTTCTGAGATCCACACAAAACACATAAATACAGTCCGTACCGCGCAGTAAACACACTCCGTCTCAGTTATACAAACCAATCAGTTAATGTTGTACAGTGAAATAATCGCTGTTTGTTCTGAGATCCACACAAAACACATAAATACAGTCCGTACCGCGCAGTAAACACACTCCGTCTCAGTTATACAAACCAATCAGTTAATGTTGTACAGTGAAATAATCGCTGTTTGTTCTGAGATCCACACAAAACACATAAATACAGTCCGTACCGCGCAGTAAACACACTCCGTCTCAGTTATACAAACCAATCAGTTAATGTTGTACAGTGAAATAATCGCTGTTTGTTCTGAGATCCACACAAAACAAATAAATACAGTCCGTACCGCGCAGTAAACACACTCCGTCTCAGTTATACAAACCAATCAGTTAATGTTGTACAGTGAAATAATCGCTGTTTGTTCTGAGATCCACACAAAACAAATAAATACAGTCCGTACCGCGCAGTAAACACACTCCGTCTCAGTTATACAAACCAGTCAGTTAATGTTGTACAGTGAAATAATCGCTGTTTGTTCTGAGATCCACACAAAACACATAAATACAGTCCGTACCGCGCAGTAAACACACTCCGTCTCAGTTATACAAACCAATCAGTTAATGTTGTACAGTGAAATAATCGCTGTTTGTTCTGAGATCCACACAAAACACATAAATACAGTCCGTACCGCGCAGTAAACACACTCCGTCTCAGTTATACAAACCAATCAGTTAATGTTGTACAGTGAAATAATCGCTGTTTGTTCTGAGATCCACACAAAACAAATAAATACAGTCCGTACCGCGCAGTAAACACACTCCGTCTCAGTTATACAAACCAATCAGTTAATGTTGTACAGTGAAATAATCTCTGTTTGTTCTGAGATCCACACAAAACAAATAAATACAGTCCGTACCGCGCAGTAAACACACTCCGTCTCAGTTATACAAACCAATCAGTTAATGCTGTACAGTGAAATAATCGCTGTTTGTTCTGAGATCCACACAAAACACATAAATACAGTTCGTACCGCGCAGTAAACACACTCCGTCTCAGTTATACAAACCAGTCAGTTAATGCTGTACAGTGAAATAATCGCTGTTTGTTCTGAGATCCACACAAAACACATAAATACAGTCCGTACCGCGCAGTAAACACACTCCGTCTCAGTTATACAAACCAGTCAGTTAATGCTGTACAGTGAAATAATCGCTGTTTGTTCTGAGATCCACACAAAACACATAAATACAGTCCGTACCGCGCAGTAAACACACTCCGTCTCAGTTATACAAACCAGTCAGTTAATGTTGTACAGTGAAATAATCGCTGTTTGTTCTGAGATCCACACAAAACGCATAAATACACTGTGTGGGCAGAACGTAGAATTTTTTAATGTTATACTGGGTGGCATATCACGTAACTACTGTGACCCAAAGACACCTGCATTGTGAGTAACTTATACAGGACGTTTCATGAGTTTTGGGCATTACTGCAAGATGTAATTTCCTAGGTCTTTGTGATCGAAAGTTTTATACAAACATGTGTCCGATTTTGAACGGTTAGGGAGTTAATAAAATAAGAAACAAACATATTATCTGATAAATTTAACATCCATATTTAACTTCATAAAGTTGCCTGTAATTTAAACAGACCTGTGATTAAAGCAGGTATTGGAAAATTCCACCTCAGCCGTAAGAAAACCTCAATGCTTCGTTGTGAATACCGCGCTTGGAACGCTAGAGACAAGCCCGAGATATGCTTACGTCACACGCTTTTGAATGGCATAATCAAAGGTTGTTCAAGGTCGCGTAGCGTATAGCGGTCTCATGGGGTGTGACACGCGATTCACAGGAGTGCGTTTAGGGAAATAAAAACACGCATAGCACCATAATTACTGAGAATAAGGCTAATGTTGATGGAAACTTTTTTGATCACAGAAACCTAGGAACTTATCTCCTAGAATAATGTCCACAACACATGAAACACCCTGTATAATAACGCTGTGAGCAAAGAAATTAGTGTCCATCAATACATATACCTTATCAACTCATATGCAAAACATTTGTTTCAGACATGATATGAATGCCACACAGTATAGTAGAATTACAGCCGATCCCAGTGGCCGTGCGGTCTGAGGTGTGGGTCTTCGGCCGCTCGCTTACTGGGATTGTGGGTTCGAATCCCACCGGGGGCATGGATGTTTGTCTCTTGTGAGTGTTGTGTGTTGTTGTCAGGTAGAGGCCTCTGTGACGAGCCGATCCCTCGTCCAGGGGAGTCCTACCGACTGTGGTGTGTCTCTCAGTGTGATCAAAAAAATTACAAACCTCGACACTGAAACAGGAAAACCGGAGTAGGTAGAAGAGGACGACTTAAAAAAAAATTACGAAGTAGTCAAGTTGATGGGGAAGATTGGTTTGAACCAGTCCTTAATATACAATGACCTTAGGCAAAGAGCACAGAGAATTTACAGTGTCTCTCCTCCTTTGCAAACGACGAACTCAGATGCCTCTACTTTGCGTCCCGTAAAATAAAAGTGTTTCATTTTTTTTCTGTCTTTACGCCAAATAATCGATTAGGAAATATTTCTATTATTTTATTTGCGCCTCAATTCAGTATCGAAACTATTCTTAGATAGACAAAATATTGTAGGGGCATTTGCTCCCACTTGCACCCCCTAAGTTTGGCCTATGGTGTTCTCCACTCCCCATTTTACCACGTCCCTCTTAGGCCCAAATATCCCCCTCAGCACCCCATTCTCGAACACCCTCACTCTATGTTCCTCCCCCAGTGTGAGAGACAACAGGCAAAATTATAGTTCTATGTTCCTTAATCTATATTTTTGGACAGCAAAGCCTTTCATATAAGCTGTCTCAGACATCGTCTTGATACCGGACACGTCTAAAGAGCAGGATAATTGTTCAACTGTAAAGCAATTACAACGATGATTTAATTGCTTTACAGATTACGCATTTCCAGACGCTCAAATATAAGCCAGTATTTCCGCATCAGCATATTTTTTATACAACCAGTACACAAATCTTTTAACAATGATTTTAACATAAAAAAATTGTGTTTTAATAATTTTACCATTATATTAAGACAATTTTACCACAATAGTGTTATATAAGTGCTGTATATTCCCATGACAATATGTATTTTGATTTAGTGGCTTTTTACGAACGAGACCCCCTGAGGATGGACTGAGGTCCGAAACGTATGTAGGGGCGTATAATAATATAGACGTATAATAATATAGACGTAACAATAATATAGACGTATAATAATATAGACGTATATAATATAGACGTATAATAATATAGACGTATAATAATATAGACGTATAATAATATAGACGTATAATAATATAGACGTATAATAATATAGACGTATAATAATATAGACGTATAATAATATAGACGTATAATAATATAGACGTATAATAATATAGACGTATAATAATATAGACGTATAATAATATAGACGTATAATAATATAGACGTATAATAATATAGACGTATAATAATATAGACGTATAATAATATAGACGCTACAATAAAAGTGGTTCAATTGTGTATCAGCTGGCTATAAATTTATTAATTCCTAAAGATGCACGGCGATACTAATATGAAACAGAATAATTGTTCATCTGTAGTGTTTCAAACACTCCCAAACTCTGAACACGTGTCATAAATTTATGTTTCGTCTCCGGTGTGCTGTTTATCATTTCCGCGTTTCAGTTCCTGTCAGCTCATCAAATGTAACCACGCTGACTTGACTGCAGCTAAAGTAAACTTGTATTGAACGACTCCTTTCGTACGTTTCTCTTTGTCTCACGGCTGTTACTAATTTCCGTTTTTACGTAAAATAAATCAGCGATGCGAAAATATTCAAATTAAGGAAGCTGTACTTCATTATTCATTTCTCTGCTTATTTAATAATTGTGTGAGAGGAAATTGGCTGAGGCATGAGTTCAAAAGTGCAGTTCCGGTGGGGGAAAAACATTAACCTACTTTATGAAATAATAAAAGTAAAAAACAGAACTCTCTTGGTGATTAATTAAGAACCACGTCATCAAGATGTGTTGGAGGTACAGCTCCACTCATTCTTAAACCCGCCACTAGATGGAGTGAGCAACCAGCTCTACGCCACGTCCCATCCTATTTATCCACTGAGAAAATAAAAGCCTGAAATCGGTGTAAAGGAGGCTAGAGGGACCCAGAGACGTTTCGGAAGTTACGGACAAGTGAAAAATCTCTGTCTGTGCTGATATTGAATTCAAATTCCCGGGCCGTAGCGAAGTATTTTAGTGACTGGACTCTTTGTGTCTCCCCTTCATTAATAAGCTCCAATATGAAACATTAGTTCAGACTAGAATAAGAATAGGAAATATTAATGGGCTTATAACGGGTGTCCCTTTTTTAGCGTCCCCAAGCTCGGCAAATGTGTCGCATAGAAATCCTGCATCCGCCGGGAAATCTCGTGACAGCGGCCATGCTCAGGGACACGATAAAAGGGACATTTGTTTTCTTGCTTAACTTCATTGCTTTATAAGCCAGTGTCCGGTCCGCACTTCATTCTCGGTCCCCCGTTTGTGACCTCAGTCACGAAGCTTCTGCTTTCATAAAACATGGGATATAATAAACATATGATTAACATACATCTTAAAAGTACACTGAAGCTCTGGTGCATAATGTCGTCGTAAAAGAAGGTGGTTAGAAAGACGTTACGACTATGTGTAGGGGAATCGAAATATAATTTTGCCTCTTGTTTTGTATGTGTGTGAAAATTGGTCTCTCACAATGAGGGAGGAACACAGGATGAGTGTGCTCGAGAATAGGGTGCTGAGGAGGATATTTGGGCTTAAGAGGGACGGGGTAACAGGGGAGTGGAGAAGACTACATAACGAGGAACTTAATGATCTGTACTCATCACCAAATATTATTCGGGTGATCAAATCAAGAAGAATGAGGTGGGCGAGGCATGTAGCACGTATGGGGGAGGGGAGAGGTGCATACAGGATTTTGGTGGGGAGACCTGAGGAAAGGAGACCACTTGGAAGACCCAGGCGTAGATGGGAGGATAATATTAAAATGGATCTTCAAGAAGTGGGATAGGGAGGCATGGACTGGATTGATATGGCTCAGGATAGGGACAGGTAGCGGGCTGTTATGAGTGCGGTAATGAACCTTCGGGTTCCATAAAATGCGGTGAATTTCTTGACTAGCTGAGGACCTGTTAACTTCTCAAGAAGGACTGTGCTCCATGGAGTTAGTTAGTTAGTTAGTTAGTTAGTTAGTTAGTTAGTTAGGGTATTCGAACACTGCAGTGCGGCATACAATCACCTGCCTAGCTATGCACTTTGATCCAGTAAACCTGCTTACAAAGCAGATAATGTTACTGCTAAAACACAAAGCACACCCTCGGCCCAGTTATTTAGCTTCTCGTTCTGATTGACGGTTACTTCGTGTGCCATCAGGGTCAACATTAAAGAACCCTACTTTCTGCCCACAGGTTACATTTATATGTTTTTGTATTTATCTAAGAACAAGCAGTGATATTCCCACCTATACAGCATTCGCTGATTGGTTCCTATAACCTAGACGAAGTGTGTTTACTGAGCGGTACGAATTGATGCTTAAATATAATTCAGGTGAGACAGAAGAATGATCATAGGCTTTAAATTGTGAAAGACTGAGTGAATACTTTAAAACCCTGTGTGAGTACTGATTGTCATTTCAGGCGGCTAATTGCCGGAGGTTTTCAGGAGGATCTATAACAGTGGTTCCCAAATTTTTCGGTCCACCGCCCCCTTGGTTCCATACACAGACCCACAGCGCCCCCTTACCTTTCTTTTAAAAAACATAAATGCGCTTTTGTTTCCACTTTTATTTTATATTTAAAAAATCGTTCAAATAAAATTATAAGCGTTAAACTTAATGTTTTATGTGTTAATTAATAATTTAAAATTTATCATATTTTTTATGATTAACAATAATTCATCTAGCAATAGTTTATTAAAAAACAATATGTGCTTAAATAAGATTCATAAATTAATATACTTAGAAATTTAGTTCATTTTTTATTTTTAACACAAAAATTATTTTATTTGAATTTTATTATAACAATAAATGCACTGTTTGTCTACTAGCGCCCCCCTGTGATAATAACAGCGCTCCCTTCCACCTCTCGTACCTATTAGCGCCCACCTCGGTAATACCACCGCCCCCCAGGGGGCGGTACCGCCCACGTTAGGAACCACTGATCTAGACCATAGGCAGCAACAACGCGATCCTTAAGCTGGGCTAAATCGAAAATCCGCAAAATGGCCTTAGACTGCTAAGACATGGCCTTAGACTGCTAAGACATGGCCTTAGACTGCTAAGACATGGCCTTAGACTGCTAAGACAACGGACCAAAACTTGGACAACGGAATGAAATGTATAACAAATGTACTCTTTGTACAAACATTGCAGATCGCAGTGGCCGTGCGGTCTAAGGCGTGGGTCTGCGGCCGCTCGCTTACTGGGATTGTGGGTTCGAATCCCGCCGGGGGCATGGATGTCTGTTTATTGTGAATGTTGTGTGTTGTCAGGTAGAGGTCTCTGCGACGGGCTGATCACTCGTCCAGAGAAGTCCTACCGAGTGTGTGTCTGAGTTTGATCGCGAAGCCTCGAAAAATGAGGAAGCCTGGGCCCCCAAGGGGCTGTCGAGCCATAGGAAAAAAAATCATAAATATTAATGCATTGTATATAACATAATTTAAGCTATTAATAAAGCAACAGAGCAAACGTTATGGAAAAATTAAGTAATTTCCATTTTTGTTTGCCGGATTTCTAGTTAGAAGTCAGAATGAATCGGGAAGATCCTGCGACCGGCCATGTCGACACAAGTTTTCTTGGTTCTCCTCTGCCTTCAAGCAAATGCTGAAATGTTCCCAAGTTCCAAATTGCTACTGCATGCTTGTCATATAACCCTCCCAACTAAAATGCATTGCAATTAACCCACTTGTTTGATATTTGAAATAAATTTACTCTTACAACTTTTTCTTCTTGGCATTAACAGAAAGCACAATACCACAGCCCTTACTTTAAGCCACCACTAACCATTCTAAAGTCTTCATTTCCAATTTCATACTATTTGTATCAGACGGACGAGGGGGCAGAAGCCTTGGCACATACTAAAACGAAAGTCTCTCACTTCTCCCTTGTGTTTTCTTTTTGCTACTGTCACTATATCTTACTTCTGTCTCTCCTTTAGCCTCTAGGGGGTTAAGCCAGCAGAACTGGTGGTGGGCAGCGTCGTGTGACCACAATCAATCATACTGTGCGGCCTGCAAATAGACTACCCGCACGACATGCCTCGCTCACACACAGCCTTGAGCAATCTTCTATTCCTTCCGTCTGTCCTTAATTCTCTTTCCCTTTTGCGCCCGCACTCCGGCTTTTTGAAGGATACGAGGTTATCAGGGCAGTGAATAGCTTATTAGTCTCTTACACCCCTCAGAAAGAAATTGCAGCTTCCTCCGGAATGTTGGTAATTATTTGTACAATTACATGGTACCACATACTTGCTTCTTTCGTTCAGTCACATGATATCATTAGTTTGCTTCTTTCGTCCAGTTACATGATATCATGTGTTTGCTTCTTTCGTCCAGTTACATGATATCACGTGTTTGCTTCTTTCGTCCAGTTACATGATATCATTAGTTTGCTTCTTTCGTCCAGTTACATGATATCATGTGTTTGCTTCTTTCGTCCAGTTACATGATATCATTTGTTTGCTTCTTTCGTCCAGTTACATGATATGTGTTTGCTTCTTTCGTCCAGTTACATGATATCATTTGTTTGCTTCTTTCGTCCAGTTACATGATATCATGTTTGCTTCTTTCGTCCAGTTACATGATATCATGTGTTTGCTTCTTTCGTCCAGTTACATGATATCATGTGTTTGATTCTTTCGTCCAGTTACATGATATCTTTGTTTGCTTCTTTCGTCCAGTTACATAATATCATGTGTTTGCTTATTTCGTCCAGTTACATGATATGTGTTTGCTTCTTTCGTCCAGTTACATGATATCATTTGTTTGCTTCTTTCGTCCAGTTACATGATATCATGTGTTTGCTTCTTTCGTCCAGTTACATGATATCATGTGTTTGCTTCTTTCGTCCAGTTACATGATATCATGTGTTTGCTTCTTTCGTCCAGTTACATGATATCATTTATTTGCTTCTTTCGTCCAGTTACATGATATGTGTTTGCTTCTTTAGTCCAGTTACATGATATGTGTTTGCTTGTTTCGTCCAGTTACATGATATCATTTGTTTGCTTCTTTCGTCCAGTTACATAATATCATGTGTTTGCTTATTTCGTCCAGTTACATGATATGTGTTTGCTTCTTTAGTCCAGTTACATGATATCACGTGTTTGCTTGTTTCGTCCAGTTACATGATATCATTTGTTTGCTTGTTTCGTCCAGTTACATAATATCATGTGTTTGCTTCTTTCGTCCAGTTACATGATATCATGTGTTTGCTTCTTTCGTCTAGTTACATGATATGTGTTTGCTTCTTTCGTCCAGTTACATGATATCAAGTGTTTGCTTGTTTCGTCCAGTTACATGATATGTGTTTGCTTCTTTCGTCCAGTTACATGATATCATGTGTTTGCTTCTTTCGTCCAGTTACATGATATCACGTGTTTGCTTCTTTCGTCCAGTTACATGATATCATGTGTTTGCTTCTTTCGTCCAGTTACATGATATCACGTGTTTGCTTCTTTCGTCCAGTTACATGATATCACGTGTTTGCTTCTTTCGTCCAGTTACATGATATCACGTGTTTGTTTCTTTCGTCCAGTTACATGATATCACGTGTTTGCTTCTTTCGTCCAGTTACACGATATCACGTGTTTGCTTCTTTCGTCCAGTTACATGATATCACGTGTTTGCTTCTTTCGTCCAGTTACACGATATCACGTGTTTGCTTCTTTCGTCCAGTTACATGATATCACGTGTTTGCTTCTTTCGTCCAGTTACATGATATCACGTGTTTCTCTCGTGTTTCTCTTCCTCCTTTTTTTAATTCCCCTTATTCCGGAAGGTACAAAAGCTCAGTAAGTGTAGTAATTAGGCTATGGGCTGGAGGACCGAGGAATCGTGGTTTGATTCCCAGCAGGGTAAGAGATTTCTCTCTTCTCCATAACCTCTAAACCTG
Organism: Reticulitermes speratus; assembly: GCA_021186555.1. Classification (NCBI taxonomy): domain Eukaryota; kingdom Metazoa; phylum Arthropoda; class Insecta; order Blattodea; family Rhinotermitidae; genus Reticulitermes; species Reticulitermes speratus. The sequence goes on along the minus strand of JAJKFL010000014.1, from coordinate 40,710,802 downwards.
CTGTGGTTCTCTCCCAGCCTCCTAGCAAATAGAAACAGCGGGTTCTTTCCATGGACTAAAACAGCTGGAACCTGAACCTCAGCATTGACCTCCAGCTAGTGCTGAGGTCAAGACTGCATGCAGCTACACGTCCACATCCACATACAAGTATAGCTCCAGAGCGTGGTGCTTAGTTAAGCACAGAAACTTCTACCATTTTAAGCAAGCGTGCTGGCAAAGTAGTTGCAAAACATCACTTTCAGCCCCGTCATGTCATATCATGTCATGTCATGTCATGTCATGTTATGGCATGTCCATCCTTCCATCCCTCTCTCCGCGTGGTAAAGCGCCGAACCCACCAGACAGCTTTTAGTGCAATTTCACATCTGTCCACCCATTCCAATCTTGCTTCAAACGGAGCAGCATGTAACAGACAATTGACACGCATAAATATGTTTATGACATCTCCGTCATTTGACTTTATTACTGAAGCGTTGTATTTCTGTGACAATATCTGAGGTGGGAGAGAGAGACAGAAGTCGAACAAAATCAATATCTTGCGATTTCCGAAATATCAATAAATATCAAATTTAAATTTAATTAAAACACGCAGTCCCGTTGGAAGTTCTTTATGGAGTGAATTCACTGGTTGGTACTCCAGAGGGCCGCTTGTGACAAAGCCCAGTGGCACTGTTCTCATGACACCTACTGCCTCGTCCAGAACAATCTGGCACTGTTCTGATGACACCTACTGCCTCGTCCAGAACAATCTGGCACTGTTCTGATGACACCTACTGCCTCGTCCAGAACAATCTGGCACTGTTCTGATGACACCTACTGCCTCGTCCAGAACAATCTGGCACTGTTCTGATGACATCTACTGCCTCGTCCAGAACAATCTGGCACTGTTCTGATGACACCTACTGCCTCGTCCAGAACAATCTGGCACTGTTCTGATGACACCTACTGCCTCGTCCAGAACAATCTGGCACTGTTCTGATGACACCTACTGCCTCGTCCAGAACAATCTGGCACTGTTCTGATGACACCTACTGCCTCGTCCAGAACAATCTGGCACTGTTCTGATGACACCTACTGCCTCGTCCAGAACAATCTGGCACTGTTCTGATGACACCTACTGCCTCGTCCAGAACAATCTGGCACTGTTCTGATGACACCTACTGCCTCGTCCAGAACAATCTGGCACTGTTCTGATGACACCTACTGACTCGTCCAGAACAATCTGGCACTGTTCTGATGACACCTACTGCCTCGTCCAGAACAATCTGGCACTGTTCTGATGACACCTACTGCCTCGTCCAGAACAATCTGGCACTGTTCTGATGACACCTACTGCCTCGTCCAGAACAATCTGGCACTGTTCTGATGACACCTACTGCCTCGTCCAGAACAATCTGGCACTGTTCTGATGACACCTACTGCCTCGTCCAGAACAATCTGGCACTGTTCTGATGACACCTACTGCCTCGTCCAGAACAATCTGGCACTGTTCTGATGACACCTACTGACTCGTCCAGAACAATCTGGCACTGTTCTGATGACACCTACTGCCTCGTCCAGAACAATCTGGCACTGTTCTGATGACACCTACTGCCTCGTCCAGAACAATCTGGCACTGTTCTGATGACACCTACTGCCTCGTCCAGAACAATCTGGCACTGTTCTGATGACACCTACTGCCTCGTCCAGAACAATCTCCGAATAAGTTCCATTTCAGCAAATCTCTCTGTGTGCATGTGTGTATGTATGTATGTATGTGTGTGTATGTATGTGTGTGTATGTATGTGTGTGTATGAATGTATATATGTATGTATGGACTACGTACGTATGTATGTATGCATGCATGTATTTATGTATATTATATGCATGTATGTATTTATGTGTATGAATGTATGTATGCATGTATGTGTGTATGCATGTGTGTATATGTATGTATGTATGTATTTGTGTGTATTAATGTATGTATGCATGTATGCATTATGTATGTACGTGTGTATGAATGTATATATGTATGTATGGACTATGTACGTACGTATGCATGCATGTATTTATGTATACATATGCATGTATGTATTTATGTGTATGAATGTATGTATGCATGTATGTGTGTATGCATGTGTGTATATGTATGTATGTAAGTATGTATTTGTGTGTATTAATGTATGTATGCATGTATGCATTATGTATGTACGTGTGTATGAATGTATATATGTATATATGTATTGTGTGGACGTATGTACGTATTTATGTGTGTATATGTATGTATATGTGTATGGACGTATGTATGTATTATGTATCTATGTATATGTACGTGTGTGTTTTTTTTTTTTATCAATCAACATGTTCCATTACTGTAAGCAATACTACATGTTTGGTTTACTTTTAAATTGTGCTGTTGATTACAATTATTTGTGTCTGTCTTGTTACAAACTGCAGTGTCTTAAGTGTTTGTATGTATGTGGTGTGTGTATGCACGTATGTATGTAGTACTACATATCTATAATGTAATGAATTTGTTATGTATAAAGATTGTTCACAGTGAGGTATGTAACACGTTTATAGTGTTTTAGTTTATAGTGTTTTAGTGTATAGTGTTCAAATGTAAAATTGTAGTCTATATAGCTGTATATTTGTATATTATGACTTTTGCACATCGAGTTGTCACTTCGACAGACTTGTGGATCCATGGACTGTATGTATGTATGTATGTATTTATGATGTATGTATGTATGTATGTATGTATGTATGTACACCATGCATAGTCCCAATAAGTCTGGCTGGCCCTCTATATATATATTAATATATAAAAATATGTATTATATAATATATATTTACACTTCATATTTCATATTTTATCACTCGTGTCTTGTTCAGTGTACCAAATAAAAACACGTGTAAGAGCAAAACCTGGTTCTAACATTAAACTGTCTCTTGCCCCATCTAAATCCTCATAGCAGCAAAGTACACACTGTGTACCAAACACCAACCACACACATTCGCCGCCATAGTTCTGCTCGCCTAGTGATACTCACATCATAAGTTCAGTCTCCGCCACAATCCTACCATCTACACATTACAGCACAATGTACACCACCAACGGTATGCAGACCTGCAAGTGTGTGTCTTATTTAACGATGCTGTCAATAACAAAGACTATAAATAATCGGTGATGCACGAGTATGGAGAATTTTAGTAATGATACTGCGAAGGAAAACTTAAATACTCTGAGAAAAACCTGTCCTGGTGCCACTTTGTCCACCATAAAACCCACACAGATTGACGTAAGATTCCGGCAAGACTTACATGCATGTGTTTATTTTGAGTAGTAAGTGTATACAGTATCAAGGTAAAGGTAAAGTACACCCTGTACAGGCATGGACAGACTCTGAGGATTCCAAGAGTTTAAGACTCCCAGATTTCAATACAATCGGCACATGAAGGTGGTAAAGTTGTCAGCCCTACGCACCGGCCTGGTACTCATTTCTGTTAGAGGCTGAGGGGACCCCAGCGCCAAAATGCGGCCGGAAGGATTATGTCAATAAAAAATTCCAATTACCCCATCGGGAATCGAACCCGCGACCTTCCGGCTTGTAACGCAGTGCCTCAACCAATTGCGCCACCGCGTGCTTCCAGTGTATGCAGTATCATCACAATTCTCCTAAGACATAGGCGTCAGTAGGCTACCTAAATTTCTGCTGTCCTAAAAATCGACACGACTACAGTTAAGTTCAGGTAAGCATGCGCAGCATTATAACGCATAATTGAACACAAGCATGTATATGCGATGAACAGACGTTCCTCTTCCTGCGCTTACAACACTTTGTAAGGAAGATGCCTACCCTGGAGACCCATCAAATCTCTCAGAGCAGTGAGGAGAGCTACGGATTCTATTCAAGTTATGTCCTTAACGCCGAAAGACATCTGCGGTAATTAAACGTTCTCAATGGTACGGTTCTTACATGCTGCCTATTGTAGTGCAGTTTCGCATTCAGCAATGTACATTTGATTTTACAAGTACAGTGGATCCTCGAACTTCGAACGGTTTGATGTTCGAACAACTAGAAACTCGAACAAAAAATTCGAGGAAAATCCGGTTTTGAAACTCGAACAAAAACTCGAAAGTCGAACAAAGAATCACGTGGTCGTCACGTGGTCGCCTTCTCTCTCTGCTTGGTCCAGATGAAAGAAGGGTAATTCACGTTCCAGTGAACAGTAATATCCCTCCTACTATTATTATTGATTGATTATTATACAATATTTTTATGTATGTGCTATTATAAATAAAAATTTTCAATTATTGAAATTAAATATACTTGTTTTATCATTATAATCTTTTGAAATGGGCACTTAAAATGTTTTATATTGGGTAAATTTTGGGGGGCTGGAACGGATTAATTCAATTTACATTATTTCTTATGGGGAAATTTAACTCGAAAGTCGAACAACTTGAAAGTCGAACCGTCTCCTGGAACGGATTGTGTTCGAAGTTCGAGGTTCCACTGTATTTAGAAATCGACTTTACGGCTTCGAATGCCAGGAATATTAATAAATAATGATTTGGAAAGTGCGTGTAAGCAACCAGTCGTAGTTATTTTAGGTACCATCGCAGCACTTGCCTATAGGGGATGAGAACCACGAAAATATAAATCGCAATGGCTGATCTTAGGACTGAGGTTTGAATATGGAATATCCCGAAGACGAAGCAGGCGTGCCAACCACTGAATTATTGGGTTCAAAAATGTCATAATTAGGTTGGCTGTGAGGAGCAGCTTGGAGTAAAAAAAAATTGTATTCTGAAACTACCTTATCAAATCTTTGTTAGTTTAGTTGGTAATATAATGGTTTATTGTGGTTTTCTTCATTATCTGCAGCAAAATCACGAAAGTTTACCTTGAAATAAAGGACGTCAGATTCTTTCATAGTATGCATCCACCATTTCTTCACGTTCATTTCCCATTTTATTCCAATATCTGAAACATGTAGAGTTCAATCTGTGCCTTTTTGGCTTTAAGTGTGTTTTTTTTCTAAAGAATTGAAGGAAATATAGGAGGAATTATATAAGTTACGGGAAGACGAGGAAGAAGACGTAAGCAGCTACTGGATAACCTGAAGGAAAGAAGAGGGTACTCTGTGGAGAACTCGCTTTGGAAGAGGCTACGGACCTGTCGTAAGACAGACTACAGAATGAACATTTAACGAAAGACTCTGTCATTTTTAAGATTATTTCGGGGTGTACACGGCGATAATAGCAGATACTGGGGTTCCGAAGGAGGCCATTTAGTTCAGGAAGTCCTCTGTATGACATAAGGCCGGAGTCTGATGTGCAGTGAGTGCGCGCAAAACATGGAGCCCGGGATTTTCGTACAATATATAAATATCTACAATCACGTTCGGTTAATTGCTGCACCATTTTTAGATAATTAACACAAGAAGCAAAACGCATGCTCACTTCATGCAGGATATTGCAACGGTGCAGACAGCAAAATGCTGAATTACTGTCCTCAAAGATTTATTTGGTGAGAGGTTGATAACTCACGGATGGTGGCCTCCTAGATCTCTAGATGCCAATATATGTAATTAATACAGTCGAACCCGGTTATAACGACATCGCTTATACGACATCTGCCTATAGCGTCAGATAATCTGTGGTACCAATTAATTCGTCACTGTTAACCATAACATTATACTCCTCGGTTATAATGACATTCGTTTATAACGACACATGACGTTATAACCGGGTTCGATTTTATTTGTGGTGGACATTGAAAAAGAAAGTTTATAATACTAGCAGGGATTTAAATATAGAATTCGATAAGAAATTGCCAATATTTTAAGTCAAGAGCTCCGAAGTGTATCAAAAAATATTTTCAGAAAGTGTGAAACCTGTTTAGAAGCTAGAGCTCTGAGTTTCAAAATTCTCCTATGATGTAAGGTGAACTCTAGGAGAAGAACCGAGTCTAAGTTTTCTGCGGATGCAAGCTTCTGTATGATGAAGCTCTTGTAACTGCTGCCATACTGACAAACACGATGACAGTTACGATCTCTAAAGCATTGCCTATAAATTACGGACCGACAGCGGTTCACGGACCACTTACAGGCAAACACTGCCTTACCCTCATTCACAGGCAATGTATAACAAATGAGTAAGAACTTCCTCGTGTCTACAAGGCACAGTGCTTGCGAAATTACCATAAATATGTCCCTTTCCCGGAAGTGCTCTTTCTGTAGTTGTACCCGTAGGAGAGATAAATTTGACCTTCGGGTCACATTGAACCCATACTTAGTTCCAGTGGCGCTATGCAATTAGACCGTAAAGCATACTGTATGCATACTACGCCACTGTTCTGGCTGGTTTGTTTGTAGGGATTATTCAAATAACCTTCCATTTGACGGTCAACACAGTGGTATTCAATCTGGGGTACGTGTACCCCCGGGGGTACGCGAAGACATCTTAGGAGGTACGTAAAATTAAAAAAAAATATTATTTCATGATAAACACTGAATAATCCGGGCCAGATTTAGGGTTAGCCACAAGAGACCGGACGTAAGGACATGCGATTTGGGAGCGCCATTTCTCTCTCTCTCTCTCTCTCTCTCTCTCTCTCTCTCTCTCTCTCTCTCTCCTTTATGCGATTCTTATCTGGGCGGCTATTTTCATTTTATCCCACATACTGCGTTGGAACGTGACTGAACACTATTGGGCGGGACTAACGTTTTGCCTAATACAGTTTTTCACTTATTTTAACCACGCACTGAAGCTACTTCACAATACTGTTGTGGCAACAAACAGACAGACACACTGCTTCATATTACCTTGCTCTTTGACAATTGCCGCTACCGTTATTTAATAGCTTGACTCTCCTTTTTCTCATTTAAAACTTATTATTAATACATTATTTTGGATGTAATTTATTTAATTTATTTTAGATGTAGATTATAGACTGTGTATAACTTAATTATGCATCAACAACTTTGGGGGTATAAAGTTTAAGAGAAATTATATCTGGGGGTACGTGAACAAAAAGGTTGAATACCGCTGGTCTAACATAGCAAATACAGTGTGTCCGGTAAATGAGACTGAGTGCCGTACAGACAACGGACTTAACGCATAATAAAAAGAACTATTGCCGAGATATTGCATTGTCATTCGAACACAAACCAGGCCTTCCACATGTAAACAAGCAATTTCCGATACACAGTGGACCCAGGAACCAACATACGTGGTGCAACCCTAAAGTTCCCGAAATTTGAATGCCGCGCGAAAACCGCTTGTACTACAGTTGTGGGCCTCTAGGTATCGCGAGCTGTACGCTTTATGAACCAGTCTGCCAAGTGGCGTTGTGCTGTGTTGAAGTGTGTGTTTTTTCTGTGCATTTTTTTAACGTCGTGTTAGTGCTGTTTTGCGATCGCACCGACCTGCCAAAATGACTGATGTGAAGGAGCAACGGATTTGCATCAAATTCTGCTTCAAACTCAGCAAGACGGCAGCGGAAACACATCAGATGCTTAAACAAGCATTTGGTGATCATACCCTAGGCCAAACGCAAACCTACGAATGGTTTAAGCGTTTCAAGAACGGACGGATGTCAGTCGATGATGACGAGCGGTCAGGACGACCTTCGAATGGAACAACTACCGAAAATGTGGCAAAAGTGCGAGAGACGTAGATAGCCTACAATTTTAACCTTTATACATCTTATACCTTTAATATGTACCTTTATTGTTAATTTGTAATTGTGTAATTTATAATCTAAAAGTCCCTGATGATGATCCCAATAAGAGATCGAAACATGTCGGGCTAATTCACTGTGACTGTATTGTATGACATAACAAGTTAAAGTTCTCCCTAGAACTGGCCATGAAGGCCCAGAGGGGGAGTAGAGGTATAGCTGTACTCTTTCTTTAACCTCGGCGCTAGATGAGGGTGGGTGGTCAACTCCACGCCCCGACCGCTTTACCCCCGGGAAGAGACCCGGTACCCATTTTATAGGAGGCTGGGTGGGCCCCAGGGCCGGTCTGGACGAGTGCGGAAAATCTCGCCTCCACCGGGATTCGATCCCCGGACCGTCCAGCCCGTAGCGAGTCGCTATATTCTATAACATAACAACGTACAATAAGAGTGCATCTGTTGGTTAAAGTGGTGTGTATTGCAGACAACACGGCGAATATAATGTGTGTATTGGTAGGAGTCGATCAACCCTTTAAAGCATACTGGGGATGTAAAATAATGTAAAAAATAATTATATTACTTTTTGGTGATTTTGGAGGTGATAATAGCAGCGTAGACTTACGGTATTTTCTTTATGTTTCCTTCTTTTCTTTTTTTTTTTAATTTTTCTTTAGGTTGTCCCTTGTTAAATTACAAGCTGTTAACTGTAAATGAATATAAGACACTTTAACGTTATTCATTCCGTACATTTTACCTCTATATCTATAATCCGACAAATGTACAATTTAATCACATTAATTGTGTAACACTGTCCTACATGTTTCGAATCCTTAATTTGGGTTCATCTTCAGGTGTAAATAGTGTGTGATTTGAGATAATGAGTCCCTGAAGATGAAACCAAATTAAGGGTTCGAAACATGTAGGACAGTGAAATTACACAATTAATGTGATTAAATTTTACATTTGTCGGATTATAAATATATAAGACACTTTATTACATTGAAGGATATGTATCCCATAAACAAAACATCACAAAACAATATGATATATAAATTTTTTATGATAATTTTTATCGTTCCACGGAGGCACCCATATTGCTTAGTATCATTAGATACATATAAGAGAAGAACCAATCAAACACACACTGTAAGAACTGCAGCAATATTTGTAATATGCTTTAATATACATATAATGACTTTTAACTTAATTGATTTCAGCTTTTCATCAATACATACGAAGGCCGTTTATAAATGATTAACACTCGTTTTGTGCCGTGTGAACTGAGACACCTCATTCATCATTCATTCTGCAGTCTGTCTTACGACAGGTCCGTAGCCTCTTCCAAAGCGAGTTCTCCACAGGGTGCGATCTAGTGCTTCCTCTTTCAATTTCCAGTATCTTTTCTTTTCCTTAAGGTCATCCAGTAGCTGCTTACGTCTTCTCCCTCGTCTTCCCGTCATTTCTATCCTTCCCTCTAACTTTCCTTCAATCACATGTTTCAGAAGGCAGTTTCTACACAAGATGTGACCAATCCAGTTAGCCTTTCTTCTTTTTATTGTATGTACGATATTCCTCTCCTCCTTGACTCTGTGTAATACTTCTTCATTTCTCACACGATCGGTCCAACTGATCTTCTCCATTCTTCTCCAGCACCACATTTCAAAACTTTCCAGATACTTCCGATCCACTTTCCCAAGTGTCCACGTTTCAGCACCACACAAAGCTATGCTCCAAATGTAGCACTTTACTAGTTTCTTCCTTAAATTTAATTCCAGACACCTAGCCATTCAAAAATTGGACGCGTTAGGGGGCAGGGCTGTTTGAACATTCACCCAATAAATGGAAGCAGAAGATGGTGTAGGTTCCTTTTTAGCGGGACGATTGCTTTAGTCATTGGTGAGCTGTCGTGGACAGTGGAAGGTGACTGTCACGGACAAAGACGGACCACGTGGTTCTTTTGGAAGGAAGGTGTGTCGGCTGCCGACATGCATCGTCGGCAGACAGCCGTGTGTGGAGACGCTGCCGCTAGACGTAGAAGAGCATTTCGATGGTCTACGGCGCCAAGTAAAATCGGCACAACAGGTTTTGTTGCTGCGTGACAATGCGAGACCGCACAGCAGTAAACACCACAAAAACTGGTATCCTTTGGATATACCGTCCTACCACATGCACCATATTCTGCAGTTGTGGCTCCATCGGACTATGCTTTGCTCAACAAAATAAAAGAAGTTGCTTAAAATTTTTTTTGGGGTTCTTGCCCGGCTTCAATTTTTGGTGTATGACCAACGTTTCGGGATCACTTGTTTGTCCCATCTTCAGAGTCTTAGGTAAAAAGGATGCCAGGAGCCAACCAACCAAAGTACTAACTAAGGGCGGAGAATTGCGCGGAGCGCAAGTCGACGTCCCTTGGTCTGTTTAGCCATTCCTGCGTTTTACCGCATTGCTGGGCTCGATAACAGACTCTTTATCGATAACTGAGGATTTTGCTTACGGTAACGATTTGGATGCCAGGAGGTAAGGAACGTGTGTTTATATAGGAGTAGGGTCCAATGGGTAGTATTGAATGGACGAGCCAATCAGGAGGAAGGGGAGGTGTGGTGTGTTGTAATAGGTTCTGACAGGGACTGGGTAAGAAGTGGTGGGGGTATATATATATATATATATATATATATATATGGTTGATGGCTGTAGCCACGGTTGGAAAAATGTTCATGACGGGAGGAAGGGGAGCCTTTTTTACCTTTTAACCTAAGACCCTGAAGATAGGACAAACAAGTGTTCCCGAAACGTTGGTCATACACCAAAAATTGACGCCGGGCAGCAACCCCAAAAACATTAAGCAACATTATGACCACGGCGGTAGCCTTCAATTACATAAAATGAAAGAACCATTCCGCGGGAGAAAATTCCCTACCAGTGATCATCTGGAGAGAGAGGTGTCCGCGACTCTGCGTGCAGAATCATCAAAGACTGGTAAGCTGCCGATAAGCAAAAGTTACCAGAGATGGCAAAGGTGCATAGACCTTGGTGTGGAGTATGTCGAAAGTGCTACAGCGTGATTTGCCGCCAGTCACCAGTAAGAGGTCTGTAACCCAGATTAGTGTCAATCATTTATGAACGAACTTCGTGCATTTATAAACACTGTGATGTTGAGATTTCAGTAGGTTTAGTAATAACGTGTTGTATGTAAGCATTCATTCTTCATATATTTTTATAGTTTCATAGTGATACCAAATTCAATTAGAATAGTATACAAAACGTCCCTCCTAACTGAATCACAGGCTTTCTTGAAGTCTATAAATAGCTGATGCACTGCCTCGTTGTATTCCCGTTGTTGCTCACGATAAGTCGGTCCCTGTCACCACGATAAGTCGGTCCCTGTCCACCACGATAAGTCGGTCCCTGTCACCACGATAAGTCGGTCCCTGTCACCTCGATAAGTCGGTCCCTGTCACCACGATAAGTCGGTCCCTGTCACCACGATAAGTCGGTCCCTGTCACCACGATAAGTCGGTCCCTGTCACCACGATAAGTCGGTCCCTGTCACCACGATAAGTCGGTCCCTGTCACCACGATAAGTCGGTCCCTGTCACCACGATAAGTCAGTCCCTGTCACCACGATAAGTCAGTCCCTGTCACCACGATAAGTCAGTCCCTGTCACCACGATAAGTCGGTCCCTGTCACCATAAGTCGGTCCCTGTCACCACGATAAGTCGGTCCCTGTCACCACGGCATGGCGCGTCCTCAGGTTGCGGATGGAGGAACGGCCTTCAGATATGGAGGGTAGCTGCGAATATGCTAAATAAGTAGTCGCAGACAGCCGACAAGGGGTGGCCCTCCAGTTCCGGGAGGTGCTAACAACTCTTTACCGTAAAACTTGCTATGTTACCTAACAATTCACAAGACCTCAGACTTGGACTGATCCTTTGGTACAAAAAAATATATACGACATTCTCAATAATTAGGACGGTCTAATTGGATACGTACTAAAAGAAAATGTATAAGAATCAAATGACGTTTCCACTTTTCACGGCTGTACTTATCAAGACTGCTATCTTCTGGGATATAACGCCGTGTATTCTGATAGAATCAGAGCAGACGGTGGCTATAATTTCCTCTAAAATATCAGTAAATTCTACCAGATCATACTGCGTCATGTTCCAGAACATAAGGGCAGCAATTTACTTTTTTTTAACGTCGTTAAAATCTACCAGACTATACGGCAATAAGGAACAAAGCAATATGTCCGTGAAAACCCCGAATGAAGAAAATGTGTTTATAGTGAGCAAAAATGAATAATTTGACCATTCGCTGCTAAAAATTGAGAAAGGAGGCACCTAGGGTAATCTAGTTTAGATGCAATATCTAGAAACAACCAACAGAAAGAGTACAACAAGAAGTGTCAACCTCAAGGGATCGCACGTCTTATCAGGGATTTGACCCCATCTCGTATGAATCTTCAGATCTTAGAGGATACGACACAAATCCTCTTAGGTTGTCGTGGGAAGGTTTTCTGCCGGAGTCATATCTCTTTATACATCAGGTCTGTAGCGATAGCAAGACATCTTCACTATCCGTAGCCTGCAGTGCTGTGCTGTAACAACAACGGTATTCTAAGTCTCCAATTTTTTTTCTTAACTGCAGGCTTTTCCTTAAGTTAAAGCAACCAAATCCAGGGATGAAAAACATCGCTTTGCACAGTCATATCACGCCATATATCCCTCAGGTTCAGGACACAGTATATCCTTTTTTTCGGCACCAACAGATGAAAGGCAAGACAAAGATAATGACGTCCCTGTACACGTCATAAATCTTTCTTAACCTCGGCATTAGATGGAGGTTAGCTTCACGGCCCGGCCGATTTATCCACGAGGAATCTCGTTATCCATTGGAAAGAAGGTTGGGTGGACTCCATAGCCTGTCTGGACAATTCGTGATTTCAGGCTTCCGCCGCGATGTAGACGAGATCTGCGCTCTTCTGGGATATAACGCAGCGTTGAGTGTACCGACGTTTCGGGATAACCTATCGGCCCCGTCTTCCAGGGTCAACAAGTCCAAGAAAGACTGGAAAGTTTTAAGAAGAAAACATTATCTTCCCACTGCTGAAAAACGAATTATGAGTCCTCAGTTTTCCAAACAGTAGCCTAGTTACTTTACTGACTGAGCTATCCTGGCTCCACGGACAAATGAGATTAAAAATAAAATCTGGACGACTTACACAAATAAAAATTCCAACCACTGTTGTTTCGCCTATATTGTAGGGCGCGGCTAATCAGCACAAGTGGCTATTACGCTCAAAACAGGTAATTATATACTGCGCAACTGAGAAAGTCGTCGCCCTCGGTGGACTAGTGGTGGACACTGGACCCAAGGTTCGCGGGTTCAATCCCGGCCGAGGTCGATGGATTTTTAAGGATGATAAAAATCCGTAGCACAACTTCCTTTGGAGGGGAAGTAAAGCCGTCGGTCCCATGTCGTAGATTTACGGCATGTAAAAGAACCTTACGGGCATTAATTGAGATGTTTCGTAAGCAAAATTCAGCGGCCATTTCTCACCCACGTCTCCTGACTAACTGCTAGATGGCTCTGGCAGTCACATCAGGATTGAGTCGAACTTGTGCGGTCAGTGGGCTGGTGACTCACTACACAAACAAAGAACAACAACTGAGAAAGTCCGTGAGACGTTTCAGGCGGTCAGTTGCCGGCCTGTCTCTGCGGAGACTCAATCCCAGGCCAGTCTGTGTGGGATTTGTTGTGAACGAAGTGGCACAGACAGGTTTCTCTCCAAGTACTTCGGTGACTCCCCGTCAGTATCATATCCCACCATCTCTCACTCATTCACTCATTTATCGCCGACACTAAATAGTCTTAGCAATTAACAGCGTCGTTAAAAAAAACATACCAATTGTTGCACAGGAGAATTTTTTAATCAGCGATGTAACTATCAAATTTTCAGTAATGGCCTTATGGTAGGGAAAGCAGTGTAATGTAACAAGACACATACGCTGATCCCAGCATGTCAAATACAGTGTGTGGTGTTATGGAGAGCAGGCGAAAATTAAGCGAAGAAATGGGCTTAGTGCATTGAGATCGCCGGCATTATATCTCATGCAGTAATTAAGAAGTCCACCAATACACGTCATTAAACACGAGAAGCGAGTTAGTGGCGTGTTGGTAAAGTATAGTTTCTTTCCTAAGACAAGCTAATCTTAGACATCACTTTTCTTATTCAGCTAACAAAAAGTTTGTGAAGGGTTTTAAGATTAATTTTGTGTTCAAAACAATACATCAACTTTGTCTCTAACATGCTAATGACGAGAAAATGCCATAAATAAGTCCACAATCACTTCGCTTGGTCTTCCGATTACTTACTCGCTACTTATCCTATCACTCTGTTGTCTACAGCCAAAGTAAAGGAGAGGCCGATCCCACCGGCCTAGCCGTCTAAGGAATGGGTCTACGGCCGCTCGCTTGCTGAGATCGTGGATTCGAATCTCACCGGGGGCATGGATGTCTGTCTGTTGTGAGTGTTGTGTGTTTTCAGGTAGAGGTCTCTGCGACGGGCTGGTCACTCGTCCAGAAGAGTCCTACCGAGTGTGGTGTGTCTGAGTGTGATCGTGAAGCCTCAAAAATGAGGCTGCCTAGGCCCACTATGGGCTGTCGCACCATGGAATAAAGTATCCTCTTCAACGAAAACAATACCAAGCTGTCCATGTGTGTGGTTGCCAAATCATACTTGGTCAGCTTGAATTACGTAACCTTTGTTTTCGCCCATATCCGCCAACATGTTTAGCCAATTAGTTTCTATTAACATGTTACTTGCTTTCTTTTATTCAGTCAATCAAGTTGATTACTGTTTCTAACTGATCCCTGCTCTTACCTTCTCCGCTCACAGTTTGTAGCTCTCACTGTTCTTACTCTGAGAGCGATATGCAGAAAGGTAAGAGGATCAGCTGGCCCTTCACTGGTTCATGAACTGTGTCGTCGGTGCTCTGACGTCACTACTTCATCTCCCGGTCTGGGCACCAACGAGATCACTGCTATCTCGTAATATTTAACTAACTGGATATTTTGTCAGCTGTAGTGTGAAGTTGACACCGAACGCCTGTGAGTCTTTCACTCGCACTTATCGACATACTCTTAACATCCTCACCTCGATATCAACTTATTCATAATTTAGTTAACAGAATATCAAAATATGATTTACGTATAATTATGAAGTGTTAATTTGCCTGCTACAGTGACTAACCAAAGAAGTCGCGTTGCTAAGGGATTGGTAGAAATTTAACTTAAAAATACGAAAAAGGAGAAATTTCTAGGTTAGAATTTGTTTCTAAACTTACAGACACACAAAATGACATGTACTGGAAGTATGAACAAACTGTGATAAAACGAATAGTTAAGCGCCTGATGTAATTATGCTTAAATTAATAATTTCATTTAAAAAAGGCTGAGTTCATTGATCATATTTAAAGATACGCTACTCGACCACACTGTAATAAATTTTATTCAGACTAATGTGATATGAAAGATGTCTTCCATTATTTAGGAACATTATAACAGAATTACTTCTTAAACGTAACACCTATCAGATGTCGCCCAACAAGATTGATGCACTGATGCACTCGGTTCAAAAAACTTTACATTACGCGAAGTAACAAGGTCGATGGAATGGCATTGATTTCATCAGGAATTTTCTGTTTGAGGTTATGTAAGTCTGCCGGACGTGCTGACAAAACTTTGCTTTACAATTAACCCCATGAAAATAAATCACAAGCCGACAGATTGGCTGAAAAGGGCTGGCCAAGAAATGTCGCCATAGCGGGAGATTATGCGATGTTCGAACACAGTTCTTAAGATGTTCATCGACTGCCGAGTGGTATGTGCTGTTGCTAGCATCTTGTTGGAACCAGCAGGTGGCAAGTCCATATCACGACGGCATAACTCTGGAAGCAAGAACTCATTCACCGTATGCACATACCGGCCAGATGTCACAGTAAGCGCATTGCCAGTTTCATCTCGGAAAAATAAGGACCAATCATACCGAACGCTAATATCCCAGACCACACTGTTCCTGTCTGACTGTGAAGTGGTTTCACATGCAATTCATTGAGATTAGCTGCACTCCTGTTTTGTTTATTCACACAACCAGGCAGTTCAAAGTCAGCTTCATCTGACATTACCGCCTGACGTATAACATCTGAATGTTCGTTCACTAAGGTAACAAATTGCTCACAAAATGCACTTCTTGAAGCAAAACCACGGTCTGACAGTTCTCGCACAGTGTGCAATTGGTAAGGGCGACAAAGTAAACCACAACGAAGTATCCGTCAGAGCGATCTGCTGATATGTTGAGGGCAACTGAATGTGTCACGTGCTGATCGTTTGGGGCTACGATCGATAGCGGCTCGTGATCTTTCAATGTTTTCTGATGTCCGCACAGTTCTGACTCTGACTTCAGGTTTTTTATTTGTTGTAGAAGCTGTGGTTCGAAACGTCTGTACCCAGTTCTTGAAGGTGTTGCGATCAGGAACCGTTCAATGTCTCTCAGTGTTAAAATGTCATCTCAATATTTGTTACGTTGGTATCACAGTCGTTATTTTAAAAACGTCTGTACGGCGAACGCACGGTGTACAGCCGATCACTGATCATGTTTACTAAATGGCGTCCGTAGCTGAACTCCATAACACAATTAGTTCAATCTCCTCTCAGAGGCCACCAGATTACTACGTAATCAAAATGATGAATGAATTTTAGTGCTTGTAATTATACTTATTTAAAAATTTCATTCAACTAAGGCTACAGTGCTTACTAAAAAATTGTTATATTATATTAGTACTTTGTTTTAGTAAAGGATTTCTCATTAAATTAGGTCAACTTTATTCCAAACAATCTTCTGCCACCCGAAACAAATGTCTTCCGCAACTGCCTTATGCTTATATACGAGTTATGAGCCGTGGACCAAAACTGACATGCCCGAGCACACGGTTTGGAATTCTTTACAATGTAACTTAATAGTGTATGTTCTGCTATTATTCCACTGTTGTACAACTGTATACATCGATATCCTGATACAATGTTACACCCTACACATTACATATTAACACAATATATATATCATACTGTATACGCAGTCATATGTTCTACATTGTCGTAATCTGTGCAGTTCGAGCTTTTCGGTAATTCGAGGCAACCTCGGTCTCTTTCACGTCGATCTATCGACATTCTGCTGTCATCAGGAATAAATACAGTCGAACCCGGTTATAACGACATCGGTTTATGCGACACCTCGCCTATAACGTCAGATATTCTGTGGTTCCAATTAATTCCTGTTAACCATAACATTATACTCCTCGTTTATAACGACACTCGTTTATAACGACACAAAATATTCAGTCCTTTCATGACGTTACAACCGGGCTCGACTTATATTCTTAACAACAGGAAAACATGGTCCGACGTTTCCTCCGCGTGATAGTTCAGGAACCAGTTTATCTGGGTTGTTGCGCCTTGTGGTAGGGTAATTTCTTCCCTACGTTTCGACGATTCCTTCTAGGTGCTTTCGCATAGTCACGTCCGGCGGACTACCCATCCTTCCGTCTGCCCGAAAGTAATCAGCGCTGCTCCCACTGGACGGATTTTCGTAAAATTTGACATTGGGGCTTTTATAAAAATCTGTCATGAAAATCCAGATTCGTGATTTCAGGCTTACGCCGCCATGTTGATGAGATATGCGCTCTTCTGGGATATTAACCAGCGTCGAGTGATAATCCTTTACCGACGTTTCAGGACAACGTATTAGTCCCTTCTTCAAGGGTCAAGAAGTCCGAGAAGAAATGGTATACGTAACTTTTCTTATTGGACTTCTTGACCCTTGAAGATTGGACCGATATGTTGTCCCGAAACGTCGGTAAAGGATTACCACTTGACGCTGTGTAATATCCCAGATGAGTGCAGATGAAGACCAAAGTAATTTTTATTGTTTGCGGAGACATTAAATCGTAATAAGAGCATTCTTGACAGCAATACGTATCGTAACAATGCAAAAGTAACGCATTGTTACGTTTCTACGTCAACAATAGTTACACCAGCGCGCCACATTGTTACGTTATTGTTTTAACAGAGAGAGGAAGTCATTTCTCCCATTTCAGTACTAGCCACACCGGAGAACTAAGCGATAAGGTACATTTTCCCACCTAGGTGGCCGGTGTGCAGACAACACCCTATAATTTTAATCGGGAGGTACAGGTTCGAACATCGGCTGGGACTACGTCCCTCTTTAATTTCAAGGCCGGTTTAAGTTTATCGCAATCTATGAGGCTGCGTGAAGCCCCTCTGCTGGGGTTCTAGTAAATGCTGCTTGTATTTCGGATTTTGTGTGAAATATATTTTATGTATAAATTCTTACATTGCTGTAACTACACAGTCAGCTGAGTACTACGCGCAGACAGGGCCCCCAAACTTATTTTTTGCACTAGAAACCAAAATATCTTAACCCGGACATATTTAGGTTTCTTGTGGTTTTCTTCACTTTCCTGTGGGAAATGCCAACATAGTATCTTAAAGGAGGCCACGGTCGCTTCCTTCCAAATCCTTTCCAATTAATTGTCAATCAATATTCCTGCCTTCAACGCTAATAGCCTGATGTATTGACAGAATTCTAAAATAAATCCCAATACACACTGCCAGTGCCTCTGTTTATATAGCGTTAATGGTAGCGTCGGTAGATAATGCAAAACAGGTAATGTACGTGTAACGTAATGTTACGGCGCTGTCACGTAACCGTTGTGGCCGTGGAAAAGCAGTAAGTATTATATATTCTGAGTGCGTGTCTGTAGCCTTAGTTATCTAGCATGCAAAGCGCATGCGCCGTATTATATTGTCATCTGTAGACTCTCTGGCTCAGCCATATTTTTCCACATTACCTCATAAATAGCACGAATTTCGGAAAAAAGGTTATTGAACATAATTTTTTTTTATTTTCTCTACAGCCTTGCCTCAAACATTTCTCATTCTAAGAAAAATTCAGCGACATATTACCATTAACGTACATCGGTCTTCATGTAAAGTCCACGTTATTCTTGTCAGATTTTAATAGACTTGGATTTTTCCAACAGATTTTCGAAAAAACCTCAAATATGAAATTTCATGAAAATCCGTACAGTGGGACGGACAGACAAACAGACATGACGAAGTTAATAGTCGCTTTTCTCAAAATTTGCGAACTCGCCTAAAAATGCCAAGGGCGCGGAGAAAATGTTAGTGGTGAAACTTTGAAGTATTTGGCTGGAGTGGACGAGGAAACTACAAAAATTTATCGTCCAAGATTTAAACCCAGAGCCCACCGCATACGAGACAAGAGTGTAGGACATAGACTTCCCGTCACACGCTCTTCTAAAAGAAAAGTTGTTTCTCTTACTAGCAGTGTTTCGATTCCAGGAACTTACAAATTGTATTTTCTTTCGCTGTCTCTAAGGACGTCAGTGCAATCTTCTGAAAGCTTTTCATCACTTGGATCTTCATGCAGTTTGTACGTTGACAAAACTCGTGTGTTGGAAGTGCCAGAAATATTGACGTCATCTGTCTTGTTTATTTCGCTACAATTCCTAAGGATAACATTTAGAATTCCAAAAACAATAGGAAAATACGCTACAGTTTGTACTGCCAGCATTTAATCTTCCAGCAAACATTTACACTAATAGATTACATGATTGTTGATTAAAACAACTGTTTATTAAATGGCTATAAATCAGATCGCCAAAACAAGCCCACAGGCATTTTGCTGCCAGGCTGATGATTTCTGTTGTCGATTCTTTCTCTGAATAAAGTAAGAGAAACATTTATTGTTTGCGTAATGACAGTCAGTGCCACAGTGTAAGTTGCGTAAAATGGTAGAATTGGTGAACAATTAACTGCAAATGATGTAGAAGGAAGAGGCCTTGGCCTATTTTAAGGTAACATGCCGGAATTTTTCAGAAAGTACTGAGTAAACCTATGAAAACACAATGGTCTGATCCATACTAACATTTGATACTTGAATATCACGTAAAACATCATGGAAGTTGTTGAAATTTGTTTTTATTAATATTATTTCTATTGTTAATAATATTAGCATTAATAGTGTTTTTCTTATAAATGTAAAGTTCACCCTATAACAGGCCACGAAGGCCCAGGATGGGGGTACAGGTATAGCTCTACACTTTCTTTAACCTCGGTGCTAGATGGCGTGAGTGGCTAACGCCACGCCCTGTCCGCTTTACCTCCGGCAATGACCCCGTAACCTTTGCATAGGAGGCTGGCCTGTTCCCAGGGCCGGTCTGGACGGGTGCGGACTATTTCGCCCCCAGCGGGATTCAATCCCCGGACCGTCAAATCCGTAGTGGGTCGCTATACCGACCACGCTATCCCGGCCCACCCTGATTATTATTATTATTATTATTATTTGTTATTACCTTTATATAGGGTGTTTACTATTACATATCAGAAACAAACCATGCATCTGCGACTTCTACCTTGTGTGTATAGCAATACAAATCATACAGGGACGCGATCCAATTTGGATCAAAGAAGATTACATATTTGTACACAAAGACTTAATTACAACGTAAAAATTTATTTTTTAACTATTTGAACACAAAAATTGTATTACAGTTTCACGAACATTATTATATTACATTTATGTGTAGGCCTACTGTTTTAACAAAAACCTGTAATATTCTTCACTATCGATATCACAACTGCACTATCGATATCACAACTGTACTATCGATATCACAACGTATGTACGCCTATTGTGGCCTATTTTATTGTTGTAAGTTTTATAGAAACTTTGATGTCAGCCCCTGAAGATGGTGTGATATAGCGCCGAAACATGTAGCAGTTATATAAAAGATCGTACGAACAAATACAGAACAGTGCATTTGTTGGTATTACGTAAGTTTCTAACCGTGCATCTGTAGTATATACTGTTGCAGCTATTCTGTGGTTAAAATACACAGTGGTTCCTCTCTCTCTCTCTCTTTTTTTGAGGGAAGGGGGGGCTCACGGCACAGTATTCCTTGCCGCGAGGAGTCGCGAGACACGTAACGTTTAATTTTTCACCACTACGGGACACCCGATATGGGTTCTTCGAACTCGAGTGGTCCTGAATACGTATACAGTTTAAAAAACTGAGAACTACTATTTTGCCAATATTACATTAACCCCATACCAGGTATGTGCAAATAATATTTATTTGAAACAAAATTATTTATAAATTTTCTTTTATCTGCGATGTAAGACACTCAAAATTTCGCGGCACACCTACCGGAACTCGCGCTACTCTCATGTCCCGTCGCGACAGAGCCTCTGAGAACCACTGCAATAATTCATAAATGTTAGTCTTCAGCTATTGCTCTTAACGCTTCCGGCATAGTCATAAACGTTACCTTATCTAATATTCTTAACAATTCCGACGTTTCCAGGAGGTGTCCGATAAAATTTCGTCTTTAACATCGGTCGTCCTGATTTAAAACGTTCGTAGTTTTCCTCCGTACTTCTTGGCCAATTGCGGGCATGTACCTCACTTCAGCCACGATCACCGCCTTCATAATACTTTCCAGTTCCTTCTTCACCTATAATCTTACCCTCCCCTTTAACGCTATGTAGTCACACGTACTGATACTGACGATAAACAAACCACAAATACGTAGATAAATAAATAAATAAATGTGTTAAAATGATTAAACCATGAATAAGTTGCGTGGGAGTTGTCTATGACATTTTGATTGAACCACTTCTGGGAAAGAGAAAATTTCAAAGACCTGGACATGCATGGGTGGATGACACTAGGACTAAAATGGGATATTAGGCGTCGCGCACGCCGAAAGAAACTCATTTCAAGCAATTAGTTTCACGCAACTACAATTGCATGAAACTAGCACCTTAATTTCCGATATGAAAAACGCAAAATGATCAAACCGAGTTTCCAGCACGAAACTACAGTTTCTTAAAAACAAGTGTAGGTATTTTGCCCGTTCAGATCGGGTTCCTTCAATTGTAGTTTCACGTTGCATGAAATTAATTGCTCGAAACCAGTTTCTTCGGTGTGCGCCGCCTTCGAGACCTTGAGTGTGAACAGTGTGGACTGAGTCTTGATTACTTAGGCAGAGTTTATTTTGTTAGTTTATTAAAAGAATGCGAAGCGGCAGTGCTACCCTCTGGGCCGCCATGTTAGGCAAGAACGTGACAGTGCGGTCTTTTCACCGAACCGCCTACCTCGCAGTTGTTCAACCTCAATCAACAGTCCGCCCGCATGACGCGACAGCACTTTTTAAAACAATATTCACTGTGCCATTAACAACGAACTTTTCAAATGTTTACGCTTGGTACCCGCATGTGTTTCGGTTACGACTCTGATTTAACCCTCTGCGGTCAAAATTTTTCTTATGGATTCCAACAGTCTAGTCCAAATTAATTTTCCAGGAAAGATCTAACCTTCAAAGTTCAAAATCATTCACAAGATGTCAACAGCTTAGGGAAAACCAACATAAAACACTATAAAATAACGTGTCGACGTCAGATCGACATTGGACCTGGTGCAGGGGAAAGCACTGTCGCATTTAACTCCACATTTTACCGATAAGGTTACGTGAAAATATTTTTTTTAAATGTCAGGCACATGAACAGCACGTAGCACGTAACCCTACAAAAATAACTTCAACTTTGCCACATTGATAATTTTCAGAGGAACAAAGCAGGACATCACGATTGTTTGGACTAAGAATCAACCCAAATATTTGAAAGCCAGACATCGCACTATCAACGTGAAGGTACGATTCGTATAAAGTGTATAATCAGCGCCAAATTTAAACTTCGCGTCATATAACAGCATCGCACAGGAAATATCTACCCATCACAAAACATAAAGGCGGATTTACATTGATCATCCTGGGTGATCATCGCGGATGAATCATCCAAAGTGAATTTAATGGATGAAAAAAGGTAAAGCAATCCCATTACGGGACTGGACAGGCCCTTAGGGTTCCAGGAGTTTGAGGCTCCCAGATTTATAGACAATCGGCACATGAAGGTGGTAAGGTTGTCAGCCCTAAGCACCGGCCGCCTTTACCCCCCAGGAAATATTCCTGGTACTCATTTCTGTTAGAGGCTAAGTCGACCCCAGGGCCATAGTGCGACCGGAACGATTATGTCAATGAAAAATTCCAATGACACCATCGGGATTTTTTTTTTTTTTGATCCATTTTGTACTGTTTAAATCCTTTCGTCCTTCATGTCAATTTACGTTCCATGCTACCGTCCTTATACAACAAACACAACACAAACATCCATGCCCTAGGCGGGATTCGAACCCACGATCCCAGTAAGCGAGCGGCCGAAGACCCACGCCTTAGACCGCGCGTCCACTGGGATCGGCCTAATCGAAACTGCGACCTTACGGCTTGTAGCGCAGTGCCTCAACCAACTGCACCACCGCGTGCCCCCATTCAATGGATGAACCAAATTCAATTTACAGTGTTCCCCAACATTTAATAGGATACTTTACATTAAACTGGCAGCAAATGAAATCGTACGTTTAGGTATCGGTGTTGTTTTTGATTGTTTAATCAATGAATGAAAAATATTATTGAATGAAAAGAGCCCTTGTTGACACTGGGATTTGTGGAATACAAACACCACGCAGGAATAAATGTGCTTGTTTGTACCAAAACAATTTCGACACATAAATGTCGTGTAGCCCTGCGCCACTTTCTCTCTGATTTGTGTACCTTAGCAGCAATGTTTTAATTTCCTCTACAGTGATTTCCGAAAATTTTGACTCCTGCACACCTTCGTGCAGTCCATTTGTCACGAGCTGTTTTGTTTCTATAGTGTTCACATTTTGTGTTCCAAAAGCATCACGATCTTTCATAAAGATATAGCACCAATCGTGTGTGGTCGTCCTTCCATTTGAAAACCATTTCAAATAGAACAACAGGAAAAGAAGCCAGACAGCAAAAAAGGAGAAGTGTCCGTTGTTCACATCGGAGGAACATGCAGTGACACCTTTGTTTACATTGTTTACTTTCGATAATTCATCCAGGATGTTTTATCCAAAGTGAATCAAATTTGGCCGCGGCCAACTTCTTTCATTCTTCATCTTGGATGATCACTTGTATCCCAGGGAAGGGCAAGTTCTCTAAGGACTGTCAGAATCCCCGAACGGTGGGGGGTGGTACACTGGTAGACGTGTGGGTAAGAAATTCACACACTTTACGTCGATAACCAAGTCTCTGAAGGTGGTATTTTAGGACTGGGGTATTTTGGGATGTAGGATACAAATGGAGGACAGGCCGCCGTGGCATTATGGGAAGTCCATCGAGATGAGAATGACTCGAGGCCAGATGTTTCCTCGGCTGAAGTGTCGCACAAAGAGTTCCCGAAAGGCAGCCAAAACATTGCCTTAAATAAGGTGTTCAATACATATCATAACCCCCTCGTTGCTAAGCGCGGTACAGGTCATCTAATCTACGAGGACACTAGCCAAACATAGGCCATCTATACACTCTAAATGTTACAAGAACAGCCCATATTTCTACAAATTCTAGCAACGTTAACCAAATGCGATTACTTTATACAGCTACGGCAAATTTCTGACAACTCACGCATATCTTTTATGTCCTTCATTACCAGTTCGTAAACACTGCTCTTCACTACCAGTTCCTAACGACTGCTCTTCATTTCCAGTTCATAAACTCTTCTCTTCACCGCTCCTAACAATGCTCTTCACTACCAGTTCCTAACGACTGCTCTTCATTTCCAGTTCATAAACCCTTCTCTTCTTCACCAGGTCCTACACACTGTTCTTCACTACCAGTTCCTAACCACTGTTCTTCATTTCCAGTTCGTAAACTCTTCTCTTCACCGCTCCTAACAATGCTCTTCACTACCAGTTCCTAACGACTGTTCTTCATTTCCAGTTCGTACATTCTTCTCTTCACCAGCTCCTAACACTGCTCTTCACTACCAGTTCCTAACGACTGCTCTTCATTTCCAGTTCATAAACCCTTCTCTTCTTCACCAGGTCCTACACACTGTTCTTCACTACCAGTTCCTAACCACTGTTCTTCATTTCCAGTTCGTAAACTCTTCTCTTCACCGCTCCTAACAATGCTCTTCACTACCAGTTCCTAACGACTGCTCTTCATTTCCAGTTCGTACATTCTTCTCTTCACCAGCTCCTAACACTGCTCTTCACTACCAGTTCCTAACGACTGCTCTTCATTTCCAGTTCATAAACCCTTCTCTTCTTCACCAGGTCCTACACACTGTTCTTCACTACCAGTTCCTAACCACTGTTCTTCATTTCCAGTTCGTAAACTCTTCTCTTCACCGCTCTTAACAATGCTCTTCACTACCAGTTCCTAACCACTGTTCTTCATTTCCAGTTCCTAACCACTGTTCTTCATTTCCAGTTCGTAAACTCTTCTCTTCACCGCTCTTAACAATGCTCTTCACTACCAGTTCCTAACGACTGCTCTTCATTTCCAGTTCGTAAACTCTTCTCTTCACCGATCCTAACAATGCTCTTCACTACCAGTTCCTAACGACTGCTCTTCATTTCCAGTTCGTAAACTCTTCTCTTCACCGCTCCTGACAATGCTCTTCACTACCAGTTCCTAACGACTGCTCTTCATTTCCAGTTCGTAAACTCTTCTCTTCACCGCTCCTGACAATGCTCTTCCACTACCAGTTCCTAACGACTGCTCTTCATTTCCAGTTCGTAAACTCTTCTCTTCACCGCTCCTGACAATGCTCTTCACTACCAGTTCCTAACGACTGCTCTTCATTTCCAGTTCGTAAACTCTTCTCTTCACCGCTCCTGACAATGCTCTTCACTACCAGTTCCTAACGACTGCTCTTCATTTCCAGTTCGTAAACTCTTCTCTTCACCGATCCTAACAATGCTCTTCACTACCAGTTCCTAACGACTGCTCTTCATTTCCAGTTCGTAAACTCTTCTCTTCACCGCTCCTGACAATGCTCTTCACTACCAGTTCCTAACGACTGCTCTTCATTTCCATTCGTAAACTCTTCTCTTCACCGCTCCTGACAATGCTCTTCACTACCAGTTCCTAACGACTGCTCTTCATTTCCAGTTCGTAAACTCTTCTCTTCACCGCTCCTGACAATGCTCTTCACTACCAGTTCCTAACGACTGCTCTTCATTTCCAGTTCGTAAACTCTTCTCTTCACCGCTCCTGACAATGCTCTTCACTACCAGTTCCTAACGACTGCTCTTCATTTCCAGTTCGTAAACTCTTCTCTTCACCGCTCCTGACAATGCTCTTCACTACCAGTTCCTAACGACTGCTCTTCATTTCCAGTTCGTAAACTCTTCTCTTCACCGCTCCTGACAATGCTCTTCACTACCAGTTCCTAACGACTGCTCTTCATTTCCAGTTCGTAAACTCTTCTCTTCACCGCTCCTGACAATGCTCTTCACTACCAGTTCCTAACGACTGCTCTTCATTTCCAGTTCGTAAACTCTTCTCTTCACCGCTCCTGACAATGCTCTTCACTACAAGTTCCTAACGACTGTTCTTCATTTCCAGTTCATACACCCTTCTCTTCTTCACCAGCTCCCAAACACTGTTCTTCATTACCAGGCCAGTAAGTAACCACTGCCCTTAACCACGAGTTCGTAACCACTGCTTTTAATAACCAGTTTGTAAACACTGCTCTTTATTACCAGTTTATAACCGCTGCTATTCAATGCCTGTTCCCCTTGGAAAACATTCGAAGATTTCAGCTATAGAATTTCCTTTGTGTCTGGGACAGAATGCAGACGGAAGGTTTAATTGAGAAAAGCCCTGAAATCGAGCTGCAGAGAGCACTGCTAGGAAAGTAATTACGAAAATTAACATCTATAAGAGCGTGTAAACGAGATACCAAAATACGAACCTTGCATTTATGGTAAGTGGGAGGTTGGTGTAATTTAAACTAGTCTATGTAGAAGAGAGAAAATTAAATTGCCTGCGAAACTTAATTATTCAATTGTGAAATTATCTCACCTTGCGACATGCTGTAGGCTACATGTGTACGAATTGTATAGCAACAACATGGAAAAGTGTACGAAAAGAGCAGAAAACAACAACTTTCTGAGAAATTAGATAACTAACTAACTAACTTCATGGAGCAGAGTCCTTCTTGAGAAGCTAACAGGTCGTCAGCTAGTGAAGAAATTCCCCGCGTTTTATGGAACCCGAAGGTTCATTACCGCACTCACAAGATCCCGCCACCTGTCTCTATCCTGAGCCATATCAATCCAGTCCATGCCCCCCCATCTCACTTCCTGAAGATACATTTTAATATTATCCTCCCATCTATGCCTGGGTCTTCCAAGTGGTCTCCTTCCCTCAGGTATCCCCACCAAAACCCTGTATGCACCTCTCCCCTCACCCATACGTGCTACATGCCCCGCCCACCTCATTCTTCTCGATTTGATCACCCGAATAATATTTGGTGATGAGTACAGATCATTAAGTTCCTCGTTATGTAGTCTTCTCCACTCCCCTGTTACCCCGTCCCTCTTAGGCCCAAATATCCTCCTCAGCACCCTATTCTCGAACACCCTCAGCCTATGTTCCTCCCTCAGTGTGACAGACCAAGTCTCACACCCATACAAAACAACAACAAATTACAGTTCTGTATATCTTAATGTTTGTATTTTTGTACAGCAAACTGTAAGACACAAGATCTGCACCGAATGATAACAAGCATTACGTGACTTCAATCTGCTCTTAATTTCTTCCTGAATGGAATTTTGATTTGTCAGTGTTGTTCCCAAATATTTGAACTTGAGAAATCAGATATGATAACAAAACCAACAAATGCACATAAGTGCACAAAAGTGTATTATACACACCGTATACCTGCTACATGTTTCGGCCACTCATGTGGCCATCTTCAGGGAGATGCATCACAAAGGCCAGATACATCGAAATACGAGTATTACAGAAGTATCAGAATCAACGCACAGACATAAAATATTAAATTTTAAAAACAATATTTGGTTTAAAATACATATTGAAGATTAAAATACAGATCAAAATATTTAGTATTTTATATGTGCATTGGTTGGTTTTGTTATCATATCTAATTTCTCAATGCATGGTTACGGAGCATTTAAAATTATCAGCGAAATATAATAATCAGCCGATCGCAGTGGCCGTGCGGTCTAAGGCGTGGGTCTTCGGCCGCTCGCTTGCTGGGATCGTGGGTTCGAATCCCGCCTAGGGCATGGATGTCTGTCTGTTGTGAGTGTTGTGTGTTGTTGTCAGGTAGACGCCTCTGCGACGAGCCGATCCCTCGTCCAGAGGAGTCCTACCGACTGTGGTGTGTCTAAAGTGTGATCAAAAGGAATTACAACCTCGACACTGAAACGGGAAACCGGAGTAGGTAGAAGAGGACGACTAAAAAATAATAATAATAATAATAATCAACTTGGCAATTAAGTGTTATACATGCAAACTGGAATTAAATTTAAGGAAGAAACTAGTAAAGTGCTACATTTGGAGCATAGCTTTGTGTGGTGCTGAAACGTGGACACTTGGGAAAGTAGATCAGAAGTATCTGGAAAGTTTTGATATGTGGTGCTGGAGAAGAATGGAGAAGATCAGTTGGACCGATCGTGTGAGAAATGAAGAAGTATTACACAGAGTCAAGGAGGAGAGGAATATCGTACATACAATAAAAAGAAGAAAGGCTAACTGGATTGGTCACATCTTGCGTAGAAACTGCCTTCTGAAACATGTGATTGAAGGAAAGTTAGAGGGAAGGATAGAAATGACGGGAAGACGAGGGAGAAGACGTAAGCAGCTACTGGATGACCTTAAGGAAAAGAAAAGATACTGTAAATTGAAAGAGGAAGCACTAGATCGCACCCTGTGGAGAACTCGCTTTGGAAGAGGCTACGGACCTGTCGTAAGACAGACTGCAGAATGAAGAGGCTACGGACCTGTCGTAAGACAGACTGCAGAATGAAGAGGCTACGGACCTGTCGTAATACAGACTGCAGAATGAATGAACATGCAATTCTGGAGTTATTAACACCTAAACACATAAATAAATTCAGATAGGATTACGCAGAAGATTTTGTTTCCCTTTCATAGTACAAGTCACGAACAAAGCCAACATTAAATTGCTTCAATACACTGACTGTTAGATGTACTTGACAAAGTTTGGGAACACAGGTGCTACGGAGTTCTACGGGCATAGGCCTATTCATTGTAGTGAAATGAAAACAAGGTGAGGAAACAACGGTTCTAGACTTGGAAATTTTTTCATATTTAGCGTGTACAGATATGAAACAAGAATTAATAAAACACCATCTCTATAAAGTATAAGATTCCTTCCATCAGTGTGCAGCTGATTGTATTTCATTTATTTATAGTATTGCTTACGACGTGTTTCGGCCTGTGCACTTCCCACCTGTGTTCTATATTTAAAACATTTCTCACGATCAAAATCCCTTCCAATTCATTCTAAACAGAGACGTCCTTCAGAAAATGTTTGTGTGTGGCTCGACTTAAGCTTGGACATTTAAGCTTCCTAACCCCCCACTACCCCTTCCCCCATCCCAACCCGTCCCATTTGTATACATTTGCCAACAAATGGAAGAAAGCAGTTTGCCATTTGAAATTATGACAGGCGTTCTCTTACTCTAATACAGGCCTGATTTACATCATTATTCCTGCGTTCAGCACTATAAATATCTGTTACTACATCAAACCTGCTTGGGGACGTAAAATTTTCAAACAAGTCTGCAGGTAGCACTCCATTATAAGTGGGCAGGTACTTACGTCACAAGCACAAAAGTAGACCAACTCAATGACAGGTTCCATTTATTTCCAAAGTCCGGATATTATATAAAACACACATTCTTCTTCACCAAAATATTTCGTAGCGATTGAAAGGTCTGTTACGTCTCGCAAACTTAAGTATCCTACATCAAAACACTTACGCAGAGTAAACACACGAAATGTAACACTGCTCAATCACTAAGAGCGCAGGAGTGGAAACTAAGCCTCTTCGGGAACATAATGTGATCAAGTTCTGAAATCGCGTTACTTGAGTTTCCAAGTCTTGCCGCCATTGGCGCTAGCAGCTCAGTTGTGGAAAATGGCGTTCATCTACTAATGGCATAATTTGTTCAGTGAAATGGGTGGCATTTGTAAAGGGAAAAGGCCCGGCAAAAGACCGGTCACTGAAGCTAAGGCGAATGTATTTCGAGCGGCTTGTGTTCATGGTGCAAGAAAATCAGCAAGCCAAGTTGTCCAATTAAGCATGGCACAATTGACAGTGAAAAAAAAAATTACGGGAATTCGTTTGAAACAAATAACAATTGTTGGAACAAGTAACAATCCAAGACAAGTTCGCTTCGTATTTTGCTGTGACGTTTCAGATCTTGAAGACAATGAAAATTTTAGAGCAAAATACCGTTTAGAGGCGAAACGACTTTCAATGTGTTCGGGCATGTTAACTGATACAGCGTTATAATTTGGCGGAGCAACAATCCGCTTGCAGTGATTGAAGGTTGGCCATTCCACCCAAACGAAAAGTTTTCGGGATGTAATTTCTTGCCGAACACACTGCGACTGTTTTAAATTTAAGTCAAGAATTATTAACAAAGTATATTTGTAACCCCTACATACGTTTCGGCAATCAAGTTGCCATCCTCAGGGGGCACAGCAAAGAATCACAAACATCCATGACATCCAGATACACAAACACTCGGCATTATAATGAAAGCACACGTGCCGCTAACAACATTAAAATGAATTGATGTCCACAGTCACAAAACCAAACGTTAAGAGTAAACTACAAAATGCGTCTAAGTCAGTGATGTAAGCCGACACTTCACATAACACAGTAAATATTATCACATACAAATGCTGTTACATGTTAATGTTGTAAGCAGAATATGTGCTTTCATTATAATGCCGAGTGTGTGTATATCGGATGCCATGGTTGTTTTTGATTCTCTGATGTGCCCCCTGAGGATGGCAACTTGATTGCTGAAACGTATGCAGGGGTTACAAATATAATTTGTTAATAATTCTTGTGCATTGGATGGTTTGACTTAAACTTATGACAGAATGCACGGTACATATAACATAAAAAAAACACTGTGACTGGTTTTGTGTGCCTAGGTATGCAATAGGCATATCACACTGCATTTCGGGCAGGTCTTTTTGGATCGAAAGTTGCCACGGACGGCCCTGTCACTTTGCCACGTCCTTCCCCTGACCCGACACGACTTGATATCTTCTTCTGAAGGTACATAAAGGATGCTGTTTGCGTTCCACCATTGTCCACCACTTTGTCAAAACTTGCTGGGAGGTTACGAGCTGCTGCGGCTACAGCTACACCCGTCGTGCTTACAAATGTGTGGACTGAACGCGAATACAGATATGTGCTGGGCTACTTGCTGTGACCTCAGTGAACGTCTGTAAACTGTAAACTGCAGGTTGCAAAGAAGTTGGATCATAAAAGTACTTTTTTTTCAGTGGCGCAACAGCCCATAGTGGGACAGGGCCTCCTCATTATCGAGGCTTCACTATCACACTCAGGTTAGACACGCCACATTCGGTAGGACTCCTCTGGACGAGTGATCAGCCCGACGCAGAGGCCTCTACTCATAAAAGTATTTCTTTTTCCAATGGCTCGACAGCCCCTTGGGGGCCTAGGCCGCCTCATTTTTCGAGGCTTCACGATCACACACTTTAGACACACCACACTCGGTAGGACTCCTCTGGACTAGTGATCAGCCCGACGCAGAGACCTCTACCTGACAACAACACACAACACTCACAACAGACAGACATCCATGCCCCCGGTGGGATTCGAACCCACAATCCCAATAAGCGAGCGGCCGCAGACCCACGCCTTAGACCGCACGGCCACTGCGATAGACTCTTAAAAGTATAACCTACCAAAACACGTTCATTTTTCTTTCCTGTGCATCTTACTTCTTGGGTAATACTGTTACATAAAGATCATCAATATTTCACGTGTCATCCTGCATTATGTTAGCCAAACGTTAGACACAGTCGACGGTAGAAAGGAGCAAGTCTATGACAATGTTTCAGTGTCTATTTATTTATTCATTCATCCACTGAATCACGAAATCTGGTCTCCGTAAGAAAGTATTCGTACGCACAAAATAAGGCAGCAGTCAGTGACCACGTACCATTCTGACGTTCTGTCCTTGTGGCCCCAATGGCAAATATTAAACCCTAGGTCAGGTCATGCGGAAGGGTAGAGAATGCATTCCTCGTACCCATCCCCTACAGCCTCTTCCCCTAGAAGAAGTTACACGACAACAATCCAGCAGTCCTAGGTATCAATAGCAACAATATAACAATAATATCAAAGGAAAAACCAACAGTGTATTGTAAATATGAGCCACAATCCGTGTTAGAGAACTCCAGCTGAAAACTATATTATGACAGGCCCGTAATAACTGATTGAACTGTCCGTAACAACACACAAAACCATCAAAGAAGCACAACAATAGATGTAGCAATTCCCAACGGTCACAACCTTCACAGCACCATCATCGAGAAGCTCCAGAAATGTACAGACTTGAAAGAAGAGCCTATAAGAATATGGCAACTGAAAACGGCCTGTATAATACCACTAGTACTATCCACAACGGGTATTATTGCAAACAAATTACACGAAAGTTTAAAACTGCTCCATCTCCGCCCTACTCTATACATTCTAATGCAGAAAGCACTAATACACAATACATGCCGTATAGTCAGAAAGGTTTTAGCAGAATAGTGAATATGAAGTGCTTGGTCAGTGACCCCATGGTCTTTGAAACTCAGCTAAACCGCTGTGAATTCAGAATATAATAATAATAATAATAATAATAATAATAATGTACCTTAGAAACGTGATTTGGTTCCGGTATACAGAGTATACACAAAAGAATGGTGCGGCTTTAATAGTGTTCACTATTAAAACCGCACCATTCTTTTGTGTATGCCCTGTATAATTGTAATACTCAGCATACAACTGATGATAATCATAATAATAATAATAATAAGCGAAAATGTAAATGTGGTCACACACAACTCTTTTCATTATCAGCGAAAGAGAGAGATCTAAAATTCTTACCTGATATGTTTTGGTCAATTAGAATAAAATTCCGCTGTTATTGACCTTGTGTATATTCTTTAGGTTAGGTCAAGGCAGGCATTTCACGTTCTTCTGCTACACTTCTACAGAATGACATCTACAATAAGCCCTGAATCACACGTTTACTAAACTTGCACACATCCATTCTTCAGAGGAAGGGTCATTAAACAATAAAATAATTTAAAGTTAGTTACCTATACCAGTGGTATTCAACCTGGGGTACGCGTACCCCCGGGGGTACGCAAGGCATTTTAGGGGGGTACGTAAAATTAAAAAAAAAGTAAATATATTCATAATAAACACTGAATAATCAGGGCCAGATTTAGGGTTAGCCACAAGAGACCGGACGTAAGGACATGCGATTTGGGAGCGCCATTTCTCTCTCTCTCTCTCTCTCTCTCTCCTTTATGCGATTCTTATCTGAGCGGCTAGTTTCATTTTATTCCACATAGTGCATATAATATATTTGTTATTTAATAGCTTGACTCTCCTTTTTCTGATTTAAAACTTATTATTTAATACATTATTTTGGATGTAATTTATTTAACTTATTTTAGATGTAGATTATAGACTGTGTATAACTTGAATTATGTACCAACAACTTTGGGGGTACAAAGTTGAAGGGAAATTATATGTGGGGGTACATGAACAAAAAAGGTTGAATACCGCTGATCTACACCACACTGTGGCAATACTATAAATCCTCACAACACAAAACACAACTCACACCGTCCGTACTTCAGGG